>PVJO010000210.1:255862-285201 GCA_004026905.1 Hystrix cristata
AAAAAAAAAAAAAAAAAAAAAAAAAAAAAAAAAAAAAAAAAAATGCCCTAAAAGCCTTCCAAAAAAATACAAAAACCAAGTCACCTACAAACCAGGTGCACTGGTACATGTCTGGAATCCCAGTTCACTGGGAGGCTGAGGCAGGAGGATCACAAGGTTGAGCCCAGCCTGCGCAACTTAGCAACTCAGTGAGAACTTGTCTCAAAATAAACATAAAAAATGAAAGGGATGGGGATGCAGCTTGCAGTGAACGAAGGTCCTGGGTTCCATCTCAGGTGCTACCACCAAAAAAGAAAAAAAAAAAAAAAAGCAGGTCACCTACAAATAATAATTCTGTAGCTGATTAGTAAACAAGGATAATTCTTAGAGTACGAGAAAGTACTACTGAAAGGTGTGATTTGAGGGTGTGCCAGACAAACTAGGCGTACGGTCGCCACTCCCACAGAGGAGTGGGCATCCCACTGGCACCAGGCGTCTCAGTAACACAGAAGCTAGGCAGCTGATGACACCGTGAAAGTTCTGAGGGAAATCCATCTTAACCTACAATCTTACTCCTGGCTGAATTCCCCACCAATTCAAGAAAAATAAAGAACTCAGCTGTGCAAGGATTCAGAAAACTGACATCCCACAGGCTTTGCTCTGACTAAAAAGTCCCTTGACAAAAGTTCTCAAAGACAATTCTGTTCAAGCCAGGACTGAGGTTTTGTCATCTGCTTTACAGCACCTAGTATGACTCCAAAACATGATACAGGACAAGCTCTCAAGTGAACATGAGAAAGAAACTTCCCCCAGTACCAGCCCATCTCGTGCTAGTAGGGTAAAAAAGAGGAACATATCACACTCAAGCATGCTTCTTCCAAGCACAAAGCTGCTTCACCACGAGCCACCGGTGCATGACTATCTCCCGGGGTAGCTCGCACCGCTGGTTATACAAAGGGATCTAACCACTTTCATCGGTCTTTTTACTAATAAAATTAACAAAAAAATCTATAAATGGACTTAATCTAGTTATTTACTTGAATCTGAAAAATTATTGCCCAAATATAAGTATTAACACTATTTATACCAATTTCTTAAAGTATTACATTTACAGACTTTAACAGACTTATGTATTTCATTAAACAAGAGCCACCCAGCAGCCTGACACAAGAACTACGGCCTCACCGTGATCATGTTTTTAAAAAGTATATTTATCAGAAACCAACAGAAATCATCATACTCAAAAACAATTTCTGTGGGGCTGGGGATTTAGCTCAGTGGTTAGAGTGCTTGCCTAGCAAGCACAAGGCCCTGAATTTGATCCCCAGCACAATTAAAAAAAAAAACCAAAAACAATTTCCGCTGAAGTAAGGAATAAGACAGAGGCCCACTATGACCATAACTGCTATACATGGTTAAGGAGACTCTAAACCAGGCACAGTAGTACACATCTGTAATCTCAGCACTCTAGTAGACTGAGACAGGATTCTAAGTTAGAGCCCTGCCAGGGTGACTTAGTGAGACCCTATGTCAACACAGAATAAAGGAAGGAGACCGGAGATGAAGCTCGGTGTGAAGGTCCTGGGTTCAATCCCCAGTCCTGGGGGAGAAAGAGAAAAAAGACAACTAGTCCTGTGCTGTCCAATGCAGTAACCACTAGCCCAGGTGCTGCTGACTGCCCGAAATACAGTTTGTCCAAACTGAGATATGCTCCAAGTGTAAAATACACACAGAATTCCAAACATTTCACATGAAAAAAAAAGAATTTAAAATCTTTAGTAACTTTTATATTCATTATACACTGAAACAGTATTTTAGATAATATTGCACTATATTAAAATTAATTATACCTGTCTCTTTTTACTTCATTTACGATGCCAATCAGAAATTTAAAATACTATATGTGACTCACATTTATGGCTCTCGTTACATTTCTTTTTTTTTTAAACAGGGACTCACTCTGTAGTCCAGGCTGGCCTTGAACTCACTATGTACCACAAGCAGGCCTGGAACTAGCAGTGATCCTCCTGCCTCAGCCTCCTGAGTGCTGGGATTACTGGAGTGCACCACCGCATCAGGCTCTCATTGCATTTCTTTTGAACAACACTACAGGTCTAGCTAATGCAATGATAAGAAAAGGAAGCAGTATGAATACTGCAAGAAACAAAAACCATCACTAGGTACAGTAAGTGGCTGACAAAATGTAAAACAATCATCTGAAAACCATCCAAGCAAGGGAGAAGTCACTAAGATATCCTGGTACTGGATGAAAAACAAAAATTGATAGTTTTCCTCTACAGTATTAATAGCCAGTTAGAAAATGAAATGGGTAAAGCTCTTAGTCACAATAACAACACAACTTTAAAACACTTCATGCAACACAACACCCATATTAGCCTGGCTGAGAAATAAAGCACTTGCCTAGCATGTGCATGCCAATGCATGTATCACAGACAGAAACACACATAAAACACCACCATGATACGCCCAGGAAATCTGAATACTCAGAAGGCCGTACAGAACAAATGTAGTTCTGCCAAAATAAACCAAACACAATCCCAATTAAAATCCTAGTAGGGGGCTGGGGATTTAGCTCAGTGATTAGAGTGCTTGCCTTGCAAGCACAAGGGCCTGAGTTCGATCCCCGGCACCACAAAAAAAAAAAAAAAAAAAAAATCCTAGTAGGATTTTTGTTACTTGTTTTGTACGGTTACTTCTTTTGGGGGGTGCTGGGCATCAAACTCAGGGTCTTGTGCCTGCTAGGCTAGCGCTCTATCACTTGAGCTAAATCCCCAGCTCCTTAACGTATTAATTCTGCAGTTTATGTGCAAGAAAACATTCTAAGATTAACAAGCATCACTTGAGAGAAACAGTACCTAATGTATATTTGTCCTCCTAGATATCAAAACAAACACTGATTATCCTGGTACAGAATTTTAAAACCAGAAATATTCATGGGACTTTTTGTATTAACAATGGTGGCATTTTAGATCAGCAGGTAAAAAAAATCATTTATTAGGTTGCACAATGTCAAAGGAAATCAGAACTGAGCTAATGGCTGGATTAAGTGCTGGACACACGAATGAACAGATCCTAAAGCAAACAACCAGTCTGGTAACTCTCTTCAGAGCCTCTATGTGCCAAAAGACAAAAAAAGGGCGCGCTATTTGGTCTTTTTCTGATGCTCAAGCATCTCCAGTGGGGGCAGAAGCACCCGTCCTGTGTGACGTACGCGTGATGCCGCTTGGCTCCCTGTGTGCCACAGCAGACCGCAGCAGAGGTGGACATCCACAGGCACCTCGAGGGTATGTAAGAAAAATATGGACATGTGGGTCCAGTTTATTCTTCCCTCTAGAACTTGGAATTAATATACAGAATTGAAGTGAGATAAAAGCAGCTCTGAGGGATGCCAGAGTAAACTCATCCTTCGAGTTCAGTTCAAGCCTCTGGAACATCCTCCTTGGACCCACAAGCAGAGCCGAATCACTTCTCTGTGCTCTGATTCCTCCCTGCACTCCTGGCAAACACAGATGCGTGAGTGAATGAAGACAACAAGGAATCACTCACAGCCTGAGAGAGTTGGAACACAGGAAATAACAGTCAGAAATGAAAATATTGGAGATAGAAAGAGACAAGTTTCCGTTTTTGTTTTGTTCTTTCACTGCTGGGGATCCAACTCAGGACCCTGCACGTGCTAGGCAAGTGCTCTACGACTGGGCTACACCCCCTAAACCCCAACTAAAGCATTTGATCAAATTTGTTTTTTTAGAATGACTGCTTGGGTCAACACAGAAAACAAACAGAAGGCATTGCAAAATTAGAGGTAGTGGTCATTACAACAGTCCAAGTGAAGAATAAAGACATTCAGAATTTAAGTCAGTAGAGAACAAACAGGACTAACTGCAGAGATTTTTCTGGGGCCAAAATAACAGGGCACATCAAGAAGAATGTGAAGAGTAAGAGCGCTAAAGATTAATGTCAACATTTCTAGTGTGCAGGAATCTGTGGTTTATAATAGAAGTGAGGAATGAATTCAGGAGAAGGCACAGATATGTACACATGTGAAAGGACATGAGTACAGGGTTGGATATTAAGTTTGTGGAAGATATTCAGTGTATTTTCAGAGACACAGACACTAAAAGAGCAAGAAAAGTAAAACAATCACAAGTAATGCTCTAGAAGCCAAAAGCAAATGTGAAAGCTGATCAAAGTGCTGTCAGCAATCCCAAAGGCTACAAGGAAGGAAATACGTGATAGTAATTAAAGTATGGCAAGCAGCTGTCTGGCCTGTAACACTCCACCATTCTCCTACCTTCATCATGTAACTTAAAATTCTACCTGTATATGACTCAACCAGTTAGCAATTTAAATACACATTTATCAATAGTAACTCTATTCTTTCAGAATTCCTAAGCTCCTCTTACTAATAAATGTATACTGATCATTTCGATGAGATTGTTGGCATCTCAAAATTTTTCCAGAATCATGCTCAAATCTTCCAACTCTATTTAATAAATGTTTTGGCATCTTACGTCCACTATGGTGCTAGACAATGAGTGGCTCCTACGTGCTGAGTGCAGTGTGTAGTAATAAATAAAACACAAATGCCTCTGCCCTCACAGGCCTTTCTCTCTAGTGAAGGGATAAATAAAACAAGCCTACTCTCCTTCACAGAGCTCAAAGGAAGCGCACTGTATCTTTAAGTAAGCTAAACACATACAGTATGTGCTGAGGGCACAGCTCGGGGTAGAGTGCTTGCCCAGCTAGCACATGTAAGATCCTAGGTTCAAACCCCCGCACTGCAAAAAATACGCCAGCAAATACAATTAACTATTTCATAAAGCTATCTAAAGTAACAAAAACTACAATTAATCACTTATAACTAATATGTCTAGCCTCTGGTATATAATAGAAATAAATCTTATTAACATAAAACACAGCCAATCAGCTCCTAAATACCTCTGGCAAATTATCCTTTTATCAAGGCCAATTCCTTAATAATGATTCACATTTCTGGATGCTGTTTGTTCCACAGGGTTTCTACTTATCATCTCCTAATACATGATACAGTACGAGGACACAAGACTTTCATAAGGTAACTCAAATCATTACATATACCAGTTCTACTATGTCCGTTTTCCAAACAAACTTAAAGAAACCAGATCCCCACCCAGTACCCTTCAATTCATGTCCCAGAGTCAACTAAACCAAGCTCTTCAACCCTACTCAATTCATTTCGAAAGATGCCCCCAAACTACAGCCCAGCTTAACAGCACATGCCTATAATCTCAGCACTTGGGAGGCTGAGGCAGGACAAGAGTTACTGAGTTCGAGGCCAGCCTGGGCTATACTGCAAGATCAAGACTGGCCTGGACTATATGGTAAGACTCTGTCTTTAAAAAAAGAAAACAGAAAAAAAAAAAAAAAAAAAAAAAAAAAAAAAAAAAAAAAAAAAAAACCAACTAATAAGCTTCCATGAATCCCCCATTTTGTAAAAACTGCGGCCACTGCAAATACAAACACCTTTAATGTTGTTATACGTGTACATGCACTATTTTTCTAGCATACTGTGAACATTATATCACACACAAACTATACCAAGTGAAAAGAAACTTCCCACATTTCCGCCTAGTACCCAGAGAGTGGAGCAACACATATCCTGCAGATAAGATCACCCCTAATTTAAAGAAGAGAAGGCCGAAAGGTTAAATAATTTCCTACAGCCACACAAATAGGATGAGGCAGTCAGTTCTGGGGTTCACAGCACACTGAGACCCCGACGCTCAGATTCTCCCCACTCCTGCCTACCACGCCAGTCTCTTACACGCGGGGTACTGTGACTATCTCACCAAGCCCACAGCTTACCCCAGCAGCTGCTACCACCCGCAACACTCAACTGGCCCACCTGAGGGTACTGCTGGGTAGAGCAGGTATTCTTTCTATGCATTAGAAATTAATGAACGAGCTGACATTTTTAACTTCCAAGGAAAGTGCTTGTTGGCAGCTTAGGCAGGCATCAGTGAACATGTCAAGCATAGTTCCAAAGTTAATGATAAATGCAAGTTCCTGGACTCTGATACACTTGCAATGCAGACAGCTACAATGCAGTAAGAAAATGCCTTAGGGAAACACTAATAGTGAGCATGTGAAAAATAATGATTCTGTGTATTATGGTCCACATGGTGTAATTCCGAGTAAATTAACTGTGTTTACGGTAAGATTAATTCATTTGGTTCACTGTGGTTTTCTATGGAACCAAAACTCCTCACTTGGTCTTGGGAAGAGCTCAACTGCCCCCCCTTCCCTAAGCAGCAGGTAATGAATCCAGAGATCCGGTCAGCCTACAAGAGGGAGAGAGAGAATTGCTAGTTGTTTAGGTATCACAATAAGAAAGCCAGAATCAAGGTAGTATAACCTGGCTAAAAACAAAATAAGTAAAAATATATTTTCGTGAATGAAAAGGGAACATTTCTTATTTTGGCCAAAATAATACTAAATATCCTACAACCCAGAAACACTATATCCTATCAATGTACAACTAAAATAATATTTAAAAGGGTAACAATAAACATCTACGTAGCAGTCGATGCACTTAATACCCAACAACAAATGCCAATACAGACCTTTCTCACCAAAAATAAATACATAACTGTTCAAGTATGCTTTGCTTTTTAATTTCAACACCCAAAACCTCAGGTTTACATAAATACACGCTGAGTATTCAACAGACCCTACCCTTGAGACATTTTCTACCTGGACTGTCATTGCTTAACTTCTCTGCATTCCAAGGAAAACCACAAACTTGACTTTTAAAAAACACCACCTAACTCATCTTAAATAGCAATGTTTCAAGCAAAAAATTTCAAAACCCTACTCCAATTCTAACTTGTCCTATCCCACATGCCCTTTCACTTGACCCTTCTTTGACCGCATCAAGATGCCCAATCCCATCTTCTTGGATCTAGTATCAATCACCACAGTCCAATCCCTCTCTTCTCACAACTCCTCTAGACCAACCACATGGTGATTCCTCTAGACCGACTCTCTGCGGTCCTCTAGTTGGCCTAGTGTTAATTCTTTCTCAACTAGTCATCCTAGGCACATCCCTCAGTGAAGTCCTCTCCCATACTCTCCTCCCAAATCTTCTAACCTATCTCTAATGCCAACACCTTTGGGGAGGCGAATCCTCATGATTTTATATTGCCATTACTTTAAAAGTAACCCAAATTATTCCTCTCTTGCACTCACCAAAGTCGATCTCCCCCAAAGAGCTATCTTATCTACTATTTTATTTTTAATAATTTAAGTAGAAGAGTTGGGCATGGTGGCACATCTGTAATACTAGCACTAAAGAGGCTAAAGTAGGAGGATTGCTAAGAGTTCAAGGCCAGCCTAGGTTGCATAGTAAGTTCGAGGCCAACCTAAACTACATAGCAAAATCTTGTCTCAAAAAGGGATAGACAGAAGAAAAAAATTCAACGAAGTATAAGGAAAAAAAATTTTTGAGAAAAGGTCTCACTGTGTATTTCAGGCTGGCCTTGAACTCACGGTGATCCTCCTGCCTCAGCCTCCCAAGTGCTGTGATTATCACACCCAACCTAGGAAAAAATATTTTAAAGCCATAAAGTAATAGTTAGCTCAAAAAAAAAATAAAATAATAAAAAAAAATTGGCTCATAATATTTGTGCAGCTCAGTAGTAGAACACTTGCCTCGCATATGTGAGACCTGAGGTTCAGTACCCAGTACTATAAAAAATAATATTCTGATGAAGTACTCTGATGAGGAAGGTTACTCCACCTCAGGGTAGAGATGGGCCAGGGTACCAGAAATCAGATCTACTGCTATGATTTACAAATTCCACCCTAAGGCTCTTCCCCTCTTCTTTAGTCCCAAGTATGTTTACACAAGTGCATTAGTCCAAACTCCAGCTTAAATATCTCCTCTTATGAAGGCTTCCAGCATCTGCTTGTATTCATGCTTCCCTAAGAAACCAAACACCTTTAAACTCCTACTTTTCCCTGTAGGTTATATGTATATTGTTTTATTCTCTAGGTCAACTAAGTGGACGTTCTAATAATTCATCTCTAAAAGACCTCTCCCAACAAATCTTCCTAGAAAATAATTTTTTAATTAATAAATTTTTTAAAGGGAAAAACAAGAAACAGCAAGGATTTGTCTGTGCTTCTGGAAGTGGGCTAGACAACCCGATTTGCGGTAGGGAAGCAAGGAGGGAATTTGGTCAGCTGGTCTCTCATCAGCTCACTCCACCAGTCGGTACTTCAGGGAGCAGCAACTGTGAGGCCATCTAGATCTCTAGATGTGATCATTCCTGCGGTAAAATGCAGTGCAATTCATCTCCCTCAGTACCACAGAGATGCATTTCCAAAATACCACGTGGAAGTTAAATATAGTTAAGGTTGTATTTAGAGAAATTCTTCCCCTCATTTTCTAAGAACTAGAAGTAAATGGATCTAATATAGAGTACAAATCAAGAGTTAGAAACCAAACTGCATTCTATTGAATAAAATTCAGATCTCAACTGATACTAAACTATATAGCCTAAACTACATACCAAGACTGATATACTCAGTCTCAAAAAGAGAGAGAGAGGTTATAGATGCTTTAACACCGCTAAAGGTAATTTTGGTTAATTCTGACATTTCTAATCATGTGATTCAAACCACAAGAAGAAAATAGCTGTTTCCATATTTTATAATAATTAACATTACACTTCTTATACTAACTGAGAACCACAGTGGCACGCTGACTTGATATGCACCCCGGAGCTATTTGGCACAGTACTGCCTCATCTTCCACGTTTCTTAATCTTCTCACTCTACTGTAAACGGATAACCTTTAAGAAAAGAGACAGCTTCACTTTTATTCCTCTCTTACGTATACTGTGGCCCACTTACCTCTGTGTCCAGTTTCATCTCAGACAGCCTCTCCACAAACTCCTGCCTCTCTGGTTTTCCTGGGGAGTTTTCATAATGGCAAGTCCCCACCTCAATCCCAAAAGCATTAAGCCTCCGTCCACTACGCTGCCCACCCACCACCTCCTCACCATGCCCCTTCTTTGGGATGCATTCTGGCCACTTCCTCAGAGAACCCTCCCAAGACAGCCTAGTCCAGCCCCCTACTCAGCACCCTACATTTTGCCCTCACTCTGTTTATCACATTTGTAATCAAAAAGCTGCTTATGGAACTGCTTAAAGTTCGCGCTCCCACTCCTCACGCCACGGAAGGACAGTGTCTGT
Source organism: Hystrix cristata (assembly GCA_004026905.1). Lineage (NCBI taxonomy): Eukaryota > Metazoa > Chordata > Mammalia > Rodentia > Hystricidae > Hystrix > Hystrix cristata. The sequence goes on from PVJO010000210.1 coordinate 265,100, forward strand.
CTTATTCGCCACTCTCTCTCTGGTGTCCACCCGCACGGCACCTGCTGGGAATACACAGCACACAAGCGGACAGGTGCAAGCATGCAGGAGAGATGGACGAATTACAGCCATTGTGAATCATGATCAGGGCTGGTAGAGCATTTGCCTAGCAAGCGCAGGGCCCTAAATTCGATCCCCAGCAACCCCCGCCAAAAAAAGAATTGTGATAAAAGCAACAATGTTTCCCAACAGATTTTAATTTTCCTTCTATAAAAAATATATACGTTTCTTAGTACTTTTATGTACTAAGGTACTTTAACGTAACTTAGCTATAGTTTAATTACAAATGTTTAACCTCTCCCTGTTGAGCACTTACTCTACTTAAATTTTCCACGGAATTCAGATATTTATGATGAATATTATGTTCACCAAAAAAGGAGAGAAAATGCCATAAAAGACCAGCAGCATTACTTTATTGCAATGGTCCAAAATGAACAAATAAAACCAGAGTTATAAAAAAGTAATATTCCACATCTGTCATCGCTATCATTAGAGAACTAACTAGATTCCTACCATTAGAGAATTAACCCAAGCCTTAAAAAAGAACCAGCAACGCAGGAAGGCTGCACAGTGCCCCGCAACCTCGCCTCATCTCAGACGCCTCCGGCCTCACCTGCCCGAGGGTGCCGGCCCGGGCACCGGGACCTCAGGGGTGATTCTTCACCAACTGTGTCCTGCATGGCAAGTGCCAGAGCACGAGCACTGTACCCTGAAGTTCTGGAACACAACCGCCCCCACACAATTGCGGCACTCGCCTACTCTCACAGCTGCCGGCTGAAGAGTTACCCAACCAGGATCACTGTCTCTCTGGGCACCAGCCTTAGCTGAGGCCTCCACAGACAAGGCCCAGTGGGTCCCTGGTGACGATTACTTCACGCACCTCCTTAGTGTGTGTGTTTGCTTGTTTGTGAGATAGGATGCCACTATGTAGTTTAGGTTGGTCTTGAACTCGCCTTGTAACCCCAGCTGTCCTAGAACTCAGGGTGACCCTCCTGCCTCAGCCTTTGGGTGCTGGGATTACCTCCCAGCTGGGTGCCTCCACACCCAGCTACCTGACACATCTTTGAGTTCCTAACACATTCTCTAAAGCTGTAAGTGTAGAACTCTGCTACTGTCCTTCCCTCCCCAATCTGGCCATCGCACACCTAGCTGATCCTTCCTTTAGCAACTTCAAGGAGATCCTTGCTGTCTCACATTTTTAAAATGATACACAAATCTTTAAGAACTGAATTTTCTTTTCCACTGCAACAAGCAGTACTCTTCCACTGTCATTCCACTTACAGCATTTTCCAGATTAGATGGAAAGCTGTATCCCTCGACTAAAAGTCTTGATTCTCTCCCCTTGTCCAAAAGGAAAAAAAAGAGGAAAAAAAAATCCCAAACTTTGCTGCAAGGATGTTAAAAAGGCCTTGGAGAGCTTCACGTCAACTTACTTTTCACTCAACTCTGCCCTCCCAATTCTCTACTTCACATATCCCACATTAAAATCAAAGCTGTTCAGCTTGGCCCCTCTAAATCCGCTCTCTGTAGCTGTCGCCTCCACCTGGAATGTCCCTCCTGCCTCCTGTGCACATACAAATTCCAGTGACTTCTCAGCACCTACACTGATCCAGCATCTCTGCCCCAGCCGCAGCCTGAACTTCTCTACCCATCTGCTGCTCTCTCACTGAGCTCTTTGGGACTCTATTTTCCCTCATAAGTAAACAGTATATCTGAACTTACTACGTCTCAAAATCGAATGACTACGGATTCATGACATCAGAGAAAGAGTCTGTCTCATGTTGGATCCATCTGTTTCCTTCCCACTGTCACCAGAATGGATGGTTTCTGAGAATTTATAGAGATGTCTAAGGAGGGACAGACCCACACAAATCCTCCATCCACTGAATCCCATGCAATAAACACATAAAATACATAAAAATCTAACTGAAAGCATCATAAGCACTTAAGAAAGAATTAAGAAAGAATTAATCCCAGCACTCGGGAAGCTGAGGCAGAAGGATCGCCACAAGTTTGTGGCCAGCCTGGGCTATACAGTGAGTTCAAATACAGCTCAAACATCATAGCAAGACCCTGTCTCAACAAACAAAAACCAACAAAGAATTACGGCCCAGGTAACAAAAATCCTGAGTGAAGCAAAACAAAACAAAACAAAACAAAGGAATATAAAAAAAGAGAAAGAACACAGATAGAGAAGCCGATTGATTCTTTCAAAGCGAGAAAGCAGTGAGACTAAAGGAGGCCAACAATGGCGCATCACCAGTCCCAGCAGCAGCCCAACAACTCAGGCCAGGCCACCGGAGCTCTTCCGGGAACTATCAAAACCACTCTACTCTTCTCACTTGCTAGCCGCTTCTTTCCTATTCCTATTACCTTTAACTTATTCAGCAGCTACTTTCTGAGTTGCATCAGTAAGTAAATGAGTTTACTCGAGGTCTTAACTGTCTGTGTTCCCCCAGCGTCCACTCCTCGCTTTCCTTGTTGTTGCCTCCATCCTTTCGGGCAACAAATGGCTCAATGTTCTGCCACTCCACTCTCCCAACTCCACTGCCCCGACATCCAATCTGAGCACCTACCTTAAACTTACATCTCTTCTAATTCAGCCCAAGTCTGTTTTGCTTAGCTGACCCTTCCCTGGCTATTCAGGGCAAACACACCCTCTCTGTGACATTTATCTGCAGCTTCCTACAGCTTGAAAACCCTTGTCAAGAAATTTGTATTTCCCAGTCTCTTTTCAATGCTTTTGTTTATATAACAGGTTCACTAACACACTAGACTGGGAATGCCTCTTACTATTCATCCAAAACAAAGAAGGGAAAAGGAAGAGAGAAGAGAAAACAGGAAAAAGAAAAGCGAAGACAGAGGAAGGCAGAAAGATAAAGGAAGCAACTGTCAGGCAGTCAACTACGTGCCCTAAACTACTTCTGTGATGTCCCTCAAGCCTCACAATAACCGTGTGAAGAATTAAAATCTTTATGTTACAGAAGTTGACATGGAAGGTGGACAACACAGAACCAACGCAAATTTACATGTCAAGTTTCACACTGGTGAATAACAACAATTCCTTCTTCAATCAGCAATACAAGTTTGATGATATAAGAAAATATATTTAGAAATGCCACCCAAACTATTATCAGGCTCATAATTACAAAAGGTATTGACAACTGGTAAAAGCAGACTCCTGGTTATAGGAGGTCAACGTATTATCAATGTGTTGTGCATATATTTCTAAGAAAAACACAAGATAAAAAAACCTAAAATTTTTTTTAAAAGTACATTAGCAGAGAAAAATTGTCCAAAATAAAGCACATTTGTGAACTGTCCCTATAATCTTATGAAATTAGAAGTAAAATATACTAGATATGTATAAATATAAATTATTAAAGACAAAGTAAGAAACAGATACAAAGCAAAACGAAGATTGATTAAAATAAAGGTTCTAAAAGAAGCCTTAAGGGGAAAAATGTCCACTATAGTTTTGCACTCACATTACCTCAAGTCAAATAAAAGATCAGAGAAAGGCCAAGAAGGTAAAGAACACAGAAAAAGGAATTCAGGATAACTGCTGAGTCAAAAATAGAATTAAGACAAAAACTTGTGTTCAAGAATACTTAGGGTAACACTTGTAGTTTTTAAAAAATGGGAACGATCACATAAAGGTCTACCAACAGAGCAAAGGGGAAATACGTGGTACAGCTCTAAAATGTGGTACAGCCCTAAAATTTAACACCGTGTCACAGCACAAATCCCTGAGCATGCGCCCATCCGGAGGAAACTCGATTGATGAAAACATACAGATAAGTGATACTGGAGGAGGGAATGTTGCTCAAGAATACATAAAGCGTCATCTGTTTAAAAATACACAAGACCAAAAAAATAAAAAATAAAAAAAAAATACACAAGACAATACTCTATCCTCGCTGACCTAACGTGTGCAGTAAAACTTCAGGGAAACTCATAGGAATAAAGACACCAAACTCAGAGCAGGCCTTGTACACAAGGAATATATTAAGTCCAACTACCTTCTGCATCAAATAGGGGACAGAAAAGTTGACCATGCCGAGACAAATAAAAACGGGCAGCTTTTCACCACTGGAGCAATCGATATGAAGATAGTAAGAAAAAAATTATTTTTAATTTTCTTAACATTACTAATACTGTTATACCATCTCCAACATGTGTACACCCTGGTCCAAACTCAAGGTAAAACATTTTATTTCCTGACAAAACTCCAATTCATCTTGGAAAACCTGAATTACCTCCACTGCAAACACTCCCCTCTTTCCTCCCCTCTTCTACACTCACTCTGTCCTTTTCCTGTATTTCCTAGCAGTTTCCACAGCGGTACTGAGGATACCACCCTGCAGAATGTCTGTGAGGTGTTTGTTCACACACTTCCGTCGACGAACCTTGAGCTCGATGAGAGCAGAAATTCTCTTAACCATTTCTGAATTCCCTGTGTCTTGCAAGACACTAAATACATGAATGAATCAATGACCCTGCTTTCTGTTACAGCAACTACCTTCACGAACAGACACATACCTGTATTTGGAGATAAGTTTCAAGAAAGATTAGTTATTTAAGTGTCTTAAATTCTAAATAAACAGCAGAACAATTAAGCACACTTAATTTTTAAGTGTGCTTAAAAACTTTTAATTTTTAAAATGGGAAAAACTGGTAGCTTATGAGTAAACACATTTCAGTAATAACAGATGCTAGAACTTTAAAAGAATAGCTGGGGATGTAGCCCAGTGGTTAGAGTGCTCGCCTTGCAAGCAAAGGCCCTGGAGTTTGATCTCCAGCACCAAAAAAAAAAAAAAAATTAAGAATGAAGGCACTTAAAATGTTAGAAACCAGAAGTATTCTGGAAACTTTTTTATGAAAGCAAAAATAACTTTTTTATGAAAGCAGAGAAGGTATCACAAGACTTAACATTCATAGCTCTTTCTTCAAGAAATTATAATCGGGTTGGGGATTTAGCTCAAGTGGTAGAGCACTTGTCTAGCAAGTGCAAGGCCCTTTGTTTGATCCCCAGCACCAAAAACAAACAAACAAACAAACAAAAAAAAAAACCCAGCAAAAAAAAAAAAAAAAAGAAATTATAATCAAAAGTCAGATTAAATTATATACCCTATTGTGGTAGATGGAATCTATACTAAACCATGCTTCTGTGGTATGATCTTCTAAAAGAGTGGGTCATGAGTCTGCAAAACTGGACTTTTAGGAATTTAACAGTTCTTACCCATTTTATGGAATGTGCTGAGGGCTCTGTGATAAAATACTGACTGATGTGATGGGGTCAGTTACCACCCATCTTCTGTCACTGCAGAACAGTCATGATGAACCTTTTAGAGCTTTCAAAGACAATAAACAGCTACTGTAGCACGTGTGCCAGAGAGTCCCCACCACTGCTAGGAGAAGAGGTATACGCATACCCCTCCCAGCTAAGTCACAAGACTTACTTGTGCTTTAGACCTCATCCCATCACTCAGGAACTATGCACAAAAGAGTAAACCTTCCTCATGTGTTGTCAACCTGTCCCTCTCAAATGAGCCTTCCCATCAGCATTTAAACCATGTTGAAGTCAAAATTCTTATAACCAGTTTCCTATTCACAGTACATGGCAGTTTCCATCTTCCTTACTTCCCATTTGCTCCCCATCCCACCCCTACTACCAGATCAGCAGCTCCTGAGAAAGTCACCAATCTCCAGCGTGTTAAATCCAATGGATTCTCGAGTGTCCACTCATAACCACAGTACTGACCCTGTGGCCCAAAAGGACTATCTGCAGCTGGAGTCCTCTCACTGTCCAGCCACTCCTACTTCCCTTACAAGCTCAGGCTCCTCTGTCTAGCACCATCCTCTGCTTCCTCCTGACCTTATTCTACGGCCCTTTCACAGGCAAGCTCTCTCGTGTCCATGGTTTCCGCTACCACCTGAAGGCTACAAAACGGTAAGTGTCCACCCCAATTCTAAGCACCAAACCGGTATGAGTCAACAGAAGACACACAGGTACCTCTATATGAAGGTTCCAAAACTAAAGTCACGGTCTGCCAGTATTCAAAACCTAGTGCTCCGTCAGCAAGCCCAGGTCAGTGGACACCACAGTCGCTGCCCTTCGGTTGGTGAGTCTGCAACCACTACTCACTCAACACCTCACCCTCCCACTTGATGCACTATCGATCGCCACGCCCAGACAATTTCACATCTGAAATCTCTACTTTCTCACTATTTCAGGATCAAATGAGCCAATATATCACAGTTGTTTGAAACCAGAGGGGGAAAAAACCTCAAACTTGAACATCAGTATCCATTAAATTGGAAGATTCAGGTCCCATGTGGACCATGTCAAGTTCACCTTGGTATTTGTTCCACATCGTGAAGATACTGTTTTGCACACAGCTGGTACTCAGTACATGTACTGCAATGAATTATTTCGTACATGTCTACCTAAAATATTCATACTTGCTTCTATTTCCCAATTCTTATCATTGCTTCTTGCTTCCTAAAAGCTGAGAATTATAAGTTAAATCACTGTAGCACATAAACTACAAAGGATACTTCTGATAATTATGATGCTGTTTATTTAACATTAGGAAAGCCTGTCGCCTTTGGGCTAGCATTCCTGAAGAAAAATCTAAATCTCATCTTCAAATCCAAATCTCACACAGGAGTCTCACTTCCCAACTGTTCCTCAGGAGAAAAAAACCTAAGTAATATCACAGGTATATTTAAGCTTTAGGTTCCCTGAAGGCAGACAGAATTACTGCTTGAAAAAAATTCCCTACCTCTTTTACCTACCTTGCAATGTGAGCTGGAATGACATTCAGGACAGAGAAAGACATTGATATTAAAGAAATTATCTTTGGGCCAAGTGTGGTGGCCATGCCTGTAATCCCAGCATTCGGGAGGCTGAGGCAGGAGGATCACTGAGAGTTTGAGACCAGCCTGGGCTACATAGTGAGTTCAAGACTGCCTGAACTTCCTATACACACCCTGCCTTAAAAAAAAAAAAAAAAAGTTCAACCTATTCAATTAGGTACATTTACTTACAGCCTACAGCCTCGGAAAGCAAGACTGTTATCTAAGAAAATTTCATATCAATGTAAAAAAGCTTCCTAGATTTCTATCTAAATCACAATCCTGTTTATAATCTCCATACCTTTTCTTCACTGCATGTGCCATAATTTGTAATTACTTATCCACAGGATTATTTGCTTGGAGTCTGTTTCCTGCCTACAGGCACCAGGCAGATAGATCACTTCTGCTCACTGCTGTGTTCCTAGCACCTAACAAGGGGCCTGAAACACAACAGAAGTTAAAAAGCTGTAGATGAGCAATTAATTGAAAGAAGAATGAACTAGTCACTTAAGTTGCTCCAGATAGCTGGGTCATACATAGGCAAATTAGACTTAAGGCTTTAAAATCTGACTCCACCTCTATCCCCAAACCAGACAGGATGACTTTCTCTTGTTATTGTTCACCCTTTATTCTCCCCTTCACTCCCTTCTTCCTTCAAAGAGGACATCTTAGATTCACAGAATAGGTGAGCTTTAAGTCATTCAGTCCAAAGACCTTACAAATCCAGGAACTGAGCCCTAAAGACACAAGATGACTTGTCCCTCCTGACCCGTAGGTCCAATGGGTCACCCCGCCCTGCTCCCAATAACACTGCCATCCTATAGAACCAACACTTTCGGTGGAAGAGAAAATCCAGGGAATGCCTCAGGAGCAAATCCACGCTAGAATGGCCAGAGCAGCCCACCTCATCTCTGCATGTAAGATCGGTGCAGCTGACTGCCCTGTGCTTTTAACCCTCCTTGCCTGTGAATCCACTTCCAGGCGCAACTCAGCAGTGCCGAGCAACTCTTCGGAACCAATCTGGAAACACAAAATCAACTGCAATGATGAGGTGGTGTCATCAAACTACGGGTCTCCAGGACACCCAGAACAAAATCTCCTGTGGCAACTATTCAGCCTGCCACCAAGGAGAGGCAGCACACTGCAGCGGTCAGACGTAAGAGCTCTGGATTTAGACCAACTGCCTGAAGCCTAGCTTCTCCCCTTACTAGGCAGATCTGGGGCAAGCTAACGTGTCCACGTTGTACAGTCTCTCCCGCTGTAAAATGGGAATAACCACCGCCCTGAAGGGCTGTTAACAGTGCAAAGACACTGTGCATAAAGCTCTTAGCAAACAGTGTGTGGCATGCAATAAAGGCTCAATAAATGTCAGCTATCTGTCATTTTATTCGGCTATAATCGCTTTCACGAAGCTTGTTTACTCCCTCTCTAGCTTCCATATAATTTTCCTGACGTTGTTGTGCTCTATTTCGGTGGGGGCCTTATATACAATAGCTCGAAGCACATTTTCTCGAGCCGGACTGGGCAAACCGGTTGGATCTGCGCTTCGGGGTCTTCCTCTGGGAAGCGGGCCTGAGAACACCCACCCCACCGGCCTGCCTACGCGCACGCATCCTGCGACAACAATGCTGCTGCGGCGAGACACGCACTTGGGGAAAGTAACCTTCCAACTCCCGGCCCCAAGCGCGCTCTTGACCCCGCTCCCACCGCCTCGAGAGCCAGAGCAAACAGCCAAGGTCGACCCAGCCCACACGCCCCACTTCTTGACGCACCTCGCGGCGACAGACCGCCGTCCCACCAGCCCGCTTTTCCGCGACCGCCGGGCTCGGCTTCCTCCCCCGCGCCCCGCCGCGCCTCCGAGTGGGCGACCGCCCGCCGCCCCGCGCCCCGCGCCCCGCGCTCTCGCCCCGCACGCCCCGCGCCGCGGCAGGCCAGTCGCGCCGCGGCCCCTCCCCCACCGCCGCGCCCCCGCGGCCCATCCGGGTCTCCCGCGAGACTCCGCCGCTCCCACCACCGGCGCCGCGGGCCTGGCTGCGCGCCGCAGCACTCACGCCAGGCGTCGCCTCCGGGTCCCCGGCGCAGCCTCCCGGGCCGCTCTGCGCGTGGACGGCCGCGGGCTCCCGGTCCGGCCCAGCCACGGTGACAACGGCCGCCTCGCTCGCTCCCCGGCGCCGGCGGAGCAGCGTCTGTTGAGCCGAAGCCGGGACGCGCACCCCCGGCCGGCGCTCGTTGCATATGCAGAGAGGACGCCGCCCATTGGCCGGCGGGCGGTGGCGCGTGCAGGGCTGGGCCTATCGCAGGCCGGCCGGGTGCGCGGCTGGCGGCCCGGGGCGGGGCGGGGTTACTACGGGTCATTCTGCGGGGCGGCCGCCGTCAGGACCCAGCCGCAGCCGCCGCGGGCGGGGCCGGTCGGCGGGCGGGCGCGGGGAAGCCGGTCCCTGAGCCCGCGGGAGCTGCAGACGCTCTTCGGTTACTGTGAGCCAGACCTCTTCATATGTGCCGTGCGTGCACGCCCTCGTTCCTTCTTCCCTGCACCCCGTTCGTTATCTCCTTTTGCACGAATTCCTGTCAGATCTTGCAAAATGAAAATGACTTGGAGATGCTAGCGGCGGAAGAGTCTCCGCAGCTCAAGGCAGGTCTGTTGTTAGTTCCCTAGTGTGGGCTTCGGTAACGCAGCTAAAGACTCGTTTTTCCCTAAGTGTCCTCTCTGCACTCAATGTGCAAGTTGCCTGTTTGTTTTCAAAGGATAAAGTGTACTCCAAATTACTGTTTGGAACGGTCTTAGGAATCTGAAAGTATATTTTTGGAGTTTGCCCCTTTCGGGGCACTGCGCAAGGAAAACAGGCACTTAGTACAGGTAGACTGTGTGTCCAGAGACAGATCTCTCGCTCTCGCGCGCTCTCTCTCTCTCTCTCTCTCTCTCTCTCTCTCTCTCACTCACACACACACACACACACACACACACACACACACACACACACAGAGCAAAACACAAATAGCTAAAACCTAGCTCTAAGAAAAAGGCTCATTCACCTAGTGACAGGATCGGGCCCTCCTCGCCTCTCTTCCTCTTCCTCTTTCCTCCTTTTTCCTCTTCCTTCTTCTTTTGTTGGTTTGTGAACTTTTTCTTAAGTAGGTGAAAGGTTGTTCTTGAGCCCCACCTCCGGCTAAAGCAGGGGCTTATTTCCCAAGAGAATCTCGAACTCGGAAAGCTGCCGGAACTTGAACAAGGTGGAGCTCTGGCGAACCTCGTTACAAAAAAAAAAAAAAGAAAGAAAGAAAAGAAAAACTAATCTTGGGCCCACGCCATTTTACTCTCTAAGGGATGGATACCTGACTCAGGCAACCAGTTCTCCCACTAGAACACATGGCAATTCCGTTGCTCGTTAACCCGGCCAAATGTTGTCTCAGGAAACACCGTGCAGGTAAGTGGAATGCAGGATTTCTGCTCCGCAGAGGGAAGCTTATCTTAGAAATGGTACTTTCAGAATTATGAAAAGTCTAGAAAAACCACGTAACTTCTATGACAGGAAAACGAGAACCCAACCTTTCCTTTTTTCCCCCAACAATAAGTATAAAGCGGCCGATGGGGAATGAAAATGATCAGAGTATGTGTACAAATCTGTATAACCAATAAAAAGCAGAGTGAAAAAATAAGCATAAAGCATGCACGAGGTGGGATTTCTGTCCGCAGTACCACAAGAAAGGAAAAAGCATAAAGCAGATGCACAGAATTTCAGCAAAACCCTTCTTCATTAGCTTTCTTACTGTGGAATATGTATTACACATTATGGCATGTATTTACACTTAAAATATTTCTTAGGGTTGAGGATTTAGTTCAGTGATAGAGCACTTGCCCAGCAAGCACAAGGCCCTAGCTTTGATCCCCAGCCCCCACCCCAGAAAGAAAATATTTCTTGTAATTAAAATATGAAATTCTTCTTTGCTATTTTATAAGCTAAACAGAAATGTAGTATTTCTATAAGTTTTTTTAATTATAATATATATATCTCTATGGTTGCTTGTCTTTTAGAAAAGTTTTCAACATATTTTTATTTAGAGCTTCTGAAAGTTATAGAATTTGTCTGCATTGTCCTTGTTAGTAAAAAATTCAATTCAGCTGGGCATGGTGGCGCATGCCTGTGATCCCAACACTCAGAAGGCTGAAGCAGGAAGATGGCTGGGAATCTGAGGCCAGCCCGGGCTATATAGTGAGTTCGAGGCCAGCCTGAACTGCATAACAAGACCCTGTCTCAAAAACTTAAATGAAAATAAAAAATAAAAAAATTAATTCAAAAACTGCACCTCAAGTTACCCATCTTTAACAATACATCCATCTGTTGTTATCTTAACAAAATGTCCAGAGACAGGCAAGGCCAGGGCCACTTACAAGGCTCAATAGTGTGCAGTTCCAGCTCCTTTGGTCTCCTCACCACTCTCAGTGTCCATGTTGCCTCTTCCTTCTTGGTAATAAAATTGCTGCAGCTGCTCCAGGCATCATCTTTATACAGCACATCCTAAAACTACCTAAAACTTAGTAGTCTCCTGCCAGTATAGCAACTCCATGAACTCAAGAATACAAGATATGGCTCTCTTTGTTTTATCATTCTCAGTGAGTGATTTCCATACTCAAAGTCATGAAATGACTGCTGGAGTACAAGCCATTACATCTGCATTCCAGCCATGAGGAGGGGAGGAAGATACAAAAAGGATGCAACTCCTAGTAATTCCTTTAAGGAGTTTTTTCCACACAGCACCTCACTGTACATCTCACTGACCATGATGTTATCACATACTAAGGAATCTGAAATGTACAATTCCTTAGAAGCACATAGTAACATCTTAAATAAAATCAGCTTTCTAGCCATATCCACGAAGGAGGAAATGTTCATCGGGTAAGCAACAGTCTCTACTGTCTTGATAAAAGTTGATCAACTTTAGGAAGAATAGAGTCTGTTGGGTACTGAAATACCTCCCTTAACCTTTTAATATGCAAGTTCTCTCTTAGGATGGCAGAAGTACCCTTGCTGGTTTCTTTGGACTTTGAAGTCTGTGACAATGGAAGTAGTTTCTCTGTATTTCTCTAAGAAAAAGCCTTACGTAATCATGAAATAAGTACACCCTGCACATCGTCCAGTCATCTGTATCCAGTCCTTTTGCTTTTTTTTGTTGTTGTTGTTGTGAGGGGTGGTGCTGGGGATCAAACTCAGGGCCTTGCACCTGCTAGGCAAGCACTCTACCACTGAGCTAAATCCCCAACCCCCATTCAGTCCTTTTGGAGTCCCTTACTGGACTTACTTCTCACTCCTTTCTTCCTCCTCCTTTTCTCTAGATTTGCAGAAGTTTCTATCATTAAAAATGTTGGGGGGGGGGTGAGGATTTAGCTCAGTGGTTAGAGTGTTTGCTTAGCAAGTACCGGCGAAGCAAGCACCATTGGAAGCCTTCTATTCTCTTTTTTTTCCTTGTCCCTCTGTTCCTTTCCGCCTCCCCAATCCCTTGTTCCCCTTCCCACTGGAAGAGAATAGAAGGAAAAACATGGAAAGAAAACTTTTATAAATAAGGAGGACAAGAGAGGTTAAAGGGAGAGGAGGGTAATGGGAAAACAAAGAAGCAGCAAGATATATCATGTACAGGTACAAATTCTCTGTGATTAATGTTATCACTATGTATATCTAAAATGTACCACCAGGGCCGCGGATTTAGCTCAGTGGTCAGAGTGCTTGCCTTGCAACCATGAGGCCCTGAGCTCGATCCCCAGCACCCCCCAAAAAATAAAATAAAAATGTATCACTAAAATAAAATTTTAAAAAAATTTTCAGAAAAAAAAATATGCAGAAGCCCAGCCCAGATTCAACAGTTTAAATAATTGAACATTAATTCAAATAACTCTTAAGTGTCACCAGGTGACAAGAACAGTTAACCACTGCAGATACCACATTTAAGACTGAAAAGTTTATAGGCTGGGGATCTAGCTCAGTGGTTAGAGTGCTCGCCTTGCAAGCACAAGGCCCTGAGTTCAATCCCCAGCACCAGGAAAAAAAAAAGTTTCTGACCCTTCAGAAGGTTGTAGTCTAAAATAAAATCATTACAGTAAGTAAATAAACAAGATTATGAAAAATATAAATAAGTATATCTGGGTGTGGTGGCACACACCTGTAATCCCAGCACTCAGGAGGCTGAGGCAGGAGAATCACTGCAAGTCTGAGGCCAGCATGGGCTACATGGTGAGTTCAAGGCCAGCCTGGGCTACAGAGCGAGACCCTGTTTTAAAAAAGAAAAAAATATGTAAGTAGAGAGTCAAGGTGCTCTTCAAACATTTAAACAGGAGAGAGGAGGTAGAGACAATTGTGGTTGGGAGGTTGGGGAAGACAACTCTGAAAAGTGACAGTTAAGCCCTAGTGAGAAGCCAGCTGCTGTTTATAGCATGAAAAAAAGAATAATGTTCCTCCACCTTTAGAAGGCATCTCTCAGACCCTAGAGACACATTCTTGTGTCCTGTGGACTGGACCTGGCATCTTTAAACATACTGCCCGATGTGCAGAATCCACACAAAGGACAAGGAACCAGGGAACACAGTCCATTAGACCTTGTTTTGTCATTTGAAGTTTTTTGTTTTTGTTTGGTTGATTGCCTGGTGTTTTTTGTTTGTTTTTGGTTGCTTTTTCAGCTTTTTTTTTTTTTTTTTTTGAGATAGGGTCTTTCGGGCTGGCCTTGAACTCAAGGCGATCCTCCTGCCTCAACCTCCCACGTGCTGGGATTACAGGCGTGCGCCACCACCCCCAGTTTATCATTTGAAGGTATTAGTTAATTCAAAAGCCAAGTGCTCCTTAAGGCTCCTAGCAAAATGACTTTCCCCGAGAGCTTGTTGGAGGTTCTAGCAGGGGAGCGCAGCTACTCATATATCCTTGACCAAGGAAACGGTCTTCCTCTATCGAGGATGGTCACCCTATTACGCCTGGGGAGGGTTATGCACCGTGCCACACTATGCCACGCTGGACAGCAGGCCACTGCTCTGTGTCATGTCACTGCTCTGCTGGAACGTGGTTCCCGCTGATCCTAAACCCAGCATCAGTGAAAGAACCAAAGAAAACTGTTAAGACAATTTATTTGAATATGGGAAAGGGGAAAAGAGCGATGAGAGACAGCTACTCAGAGCGAGTAGGGAGAATTTGAAAGTGAACTGCTTGTGGATTTCTGTCTGCAGCTCCTTCTATTGAGATCCTTGTCCCACATGGGCTCCTGGAATCTGACTGACACCCCTGCTTGTCTTTCATCCTAACCTTGGATCTCTTCAGGTCATGCGTTGTTCCATGGAGGCTAGGATTATGGGTGGGGCCTTAAAGATGGTTACTTAGATTTAAAAATATTAAGTAAAGGGGCTTATGTTGATCACACTACTTGGGACCTCCCTGATCTGAGGTTCTATGCCTTCATCTTTCTGATTGCCGGAGGCACAGCCTGCTGCCCTTGGTAAGTCTCTCCATAACTTCTAACAAAGCTCAAGGAGGCCTTCGTCCTATCTTTTCCCTGTCTCTGGGCCCCTGTCCCTACAGGCCTTTTCTTTGGAGCATGAATTTGGGAGGGACACACATGGTGCTGTGAGGGAGGAAGGAGACATCCGCCTAGTCAGCCAGATCAACCCAGTCAACCCTGGTGACCAGTAGGGTGATTAATGTCCCCCCAGATCGCCCTCACGGCCAAAGAATGACTTTCCTGGGCTCTGTGTTTTGTTGGTGCTACTGGTTCATCTGTTTAGGCATCTCTAGATTACAAGGAATAAAAATTGACCTTGGAGAAGCAAGGGGAATTTACTGACATACACGAGTACAGTAAAGGGCCAGAGAGTGTATCTGCTTTTGGGCACAACTGGACAAGGGGCTCAAATGGAATGAAAGGCACCTGCCTTCCGCAGGTGGGCCTCCTTGGTTTGCCCCTTCATGAGTTTCCCATGCAGCAAATTGGCAAGAGGCCCTTGCAGACTCCTGTCCTGCTGGAAATTCAGACTCTCCTCCCAGAAGTCCATGTCCTCCTGCGGGGTTCTGTGTCCCTCTCTGCTCAGTTTCTGTGTCCAGAACACTCTGTTGTCCGACCAGGCCTGAATCACTGGCTCCACTGTGAATCGCAGGGTGGAGTTCAGCAGTCCACACCCCTAAATACCAAGGGATTGTGTGGCAGGGGTGGTGTACGTTCCCCACAAGGAACTCAGAGTACAGTTTTTAGCAGAAACCAGAACAAGATATGTGATGACACTCTCAGGAGCTCGATGTTTTTGTGCTGCGTTAGGGTCCATTTTATTTCTCTTTCTCTAATTTTATGATGATTTGATGTCATGTCTTTATTCCCGAGGTCCACCCAATGTGCTCCTGGGTACAATGTCTTTATCAAGTCAGTTCAATACACCTTTGTTGACTTTACTACAAATCCTGTACGTACATGCATGTGTATACATACATGCATATGTTTAAAAGGCCGTATACACCAATGTTGTTATCGATGGCACATTTAAATCTGTTTTACATCAAACTGTACAAACTAAAAGACTAAACTCATAGAAAGTGCACACACTAACTTCATTTCTCTTTCTATAATGAATTTATTCCTATGTATTTTTTTCTTAATCATATATTTCAATTCATATTCACTTGGTAATGCCTGAAGTCTTCTAGTTACTTGGTTCTTAAAATGTGCTCTTGGGAGAGCAGGGCTGGTTTGCCTGGGAATTAAAAGAAGGGCAGACTCCCAATCCCTCTGTGCAGGCCTACTTCAACCAGATCTGCATTTTAACAGGATAGTAAGGTTTTATGAATCATTGAAACAGGGGCTGAGGATTTAGCTCAGTGGTTAGAGTGCTTCCCTAGCAAGCACAAGGCCCTGAGTTTGATCCCTTGCACCAAAAAAAAAAAAAAAAAAAGTTAA
This sequence comes from Hystrix cristata, assembly GCA_004026905.1. Lineage (NCBI taxonomy): Eukaryota > Metazoa > Chordata > Mammalia > Rodentia > Hystricidae > Hystrix > Hystrix cristata. The sequence continues at coordinate 280,916 of PVJO010000210.1, forward strand.
AATATGAATCATTGATACATAAAAGTTTGAGAATTTCTGGCCAAACTGTTCTACATCTGCATCATTCATTGGAGATACATACAATATAAGCCAAATGTGTAATCCAAAATTTTTCTGATAGCCACATTAAAAAACTAAAAAGAAGAACCAGAGGTGGTGGCAGACACCTACAATCCCTGCACTCTGGGAGGCTGAGACAGAAAGATCTCAAATTCCAGCCTGGATTACATAGCAAACTCAAGACCAGCCTGGGCTATATACTCAGATCCTAGCTCCAAAAGAAAAAGGAAAAGAAACACACAGTAAAAAGGAAACAAATGAAATTAATTTTGGTAACTTTACATAACCCAACATATCTAAAATGTTATCATTTCAACTTGTAATCAATATGTAAAAATAATTACTGAGATAATTTTGGTGGGTATTCTTTTAAATTTATAGTGTACTTATGTTACGTCCGGAGGTGGACTGTGAGCTGCTGCCCTGCTAGAAAATGTAATTCCTGGCGACTGTAAACCCAGGTACAGTAAAGAATTAAGGAAACCAAGTTTAAATTAAGAGAAGACAATTTAGAGGACAACTTATTTAAAAGTGGTGAAAAGGGGGGAAAAGGAGATGATAGCTACTCGAAGAGTAGGGAGCATGCGAAAGCGAAATACTCCTGGAATCTGACTGGCTGGATGGCTTGTCCTTCAGCTTGGCCTTGGCTTTCTTCTGGCCCTGAGACCCTTCTCTGTTCTTTGGTGGAGGAAAAGGTCATGGGCGGCGGCTTCGAGGACAGGTTACTTAGATTTAAGGAATACAGGGGAAGTCTGTGATTCTTACAAACTTCCCCTTTATTCTTGTTAATCACACTACCTCAGGCCTTCCCTCAACTATCAGGTTATAGCAGTCTCTGCCCTTCTGAGTCAGGCTGAAGAGGTCAAAAATTGCCTATTAATTTTTAGTAACATCTAATGAAGACTTTACCTTACCTTTTCCCTACCTATGGGGACCTCTGTCCCTACACTTATAACACATTACAAGTGGTCTAGCCACCTTTCGAATGCTCAGTAGCCACAGACAGCTGGTGGCTACTGTAACGATCAGGATAGCTCTAGCCCACAGAGCCACAAAAACAACCCACTGTCTTATTTTATTCGCCACTACCTCCCAGTGCCTCGCAGTGTCTAGCCAATAACAGGCACAAAAGAAGCATCTGTTGAACTCATGCAATTGAGAGGAAGAATATTTAAAACTGATGAGCACAGCAAAGCAGAGAAATGATTTTAGTTTTTCTCTTTAATATTCTACTTCTTTTTTTTTTTTTTTTTTGGTGCTGGGGATCGAACTCAGGGCCTTACTCTTGCGACGGAGGCATGCTAACCACTGAGCTAAATCCCCAGCCCCCTTAGTGTTCTGCTTAAGATCTTACCGTTATACAGTTTTTGCTACAGAAAATTCTAATGAGGTAAGACCCCACCATAACACAATTATTTAAAAGCTATTTACGTGAATGTTTGTTTTTTTGTTTTTGTTTTTGTTTTACATGAATGTTGCTGTCATTTATTCCTGTTTATATTGAATCTCTAATGACCCTGTGAACATTTCTAGACCCCATATACAAATATAAAAGCATGGTGTTTGTTTATATGTGATCTGTGTAATATTTTATGTGATCTTTAATCCACAACATTCTAGTATTCTTCATGCTATGACACCTTGCTTAAGAATGTATAGTTCAGATTTGCACAAATTGGGGAGGTCAAAGCATTCATTAAAAGTCGGTGACAGTACTCAATTTACCTCAGTACTTCAATTTTACTGCAGTACAAAGCCCCTGAAAAGAAAACGTAGAGACACTTGTTACTTATGACGGTTCCATGGCACATTCCAACAGCATGAGCCTCATTCTGAGTTGGTTAGAATGTAGATTCCCAGACCCCAGGCCAGATCTACTGGGAAGCAATCTGCACATTAATAAGGTAATTTGTATGCAATTAACACTCGAGAACATTCACTTAAGGTTAGTGTTAGTTCCCTTTGCCACCAAAATTACCTGCTGCTTACACTGAGAGCCAGGTACCTGGGGAAGACTGGCCCAAGACAGAGGCAGGATGTCTGATGCCTAGTAACCCTGGCGTCCTGAACAGGGGTTTGATGGAGCTTCCCACAGATGGAAGAAAAGCTGCAGAAAGGACAGTGGGAGTTAGATAGGAGGTTCAGGTGTGGCAAAGCTGGCTGGGGAAGAGGGCGTGGCTTGTTAATTACAAATTCCTGGAACACTTGTGAAGAACAGTTCCCAAAGCCCTGCACGTGGACTTCTTGCAAGAACTCCAGCAGGTTTTCAAACAGACCTCAGGTCAGCCTGAGTTGTGGGATCCTGGCACCATCTCTCAGGACCCATATATAGAAGTTCTCTCAGGTTTCCTGGAGAAGTAGAAGGCATAAAAGGATACAGCCACCAAGATCTTGCTGTCGTGGCTTTCCTCTTGGTATTCTGCCCTGTGTCCTCCAGAGTGTACTTTAATCTTGCTTTTTCTCTTTATCTTGCAGTTTCTCCCTCACTCTTCACCTTTGCTTTTTCCACTAAACTTTTTTTTTTTTTTTTTTTTTTTTGGTGCCAGGGATCAAACTCAGGGCCTTGTGCTTACCAGGCAATCATTCTAACCGCTGAGCTAAACCTCCAACCTTCCAATAGACTTGGCTATCGTTTTTTGTTCATTTCATCCAATTCTTTGTTCAAGATGAGAAGAACCTGGAGTCCAACTCCAGCACCATAAAACTCAGTAATATTTATTTGGCAAACCACTTTTAGAAGGAGACTACCAGGTAACAAGATGACAGACCTGAATTTATTTAGCTGTTTGCCACTAATCGAAAAAGCACGAACTCTTGCCATTCCCTTTGTACCTGAGCTAAATCAGTATGTTTTAATAAAATGTTTAAAAACTAAGTTTCCCCACAAGTACTGCTTGAGGTTTTAAAGACCGAATTCTCCACTGTCCTACCCCACAATTCAGTGATGCTGGTGATAACCACAAGATTAGAACCTGCCTTCTAGCCTCATTCCACACCAGTGGTGTTAATTAAAGAACATCAAAGTGACTCACCACACCCTGGCTTTAACTAAAGAAGTCACACATTCTCATCTCTCTGCTTTTCCTTCAGATAACTTTAGCCAGTACAGAAAGAAAAAAGTCTACCAAATAGATCATTAGTGAGAGTTTACAGCTCTTCCTCTTACGACTGCTGGAATAGCGTTGAAAAACAATCATTTCCCCCCAAAATCTAGGATATGTTTTCTAGAAGTAATAATGTGACAAATATGCTCTCGTTGGAAATAAAGAACATGACACCTAAAATTTCAAAGCTCTGCTGTAAACTATACACTCAATTCAAGGAAAAAGATCATTTATAAAAAAATTCTTTCTACCACAGACCTGTTACACTGTCTGTCCAGCAACCCTTCCCCCTCTTTTTCTATTCAAATCTGTTTCTTCCTTTTGATAAACAACCCCCTCATCCTGTGTGTGTCTAGAGGAACTACTGGTTACACAACCTTGTACTACTGGTTACACGCAGCCCACAGAAGTGAGTATGGGACACAATCTACCCATTGGAACAGCTCTTCCTCCTTGCCACAGGTACTAGCTCAAAAGGTGGTCACATAATCTAGGAAGGACCAACCAAGATCCAGCCCTGGCATTTTACATCTGTACTTAAGAGACAGATTTGGAACCACCTAAGCCTGGGTGCATAGCAACCATCTCTCAGAAGTTATCAGGCCACACACACACACACACACACACACACGCACGCACACACGCATGCACGCACACGGGAACCCAGGAAAGAGATGGGGTGAGGATGCCCAAATCTAGTAATGCTTGAGGTCAGCCCCCATCCCTATTCCTTCTAGAAAAATGAGTCAGTGTGTGTGTGTGTGTGTGTGTGTGTGTGTTAGTCTAGTTAGGCTCACTGGCAATTCAAACTTCCTAATATACGAACAGGAAAATGAAAAGAGGATTTAAAAATGAAATTCACTGAAGCTGATTGGAAGGTAGCTTGTTACTGTTGTTAAAGTGCGATTGTCTTTGCTAAACAAACATTTGGCCAGGCACCTTGCTAGCTGCTCCGCATGTTTTGCCTGTATTCTATCTTCCCATCTTTGTAAAGCAAGAATCATATTTCCAGGGCTCCTTTTTCTTCCTGTACTAGGTCAGACAAGCTCAGGTTTCCAAATGAATACAACACAAGAGACTCATGAGGGAGTGTTTTCTTCTAGACAGCTCTCACTGGCTCAC
>PVJO010000211.1:0-10628 GCA_004026905.1 Hystrix cristata
TCTACTGCCATGACCATGGCCAGATCACTTAACTTTGCTGGGTACCACCGGACTTAATGTCAGCCTTCTGCTTGCTGCCACACATACCACCCCAGATGATAATAAGAAGCAGCCTGAAGTTCTTGAACAACTATTCTAGAAATTCACTTTTTCACTTCCTAACAGGACCGAAAGAGTGCTCAGGAGGATTAGCTTGATCTTGGGTGGGCCGGGAGGATCGCTGCCAGCCTGGACAGCTGTGCAGTCCTTGGTCCCCAGGAGAAAGGGAGGATGGCTCAGTACAGCTCAGCCCCATTGTCGAATGTGTGACCTGTTACGATAGCAGCAAAGATAATTTCCCAGACAAGGGCTTGTCTGAGACTGGTTTTTGTTTTTTGCTTTGTTTGTGGTGCTGGGATCCAATGAAGGCCTCACAAACACTGGGCAAGTACCCTGGCATTGAGCTGCATTCCCAACCTGTTCAGGAGTTTTGTGAGTATCACAGTCCATTTCAGTGGGAAACGCAACCAGCATCCAGCCTTCTTGGAGTTTGTGATGGCATGGGGATTCCTAGGATGTGGATAAAACTGGAAGGCCCCTTGGAATGGAGCCTAATTGATGATGTGAAGAAACAGGCATAAATTCCTATCAAGTACAGTCAACTCCCTTGTTTTCCAGGCCTCCTGAAGCCAGACACTCAGTTTGGTGGCCACTGCCTGCTCAGTGACACTAAATTCTCTGGTAATCTGCAGGGATATGTAATGATGCTATAGTTAGTGACTGTTCACTAAGTAAACCCTTGGTGTAGTTACCATGTAAGTCAACGGTATTTACAGGATATTTTTTCTGCCTGTAACTCAAAGCCTTACCGAAACAAATTGGAATTGCCTTCTGGAGGCCGTTGTTATAAATTACAGACCCAACATCTGTCCACATCTGCAATGTCTAGACAGCCTGTCTCAGCTACAAGAGAAGAGAGAGATGAACGGGGGGAAGTGAGGGAGCCATGAGGAGGGCAGAGGGAAGGCTCAGGTTCATACAGGCCTCTTCAGAGGGCCGCCCCTGTGGACACTGGGCTGACTTCTGAAATGGGCTGGACCCTCCACAGCCCAGCACAGAGCTTGGGGAGTATGGGGCCTGGCTGTGGCCCCAGAAGTGTGGGCGATACTGTCACTTCTGTGGGACTGCGTCTCTGCCGGGACAGATTCTCAGAGGTCACAGCAGGGCCTGGCAGATGGAGTTAAATGTGGAAACTGACTACAGCCAGATCAGGAGAGGTGGCTGTTTCTCCGAACTTCCCCCTGCCCTCTCTGGCCTGCCTGCTTGCTAGCTGACTCTCACCCCCACCTGGCTCAGCTTTGCTGAATGGGGGGAGGGAGTCATCTGCCTACCTTTCCTGTGGTCTCTCTCCTGCACCCACGATAAGGAGCCTGCCCGTCAGCTGAGTGATTGTATTTTTTTACAGTTCCTAGCACAAACCTTCTCATTTATATGTAAAGCAGCCATTAGTCATAGCTCCGTTCCCACACACTGCCTGATGTACAATCACATTTTGCAGCGGATGAATCTTTCCACACAGCTGCTCTGCTATGAATAATCCGTCTCCAGGCCCATAAATCAGAAAAAAATCATGCCCCTCGTTCGCCTGATCCTTACACAAAGTCATATATTTTACATGAGGACGAGCTAAATATTCATGAGTCTTAAAGGCTTTTTTCATAGGCACTTGTTGGGGTTGTTTTTACTATCAAAGGGGTACCAAGATTGTATTTAGGGGCACAGGGGATTTGGGAGAGGAAGAGGAGAAGGGAGAGAAAAAAAACCTCTGTGTGTGTGTGTGTGCATGCGTGTGTGTGTGTGTGTGTTTGAGAGAGAGAGAGAATAAAGAAAAAGAAAAAGAGGAAGAGAGATTGATTGAGACTCCCAAGCTTATCTCTTAGACTATGAGTCAAGTGGGACAAAGGATGCTCACGTGAGGTCTTAAGAACATGATAAATATGTGTTTACCTGAGCTTCTGTCCTGCTCAAAGCCATAAATATTGCCACCTTGATCTTCAAGGTCATTTCATGAACCTTTGCCCTCTGGCCTTGGAGCAATGAGTTTGGCCTTCTCTGTGCACAGCGGTATCTGGGAGCCCCATCTGGATTTCATGAAAGCAGAATTTGGGGTGATGGAGGGGAGACAGTAAGGAGATCAGAAGGTATGAAGAAAACCACTCTGATGCTACCAAAGAGTCAGACCTATCCACATGTGAAGGCCTTCAGCAGCTCCCAGGACTTCCTGTGATTCAAATTCCTGCTCCAGAGAGCATTTCAGGAGGCTTTCCTGCCCCCTACACTTTAGTTCCTCCCGGTCTATTTCTTTCTATTCTTTCCCAGCCTCTCAGGCCTCATCACCACAGAGCCCTAAAGCCTCTTAAGGGCTTTTTCTCAGACAGCATACTCTCCCTAGACATTTCCTCAAAACTCCCTCCCTCCCTCAAAATGTGGTACCAGGGATTGAATCCAGGGTCTTCGCATTTTTACACTGAGCTATATCCCCAACTCTTTTTGTTTTGTTTGTTTATCTTGCTAAATTGCTCAGACCGGGCTTGATCCTCCTGCCTTAGCCTCCCAGAGTCCTGGATTTCAGCACGCACTACCACACCCCAGCCCAAAATGCAAAGCCACCTTTTGCTCCACAGAGGCAGGACAGTTCCTTGCTTTGCCTTGCAAACCCCTCGCTCCCTCCTTTTCTCACTAACCCACTCATCACACTGCCCCGCTGCTGGCAGGTGCTTTTTCATTTTATCCTGGCACTCGCTCAGCATTTGTCTGTGTGTTCAGCGGCGCTGTCTGTCTGGCTCATTAATGCCACAGTCTGCAGTGGTGATGAGGATGTGTCCTCACTTCCCTTGGGAGGGAAGAAAATTCTTCTTCCCAGGTCTCACTGACAGCATGAAGAACGAATGTTTAGGTAGCAATGTCTTGGCTTTAGCTCAAGTTCTAGAATTGCACACAAGCCTCAGGCCCTCGCAGCCTGCAGCAGGGAATGCTAGTGTTGTGGGTTCAAGGAGCTGTCCTCAAAGGAAGAACTGGAGGAAACAATAAGGGCGCCTGAGGGGGTTACCTCTTCATTCAGTATCACCTCTCTTGCCTCCATGCATGAAGCCCTGGCTTGGATTCCCCAGCACTGCAAAATAAAAGTAAAAAACAAACAAACAAGAAACAGATGGGTGGGCTGGGGATTTAGCTCAGTGGTTAGAGTGCTTGCCTTGCGAGCACAAGGCTCAGAGTTCGATCCCCAGCACCAAAACAAAAAGTAAAGAAAAGAAACAGATGGGTAAACTGAGGAATAACTTTGGCAATTACTTTCTCAAAGTCAAATCAGGAGGTGATGACAGGAAGGTGAAATTATGGCTAAGTTGGCTTTTGTGATTTTTGACTCTGAGCATCAAAAGCTTCCCATGAGCCTCCAGAGTCAGAGGCCAGGGGTCACAGCCTTTGCCCACTTCTCTAAATTCTCTGGGTTTCACCTGTTGTACTGCTGCTTGCTCTTCACTCCTCTCCCGCTCACAACATGATTTTGCTCATTTTCAGGCAGAATTAAGTCAAAGAACCGCCAGAGAAGAGAAAAAAGTCCAAACAATCACAGATGGCAGACTCGAAAATTTAATTTAAAATCATTCTTTATTATCCAAAATATTAAAATTAAAGCTAGAATGCCCAAAGGAAAACACAGATTAAAACCCCCAACGTTTCACAGCCTCTTCCTCAGGGGGTCCCCCAAACACTGAGCGAGAACGCTTTTGAAAAGAAAGCAGGAGTGCTGGAGCTAAGAGCCAGCTGTAGATCACTGAGCCAAACACTCGGTGACTGACCCAATCAGCTTCCCTTCAAGCCAAACACCAACTGTTTCATATGCAATTAATGATTGCCCCGGCAAATTAAAGTGCATCAAGTCATCACAGGCATCATTGAATGAGAAGACACACAGCAGTCACAGGTATGTCGTCCCTGGCATCGACATAATGATATTACCAGGCTAATCTAGGCTCAGAGATTTAATTCTGCAAAACACCATGCACTAAATATTTATATTCATAAAGGGCTTAAAAATGGCCACATGCTACCTCTAGGCTCCCCATTTATCTAGAATAGGCTGCTGGCTCGTTCGCTCAGGTCTGTGATTGGGGGTAAAGCATCAGTCGAATGTCTGTAGAGCCCCAGTGTTCCCGCCCCCCAACTTCACTCTTCAGAAGGGCTCATTGCTGGATTAGGTATTTAGAAATACCCAAGAAAGAGCGAAGCTTCTTCCTTCTCTAGAGATAACAAACAGAAAAGGAGACCCCTTCATAATTCAGGGCCATGAAAGGGGTGTGAGGATGGATGCGGATGTCTGTTCCCCATTCTTTGGTGCAGAAAATCACAAGTCCAGAAGGGGACCCAGAGACGTTAGGGTCATCTTTCATACATCTCAAATTCTCAGAAAAATCACACATATATTTCTGATTTTGGATGTCACTGCCCTTGAACTGCAAAGCTGAACAGGACTTCTCCAAATTATCATAAGTAAGCCAGTCCAGATGGAAAGGAAATGTGGTTTGTTTTGATTTGCTTTTTGTCCTTTTGCGTGAGACTCGGTTTCCTCTACTGAAGCCTAATTCTGAGTTTATGGCCTTACCCAAACAGTCTCATTTCAGCTTGCTGCTGGGCCTGAGCACCCAGCATAGCTGGCCCAGAAGTGGAGGGAGTTTAGCCCAGCCCTGTCCTCACGGAATCGCCAGGATCACTTCTGTGGCCATCCTGGGACTGCTCGCCTCTCCCCACTGGCATCTCCAGCCCACATTGCTCAATCCAGGCCCCTCTGCTCGTCTCTCTCTCTATGGTAGCAAATGCAGATGATGGAACCTGTCTGTTCACTGTGCACACCGTGACTTGAAGCCTTCAGCAACTTTTCCAGGGCTCTGCATGTTATAATCAAGATGGGATCAGTTTATAAAAATTACATTGGTTACAAACCAAAAAGATTAACCAACCTTAAGGGTTTCGGGGCTATGCACTACACTTTTCAATTTTCCTACAATTAAGCTAACAACGAAGAATATTGACAAGTAAACTGCCGGATCACCAGCAGAAGCCTTGCTATGGAAGGGAGTGGTTCTGCATGTCTGGCCATTGCACTGCTCAGGCCCAGCCAGCAAGTTCTAGCCCACTGAGCATCGGCACTAGAGCAGCTTGCATGTGGCGCTGATGAGGAATAGTTATTGGCCTTGTTCTTAAAAAACACAATTAAATTGAAAAAAAATGACAATCTGCCTCAGCCTCTCTAGTGCCCAGCTCAGAAAATGAGAATTTTGTTGGGTGTGGTGACACATACCTGTAATCCTAGCACTCAGTAGGCTGAGGCAGGAGGAGTGCTGTGAGTTCAAGGCCAGCCTGAGTACATAGTGAATTCAAGGCCAGCCTGGACTACATAGTGAGACCATGTCTCAAAAAGAACAAGAAAAAATAAATAAATAAAAGAAAGAAAGAAAAGGACAGTATTGACTCCTGCCCTCCTTCTACCTCCAGGAATCAGGAGTTTTCCTGATTTCTACTGATTTCTCATCTTCCTGCTGGAGACAATCCAGAATAAGGAGACCTATATCAGTTGTGCCTTGTGAGGCACAGCTATATTGGCTCATTCATTAATTGAGAGCCACAAATCCTGGCTCTCAAATCAAGGAGAGCTGGTACTGGTAAGACCAAGGGTCTCTACGGAAACCCTCTCAAACATATATGGTACTGAAAGGCTGGCTCTGGAAAGGCAAGTATGATGTGAGGAAGGGAGATTTTGGAAGAAGAAAAGGGTTTCTGGAGGCTGTAAGGTGTTTTGGACCCTGTCTGCAAAGTGAAGGCCAAATTACTTCTCCAGAACTAGTATTACTCAGTGTTGGGGAAGAAGCCAGAAGGAGGAGGGCCAGGAGAGAAGTACTACAAAGGAAACAATGACCAGTCCCATGTGGCGATGCAGCCCTGTAATCCCAGCACTTAGAAGGCTGAGGCAGGAGGATTGCCACAAGTTTGAGGCCAACCTGGCCTATATAGACAGACCCTGTCTCAAAACACAAAACAAAACAAAACAAAAGGGAACACTGATCATCGTCATCATGGGATCAGTTCTCCCTGAGCCAAGCACTGTGGGAAGAGCTGTCATGCATTAATTTAATCCTTATAATGATCCTATAAGGTAGATCCTATTGTCTATCTCCATTGTACAGAAAATATCTTTTTGGGGAGGGGATGCTGAGGCTCAAACTCAGGGCCTTGGCTTGCTAGGCAGGCACTCTATCACTTGAGCTAAATCCCCAACACCATTGTACAGAAAAAGAAGCCAAGTCTTAGAGAAGTTAAATAGCTGGCCCAGGAACTAAACTCAGGTTTTAGCCTTTGCTCTAGAGCCCACAAACAATGAAAGTCACCAAATGGTTAACAGTCTTAACAGCATCTTTCTGTTGCAGGATCTAAATTCTGACTGAAATTAGGAATAGACCTTCCTGGACATAACAGTGCACGCCTGTAATCCTATCGCTTGGGAGGCTGAGGCAGGAGGAGCACCTTAAATTCAAGGCCAGCCTGGACTACAGCCTGTCTCAAAAAAAAAAAAAAGGAAGGAAGAAAGAAAGAAAGAGGCCTTCTATAGCATCAAAGTCCTGCTCACGTTGATGCTACATTTGAACTTCATCAAAATCAACAAATATCTGACAAGAAGACAGAATCCTAGGCCACATGGGGGGGAGTTGGGGACTTTCTGTTTCCCAAATTATGGCAGAAGGACAGTCTTCACCTGAGCTATCGGGGAAGCTGGTGAACATGCAGATTCACAGGTCCCGCCCAATCTGTGTGACTCTGGGGCTCCTGAGTCTGCTCTTAGCCAGGTTTCCAGATAATTCTTAGGTGGGCAGAACCAGGAAGCAGCAGGACAGACCACCAACACAAAAGCCTCTACCCTGGGCAGCAGTCCCCCTGCTCCCCCAAGTCTCTCCTGGTGTCCCCTGCATTTTTCCTCCTTTCTTGTTCTTACTCACCCTGGTCACCTCCCCGCATGCTTGCCACTCCACTCGCCTGAGTGTTTCGCACATCTGGGCCTAGCATGGGCTCTTTCCTTCTCTTTCTCCCTCTTTCGTGATGTAATTTTTATGCATGTGTCGTATACATGCAGAAAAGTGTACAGAATGATAAGGTTACAGCTGAGCAAATTTTTTTTCAAAGTGAATATACCCATGTAGCCACATGAGTTCTCTCTCTCCTTTCTTTAAAAAAAAAAAACAAAACTGTACTCTAGCCAGGCGTAGCGGTACATGCCTGTACTCCCAGCACTTGGGAGGCTGAGGCAGGAGGATTGCCATGAGTTCAAGGCCAGCCCGGGCTACATAGTGAGTTCAAGGCTGGCCTGAACTACATAGTGAGACTCTGCCTCAAAAAAACAAAGAAAACTAAAAGAAAAAAAAAATCAGAGAGTAATTTAAGTCTTTATCTTTTAAAGATGCAGCAAATTGGGAAATTCTACCATGACTTACTCCTCAAAAACTTCTTTTTTTTTTTTTTTTTTTTTTTCTTTTTGTGGTGCCGGGGATCGAACTCAGGCCCTTGTGCTTGCAAGGCAAGCACTCTAATCACTGAGCTAAATCCCCAGCCCCTCAAAAACTTCTAACAGGAACTAACCGTAAATTTTTTTTTTTTTTTTTTTGCAGTGCTGGGGGAATGAAGCCATGGCCTTCACACTGTGCTACATTCCTGGTCCTCTATCTCTCTTTCTTCTTTTCTTTCTTTCCTTCTTTTCTTTTTTTTTTTTTTTTTTTACTTTATTATTTTGGTCTTTGGAGACAAGGTCTTGCTATATAATTCAGGCTGGCTCGAAATCACTATGCAGCCTAGGCTGACCTCAAACTCTCAACAATCTGCCTGCCTCAGCCTCCTAAGAGCTGAGATTACAGCCTTCTTATTTTTTATTTTGAGACAGGATCTCACTAAGTTGTCCAGGCTGGGCTCAAGTTGGAATCTTCCTGCTTCAGCCTCCCAGCGTGTTGAGATTACAAGTGTACACCACCATACCTGGCTCCTTCCCTAAATATTTCCCAAGCTCCTCCTATATCCTGTGCTGGGGAGACAGTAAGGAACAGGAGAAACCTAGTTCTTGCTGTCGTGGCACTTACAATTTCATGGTGGGAGACAGATGAAACACAAGTAACAACCAAGAACTACAAATCCTGAAGGAACTAAGTGGATGTTCTCAGTGGTTGTGAACCGATGGCACGCGTGCTGCAGTGAGCTGTTTATATCATTGAGTGCTCTAAAAGGTTCACCACCACTGCATCTAATGCCTCCAGGCTAAGAAGTCTCCAGCGGGAGAAAGGAAAGAGCGGTTTAGGCCAAATGAACAGCCGAGGCAAACACTCTAAAGGGGTACACGCCTGGGCTCAAGGGAGGAATTATTTTTCCTTTGTTTTTTTTTTTGTTGTTGTTCTTTGAAATAGGGTCTTGCTGTGTAGGCCAGGCTGGCCTCAAACTCCCAATCCTCCTGCCTCAGCCTCCAGAGTACTGAGATTATAAGCATAAGCCAGCAGGCCTGGTTTTCTACCAGAAGAGAGCCCCCCTCTCTTCCTCTTAGTCTGTCTCTGTCTCTCTCTCTCTGTCTCTCTGGAAAGCGACCTTGCTGAGCCGCTCAGGCTGGCCTTGAACTCCTGAACCTCAGCCTCCCAATAGCTGGCACTGCAGGCAGTTACTTCATTGAGCTCTCTGCCTCCTTCTACAGCCTATAACCTTCACTTCCTTCAGCACAATAAAAGTTCATCAGTGTCAGTCCCAATTCCTTAGTGGCTGGGGAAGGGGGAAAGAATGTAAACGTGCATTCTGATTTTTTTTCCTTTTTCCTTTGCTTCCTGCGCTTGTAGGAGGTACCCTCCCTGTGTTGGTAGTCAGCCTGTCTGTCCTCACTGGCACACCCTGAGCGGAGCCTGCAGTACCCTCCAGGCACTTAATCATCACGGGAACAGTCTCAAAGGGGCCCTGCTCAGGAGTGTGTCGGGTGGAAGGGAGTGGGAGTCTTGTGGGTGGGCCCCAGGGAGGATGCCCGGGCACTAAGGGAAGGGCAGCACGGTCCATGTCCTGCGGCACTTGCTGGAGACAAATCTTGCTGGTACTGAGAACTGGATGCAGACACTTTCTCCACCTCACAGACCTAAAATTCAACAGGGCCCCAGGGCCTGTCGAGCTTCTCCCACCCAACTCCTGCCCACTGACCTTCCTGGGAGGCAGTGCGTGGCCTTGCACTTGCCTCACCTCTCTTCCACCTCCACTCCAGTTGAGGTTCAGACCCTTATTTATTTATTTATTTATCTATTTTATTTATTTTTTTGAGACAAGGTCTCGCTGTGTAGTCTAGGCTAGCCTTGAACTCACTATGTAGTCCAGGCAGGCCTTGAGTTCACAGTGATCTTCCTGTCTCAGCCTCCCAAGTGCTGGGATTACAGGTGAGTGCTACTATGCCCGGCAGACTCTTATTTATTTATTTATTAGTATGGGGCATGAACCTAGGAGTACCTTACCACTGATCCCCTCCCCACCCCACTCCACACACACACACACACACACACACACACACACACCCGCTTTTTTGAGACAGTGTCTTGCTATGTGGTTCAACTGGGTTTTGAACTCACTATGTATTCCAGGCCAATCTAGAACTTGCAGTGATCCTCCTGTCTCAGCCTTTAGAGTGCTAGGGTTACAGGAATGTGCCACCATACCTGGTTTACTTTTTATTTTGAGATAAATCTCACTGAGTAACTTAATTGCCCAGGCTGAGCTGAAAATTGCAGTCCTCCTGCCTCAACCTCCCAGAATGCTGGGATTACAGGTGTGTGCCCTCACCCAAGCCAGAGACCCTCTTTTAATTGTGACTCTGGTGATCTGTCTCCTTCTCTGACAGACTCCCCTCAGCCAGATTCCCTGAGAGGTGAAGAATTGGGGCGAGTGTCGAAGGGAACCCTCATAACCACATAATTAGGTCTTTCAGAACCCCAGCTTTACAGTCCTTTGCGTGTCTCCATATTATGTAATGGGACAACTCCTTCCTGTTCAATTGCTCTCTCTAAAGATGAATTCAAACAAGCATACCAGCATGTACTTGGCCATGCTTAGATTCCATTAAGGCGTCCGAGCAGAATTTGAGTGAATGGATATTTGCTGTGTCCTCTGCAAGGCCAAGTCCTCAACTGGGTTCTCTGCCAGTCCCTGTCGTCTTCACCGCCACCACTCACACCTAACATTCACTGAGTCCTGGGCACTCTCCTGGCCCAACAGAGCGTGGGCTCCGTCTGAGCCACAGGCCGACTCTGGCGCGCCCTGACCGGGACTGCCCCAGGCCGGCACTGGGTCCAGCAGGGAGAAGGCAGGGATGGCTGACGAAGTGGGGACAGGTTGCCGTGACAGCTGGGACAGTCCCCTGACAGAGGCCGGAGCACCACTTAGCTACCTGTCCGTTAGTAACTATGAAGAAAGGTACTCACTTAGAACAAGAGAACTGCATGCTCGGGAAAGCTTTGGGATCCAAAATCAGTACATAGCCTCGTGACCTTGCATGTTGTAGTTACTGATGTATTTCCACACGAAATGCCACATCTGAG
>PVJO010000211.1:10728-271016 GCA_004026905.1 Hystrix cristata
CCCCAGCCCCCTGCATTAAGATGCTTTTTAAAAAATCATCTAATTTAGCCAGGCATGGTGGTACTTGCCTGTAGTCCCAGCACTCAAGAAACTGAGGCAGGAGGATTGCTACGAGTTCAAGGGCAGCCTGCACCACATAGCAAGACTCCATCTCAAAAAAAAAGAAAAGAAAAAAGAAAAGAAAAAATTCATCTATTGTAGCTGTAGTAAGAACAAACCAAGTCAGACGAGTTTCATTTGCATTTTTTTTTTTTTTTTTTTTTTTTGGTGCTGGGGATTGTTCATTTGCATTTTGGGCCAGTATGAAAAGCTTGAGTTCCTGGACTTCGGGTTTGGTTTTGGCGATAGAAAAAGGGTAACTATGGAGAACCCCAAGAAAGTAGGGAATGTGCGAGGTGAGTGCAGGCCTCTGCAGAGCTGGCCTGGCTCCCTCCATGATGTTGCCTTCCTCAGAGGAGTTCCTCTCAAAAACCAGGTTCTCCAAGCTGGGCAAGGGGTGTGCACCCATAATCTCATCACTGAGGGAGACTGAGCCGAAGGATCACAAATTCAAGTCCTGCCTGGGCAATTTAGGCATTTAGTGAGATCATGTCTCAAAGTAACAAAATAAAAAGGGGCCTGGGAATGTAGCTCAGTGGTAGAGCATCCCTGGGTTCAATCCCTAGTAATACACACACACACACATGCACGCACACACACACACGCGCGCGCACACACACACACACACACACACACACGGCTCTCCATGCACAGAGGAGACGGCATTTAGTTTATTTAATTTAAATTGTAGTTCTCTGATGTCAAGTGCTGCGACTCTCCTGATGTGGAAGCCCCTTCCAGCTGAGAGTCCTCCAGGAGTTCTTCTCAGTTCCTGCCTTGGGGCTTGTCCGGTTGCCCTACCCCACCCTGTAACCCTGTCCAGCTCCCAGAAGTCACCTGGCCCTGGATACTAAAGCAAAGGAACCAGAAACGGATGCTCATTCCTTTTACAGTGCTAACAAAGAGTAAGCAAAGTATAAAGTAACTAATCTTTATTTTTACTTTTTTTGTCTTTTTATTTCTTTTTTTTGTTTTTTTGAGATAGGATCTTGCTATGTAATTCAGACTGGCCTTGAACTCACTGTGTAGTCCAGGCTGGCCTCAAACTCCCAGCGATCCTCCTGCCTCAGCCTCTCTGGTGCTGGGATCATAGACATGCACCACCATGCCTGGTTCTTTACCCTTTAGAGTCCAGGTCAGGCATTTGTGAGTGTTTCCCTGTTCTCAAGCAGAGTTTGTTAGCATCCTACCTACCTTCCTCATTTATAGAACTTACTACAATGTATTGTAGATTTGGTTTGGTTTTGGGTTTTCTTTTTTTGTTTGTTGTTTGGGACAGAGGCTTGCTACATAGTTTAGCTTGGACTTGAGCTCACTTTGTAGCCCAGGCTGGCCTAGAACTTGTGGTGATCCTCCTGCCTTGGCTTCCTAAATGCTGGAATTTCAGGGCTCTTTGCATTGTTTTTGAGACGAGGTCTCATTAAGTTGCTAAAATACACATCCTGTGTTTGAATTTGGGATTCTTCTGCCTCAGCCTCTAAGAATGTTAGGATTATAGGTGTAAGAAACTACACCCAGCTTGTTTTGTTTTGTTTTTTGAGACAGGGTCTTGTTATGTAGTTCAGGCTGGCCTCAAACTCCTGACCCTATCTCAGGCTCCCAAAGGCTGGGATGACAGGTATGAGCCACCAACCCACCACCATACCTTTTGTTTTTGTTTTTCTTTCCCTCCAATCTTCTTCATAGAAGATGTAGAAGAGAATATCTCTTATTTCTCTGAGTACTTTCCACAGTGATTAACACTTACTGGTTCTTAGTATGTACCTACTGATGTCCTAAATGATTTACATGTATTACTTAATTTCTTTCTGACAGCAACCCTATGAAGAAGTTGCTCTTATAACCCTTATTTTACAGATAAAGAGAACAACACACAATGAACAGAGGCTAGATTTGGATCCAGCTGGCCAGCCTCCAGAGCCTAATGCTGCTGACCATGAGGTGTACTGTATGAAATAAATTTGTAGCCAGGTGTAGTGGCACATGCCTGTAATCCCAGCACTCAGGAGGCTGAGGCAGGAGGATCACTGGGAGTTTGAGGCCAGCCTGGGCTACAAAGCAAGACCCTGTCTCAAAAAACAAACAAATAGGATTGGGGATTTAGTGCAAGTGGTAGAGCACTTGCCTAGCAAGCCCAAGGCCTTGAGTTTGATTCCCGGCCCCCACAAATAAACAAAAAACAAACAAACAAACATGTAAGGAATGAATGGAGAAGTGAATGAATGATGAGTTGTAATTACTAAGTTTATTACTTGAAGTTGCCTGGGAAATGAATAGCATTTAGGATATAAACACATGATTAATAAGTTTTTGTTTGTTGGTTTGTTTTTGTTTTTCAAGACAGGGTCTCACTATGTAGTTCAGGCTGGCCTTGAACTCACAGTGATCCTCTGCCTCTGCCTCCTGAGCGCTGGGGTCACAGGTGTGCGCCACCACACCTGGCCAATTGATAAGTTTTTGGACAGCTTTGTTCTCAACTATATTTGTTTGTGACAGGGTCTTCCTTTATAGGCCAGGCTGACCTCAAATTTGTGATCTTCCTGCCTCTGCCACCCAAGTGCTAAGGGACTAGGTAATTCTTGGTGGTGGGGGGCTGTCCAGTGCATCGAAAGATGTTTAACAGCATCTCCAGCCTCTTCCCATTAGATGCCAGAATCAACTCTTGGACCCCCTAGTCAGAAAATTCAAAACGTCTCCAAATATTGCCAAACATTGGCTTCTAGAGGTGAAAACCTCACCCAGATAAATCACCAGTCTAGAACAACATTAATCTAAGAGCTAGACATGGTGGCACACACCTGCAATCCCAGCACTCAGGCGGCTGAAGCAGGAGGATTGCCATGAGCTCAAGGCCAGCCTGTGCTACATAGTGAGTTCAAAGCCAGCCTGAACCACATAGCGAGATCCCGTCTTAAAAAAAAAAAGAAAAAAAAAGAAAAAAAAAGAAAAGCTACTTTTTGATCCAGCAATCACACTTCTGATTTTTATCCAACGAAACTGCAACAAATATGTCGAAGGGACATCTGTACTCCTATATTTGTTGCAGCATTATTCACAACAGTCAAGATATGAAATTAGCCAGGCATGGTGGCACAGCTACTGGGATAGCTGAGGCAGGAGGATCTTGATTTCAAGGCTAGCCTGGGCTATGCAGTAAGACTATATCTCAAAAAAAAAAAAAAAAAAAAAAAAAAAAAAAAAAAAAAAAAAAAAAAAAAAAAAAAAAAAAAAGAAAAGAAAAGAAAAAAAATGAAGCCAGGTGTCTTGGTGCATGCCTGTAATGCCAGCACTTGGAAGGCTGAGGCAGGAGGATCATTGTGAGTTCGAGGCCAGCCTGGGCTACATAGTGAGACCCTTTCTCGAAAAAAAAAAAAAGAAAAAGATATGAAATCAGCATTAAGTTTGTATTTACAAATAAATAGATAAAGACTATATGGTATACATACATGTGGGATACAATTCAATCTTTCAAAGAAAAAAACTGACACAGCAACGTGGATGAAGCTAGAAGACATTATGGTGAGTGAAATAAGCAGGCACAAAAAGACAAACACTACTGAGTAAGGTAGAGAGTGCAACAGGTGGTTACTGAGGGTAGGAGCGGGGTTGGGGTGGGGGAAGAGCTACTAGTTAAAGGTACAAGGTGTCAGCAGGAGAATAAGGTTTGAGATCTCTTGCACAACAGGGTGACTATGGTCAATAATAATGTGTATTTCGAAAGAAATGAGTGAATTTCAAATATCTCATCACAAAGAAGGATTAAGTGAGATGACAGCTATGTGAATTAGCTTGGTTTAATCACTCCACATTGTACATATAACAAATCACCACATTGTACATTGTAGAAATACGATTTGTCAATGAAAAATAAAATTAAATAAAAAAACAAAGCTACTTTTTGATCACTTGTATTAATGAAGGAAAGGCGGGGCTGGGCCAGGTGGCACACACTTGTAATCCCAGCACTCCGGACACCAAGGCAAGAGGATCGCTTCGAGTTTGAGGCCAGCCTGGAACACGTAGCAAGACCCTGTCTCAAAAAAAAAAGAAGGAAAGTGGATAAACATAGTCCAGAAGGGCAGAAAATGCTGTCTTAAAAAAGAAAACAAACAATAACAATATTAAATAAACAAAATAAGTTAAATTATTTATTAGTACATGTTTGGAATATGTAATGACTACTTTCATTGCAGGTATTTTGTACATGTACATTTTAATTCTTTTTTTTGTCCTCTTCCCCTCCATTTATTCATCTCCTGGTCTCTTTGCCATTTGCAAAAGATTTATTTCTGTTTCCTTTTATCTATCTTTTATTTTGCTCTTTATTTATACTTTTGATTTCTCATATGAGAGAAGCCATACTGTATTTAAACTTCTGTCTGATGTATTTCACTTTAACATTATGTTTTCAACTGAGAAGTACCTATTCATTTCAGATACCCATTTTTGGGTTGGGTCTTTAAATTTGGGGGGATCTAATTTTTTTAAGTTCTTTATATATTCTATATATTTGTCCTTTGTCTGAGAAGTAGCTAGTAAAATTTTTTTCCCACTCTGTGGGTTGTCTCTTCACTCTGTTGGTGGTTTCTTCTGCTGTGAAAAAGCTTTTTTAATAAGATGAGATCCAAGTTGATGATTCTTTGGGATATTTCCTGTACACTTGGAGTTTTGTTCATAAAGGCTTTGCCTACACCTATGTCTTCAAGAGTTCTACCTATTCTGTCTTCCAGCAGATTTAGTGTTTCTACTTTAATTTTTAGATTGATCTATTTTGATTTTAGTCTAGTGCACAGTGAGAGATATAGGTCTAGATTTAGTCTTTGGCATGCAGAAAGCCAGTTTCCCCAGCACCATTTATTATAGAGGCTGTCTTTCTTCCAGTGAAAGTATTTGGCCCTTTTGTCAAAGATAAGGTAGCTGAGGGTGTTTGGAATTGATTTTGTATCTTCTAATCTGTTCCAGTGATCCTCAGGTCTATTTCTTTGCCAGTATCATGCTATTTTTATTGCTGTAGCTTTGTAATATTACTTCAAATGGGCAACTGTGATGCCCCCTGCTTTGCCCTTACTGCCCAGAATTGCTTTTGCTATTCTAAGTCTTTTCTGTTTCCACATGAATTTTAGGATTGTTTTTCTAGTTCTGTGAGGTATGCTGTTCTTATTTTCACTGGGATTGCGTTGAATTTGTATAACAGTTTTTGAAGTCTGGCCATTTTCACTATATTGGTTCTGCCTATTCAAGAACAAGGGATATCTTTCTATTTTCTGATACCCTCTTTGATCGCCTTTTTCAGAGTACTGTAGTTTTCAGCATAAAGATCTTTTCACGTCCTTCGTTAGAATGATTCCCAAATATTTCATTTTTTTTGATGCTATTATGAAAGGTGCTGTTTCCCTGATTTCTCTCTCAGTGGTGTTTGTTATTTCCGCACAGCAGTGCTGTTGATTTTCGAGTGTTGATTTTGTATCCTTCTATGCTACTGAATTTGGTTATTAATTTTAGGAGTCTTTTGGTAGTTTTGGGGGTCATCTATGTAGAGGATCATGTCAACAGCAAATAATTATTACTTAACTTCTTCCTTTCCTACCCATATTCCTTTTATTTCTTTCTCTTGTCTAATTGCTCTGGCTAATGTTTCCAGAACTATATCGAACAGGAGAGGTGATAGTGGGTTTCCTTGTCTTGTTCCTGATTTTAGAGGGAAAGCTTTCCATTTTTGACCATTCAGTATGATGTTGGCTGTTGGTTTGTCACAGATGGCTTTTATCAGACTGAGATAAAGGCCTTCTATTCCAATTTTCTTTAGGTTTTTGTTCTTGTTTTGTTTTTTGAGACAGCGTCTCACTATAGTGGGTTCAGGCTCTCCTTGAATTCACTACGTAGCCCAGGCTGGCCTCAAACTTGCGGCAATCTTTCTATCTCAGCCTCCTGAGTGCTGAGATTACAGGGTGTGCACTATCATGCCCTCTTTAGAGTTTTTATCATGAATGAGTGTTGGACTTTGTCAAATACTTTTATGCATCTATTGAGAAGATCATGTGATTTTGGCCTTGGTTGTATTAATGTGGTGTACTACATTATTGATTTGCATATGTTGAAATATCCCTGCATCCCTGGGGCACTGAGATTCCATCTCATTCCAGAAAGAGTGACTATCATGAACCTGGCTATCAATAGGGTGACAGATGTCGCAGCCAGATCGCCCTCACATCCAGAATGGCTGTCATCAAGAAATCAACCAATAACAAACGCTGGCAAGGCTGTAGGGAAAAAGAAATACTTCTCCATTATCAGTGGTATTGGAAATAAGTCTTCAAACTCAAATTGTCAGTGCTGAAAAGAATGCACTTAAACTCAGAGCAAGAGTCTCAACAGGGCAGTTTTTATTTGGGAATGGTGGTGCTGGGGATCGAACTCAGGGCCTTGTGCTTGCTAGGCAAGCGCTCTACCACTTGAGCTAAATTCCCAACCCCAACAAGGCAGTTTTTAATCCCATAGGAGTGCAAAAGCATGAAGTAGCAGATGCACAGGACAAAAGAGGGTTGCTCCTTTTATCCCTTATGCAGGGGAAGCAGCTGACCTTTAAATTCATAGGCTGAATTCAAAGGTTTATGATCTATCACAGTTGACTAACTTGAGTGGCACAGGGAGGGGGGTGTGTTGCTGAGTAAGTCAGAGGGCGTGTATGGGTTGGAAGCCGAAGTCCTTGGTTCTTATTCGGAGGGAGGGGGTGGTTATAGAGAGGAGATGTGCGGTTTGGAGTGGATGGTTCTTTGTTCTTTATCTTGGAAACCTGCTGTGTTCTGGGAAAAGGTAAATAGTCACCATTTCTTGGAATTCAGGATATTAATGGGGATGGTGTGGGGTGGGTAGTGAGTAGAAGACCAGGTCATTTAAATCCAAAATAGAGTTGCTTTGGCCTTATGCTTTGATAGAAAATACAAAGCCTATTTCTCATAGTGGAAGTGTGAATTGGCACAACCACTACAGAAATCAGTATGGAGATGCCTCCAAAAACTAAAACTAGAGGTTCCATTCGATCTAGCTGTTCCCCTTCTAGCTACCTTCCCAAAAGTTAAAAGCATCATACCACAGTGATATATGCATACTCATGCTTATAGCAGCACAATTTACAATAGCTAAATCTTGGAAACAGCCCATATACCCATCAACAGATGAACGGATAAAGAAAATGTGGTATTTATATACAATGGCGTACTACTCTGCCATAAAGAAGGATAAACTTTAGTCACTTTTAGGTAAACAGATATACCTTGAGATCATAATGTTAACTGAAATAAATCTAACACACAAGTTTAAATATTGCATTGTTTCTCTTGTGCAAAAACCCAAAAGGTAAGTAAGGAACAAAACAGAGCATAGATATTGGGAAGTAGGAAAAACATGTTCAAATGGGAAGGGGAACAAGGGAGTGGGTAGGGGTAAGTGAAGGAAGAGGAAAAAAGGGAAAAAATAGAGAATAGAAGGAAAAAAATGGAAACAAAGCTTTTGTAAATGAGGTGGGTCGAAAGGAGGGGAGGAGAATGGGAAAAAAAAGAATTAAGATATACAGTACTGGGGTTGGGGATTTAGCTAAAGTGGTTGAGCACTTGCCTGGCAAGTGCAAGGCCCTGAGTTCGATCCCCAGCACACGCGCACGCGCACGCGCACGCGCACACGCACACGCACACGCACACACACACACACACAGACATACAGTATCGTTATAGGGTAGATCCTTTAGAGAAGGCTCACCACTCAAAAATAGTCCAGATCCTTCTTGTCTCGAACAAAGATCTGGATGAGACAAACAATAACGGTGCCAAAAAGTTTATTAAGAAGAAATGCGGGGTAAATGGGTGCCAGAAAAACCAGCCCTACAGAGTAAACTCGGGGTTGAACAAAGAAAAATGGGATAAAAAGTAAAAATAAAAGTACACATTGTGTCCGTGTCCGAGAGACACGGTGCGGGCCACCATGCAGACTCGCAGGATAACTGCTCTCCGTGGTGGCCGCTCCTCTTTGAGTGGTCCGAGTCCTCCCGTGAGCTCCGCATCTTCTTTCGAGCTCTGGAGCCTTCTTATGAGCTCTGGAGAGTCCTGCGTAGGGGTCCTGAGTTGCCCTGGGTGCTTGTAATTCACAAGTCTCGCCCATTTCCCTGGTCAGCTTTGCAATGCTTTATCTCTTACAACAGTATTATGTACAGGTACAAATTCCAATGATGAATGTGATCATGTGTATAGCAAACATGTATTAATAAAAAACTATTTAAAAAACCCCCCAAATTCCCATAACCTTTCACCTAGATTCACTAATTTAAAAAAAAGTTTGTTCCACTGATTCTTAACATTCTGTCACATTTGCTTTAGTCCTCTCTATCCTTTCCTCTCTCCTGCTTTCTCTCTTACTCTGCCCATACTGACTGCTCCCAAAGCATCTAGCTCACTGCTGGCCTTCCGACACTTCCCCTAAGTACTTCAGCTGTCTCCTCTAAGACAAGGCCACTCTGATTCACTTAGTCTCATAATTATCACACTAAGGAAATTTAACATTGATAAAATACTATTGTCTTAGTTACTTTTCTCTAGTTGCTGAGACAAAATACCCGACACCCAAAGTTAAGGGAAGACAGGTTTATTTGGTTTATTTGTAGAGGTTTCAGTCCACAACTGACTGGATCTAAGGCAGGGTGACATGGCAGACAGGCAGAAGCAGCAAGGTAAGCAAGGAGTAGACAAGCCTCTTTCTGTCCTTTATATCTTATCCAGGCTGCCAGAATTAGGGTGGTGCCAAACTAATGAGTGGATTTAGTGATCACAGCCCCTTAATCCCAGCATCACACACACTTGATTCAGCTACCTCCAAAAAAGCCCCATCTATGACCACACAAGGCTTTGGGGGGACATCCAGGCACAAACCATAACATATTACCTGATGTGCAGCCCATATTCAGCCTTTCTGTGATCGTCCCACCAACGTCTTTGTAGCTGCTTTCTCCTTGGGGTGTCTGTACATGCATTTCCGTGTTTCAGGATCCAACTGAGACCATTCGATGTATTTAGTTGTCATGCTTCTTTTTTTTTTTATTTTTTTCATTTTTATTTTTGGTGCTGGGAATCAAACTCAGGATAGCACTCTACCACTGAGCTAAATCCCCAACTCTTGTCATGCTTCTTTAGTTCTCTTTGAACTAGTCTCCCTTCTGCCAAAGAAAACAAGGAATAGTTTCTCTAGACCCCCCACCTTTTTCCTTTTTTTGCAGTACTGGGATTGAACTGAAGTCTTTCACACTGAGCTATATCCCAGCCCCTCTTTTTAAATTTTTTGTTTTATTTTGAGACAGGGTCTTGCTAAGTCACTAAATTGCTCAGGCTGGGCTCAAACTTATGATCTTCCTGCCTAGCTTCCCAGAGTGCTGGGATTATAAGCACTATGCCCAGTCTAGATCCCTAACTTCTACCTCTAGTTCTTCTCACCTTTCTTGACAGCAATAGGGTTTTTTTTCTTTTTTCTTTCCTCTTTCTTTTCCTCTTCTTCCTCCTCCTCCTCCCCTTTCTTCCCCTTCTTCTTCTAGTTTTTTTAGATAGGGTTTTGCTACACAGTCCCAACTGGCCTAGAACACATGTAGCCCAGGCCCAGTGACAGCCACATGTTTTACAAGAAGAGACTCACAGTCTTCATTTCCTCATCTCCCTTCTTCCCTTCACTGCACCACAGCACCCGTCTCCCACCAAGACCCAAACTCCCATCTCTGGCCAGATCTTCTTGGGCTCCTTTGCAGGCTTCTCCCCCTCTGCTGGTCCTGTAAATCTTAGAGTTCTTCGGGACACTGTCCTAGACCTGCTGCTCTGTCCACTACTTGTGCTTTGCCCAGGGGGACTTTGTCCTTGGGGTGGGGATGGGGAGCTTCAGTTGCCATCTATGTGCTGGAGACCCCTGTTTGTAGCTCTTTTTCTCCAGCTTCAATTCCAAGAAGCCAATGCCCTCCCCAGTGACTGAGTCTATTCACAGGCACCTGAAAGCAGTCTGTCCGGAAGAGAATGGATTATGCCCCCCGCCTATTCCTTCTATTGTGCTGTCTCAAGACATGGCACCCCTCATTCATCCTGTTTCCTGAGACAGACGCCTAGAAGTCATCTTTGACATCCCCCATGACACATCCAATCCATCGTCAGGTCTTGCCGACTCTATCTTCTTAGTATCTGGAATCTGTCTCCATCCTGCTCTCTCCGCCTGCTATCATCACTCCCAGGAAGATTCCAGCAGCCTCGTAATCCTTTTCCCAGACTCCAGCTGTGCTCCGCTCTAATCTATTCTCCACCCTGAGCTGTGAGTGATTTTCTAAAAATCCAAATCTGACCATGCCACTGCAGCCCTGCTTATTTTTCAGTTGTTTCCCACAGCCCTCAGGATCAATTTTGAATGCCTTCACTTGGCCTGTAAACTGGGGTGAAAGTCACGCTGCTTTCCGGCTGGTGAGGTGCAGGCACTGATGCCAGTCAGGAAGGATGCTGGCTGGCTCACCTGACAAGTGTGTGTGTGTGTGTGTGTGTGTGTGTAGAGCCCTCATTGTTGTCCTTTGCAGTCTCATCCAGGGTCACTCCTCCCTTAAAGTCACACTGGCCTTGTTGAGGTTCCCAGAATGTGCCATCAAACATGCAGTTCATTTCCTCTGCTTGAGTCCTCTTACCTGTAGCCTCATCCCCATCCTACCATCCCCACGGCACAGAGCTGCTCTGAGGGGACTGGCTGTTCCACCGGGATAAGGACAGCCTAGCCTGTGACAGAGGGCGCATCCACTGAGGGACCCCAGCCTGGCTCACGGTTCTCTGTGAATAATGTTGCCTTCCGCTTGGTCACAAGAAGAGATGTCAGCAAACTTTCAGAAGTCAAGAACCGACACAACTCTTTTATAAGGACATGAAAGTAAGGAGAAGGTGAAAAGATTCTTTCTTTAGCTTCCAGCTAAAGTGGTATCACTCCCACCAGCTGAAATACACATAATCTTTCCAGCCTCCTTTGGCCCTCTTGACCTTAGGGTTAAGCTTAGCAGACAGTCCAAATGGTTGATGGGTTTCTATGAGTCAGTCAATGCCTCTGCTTTCAGTCAACCTGGAGTTTGGCTGTTTTTGGAAAATTGTGTGAAATATTTTGTGGGGAAGGGAGAGAGAAGGGATCATTCTAGAGTTTGGAGGGGCCAAAATCTAGGTCAGCAGGAAGGCACTAGGCATCTAAACTCCAAGACAGTGGTCTCAAACCCGATTAGAATTACCTGGGGACTTTTAAAAACTACCACTGCCCAGGGTCTACGGCAGAGCTATTCAATCAGAACACCATTGGGTAGAGCTTGGTCATCAGTGTTTTTTATAAAGCTTCTTAAATAGTTCTTGTATGCAATTAGGGTTGAGAGCTCAACTGGTACAGGAAAGGGGGATGCAGCTGGTTGAGAAAAATACACAGACAGGTGTGGAATATTTCTGGCTCCAGCCTGTTATGTGTTAAACACCCAGCACATTTTGGGACGATGGGATTGGAAGAAAAGATCGGTGTGTTTAAAGAAGCAATATGGGTTGCAGATTGCTTAGAGAAGGTAAAACTTACAGGCTGGCCCCCAAAGTAGAAAACCAGGTAAGGCCAAGTGTGGTGGTGCAGAGGCGGAAGTAGAAAGCATCAGTGGTCACAGGCACTGTCCAGGATGAGACTGACCTCATAGTTGGCAGACACCAGGGTCCCTGCATGCAGGGCAAGAGCCATACATCCTACACAGATGCCATAATGCATAAGGGCTGGAGATGCTTTGACCACATCCCTGCCACCCTGCCCCATGCAGTGATCTTAAATTCAGAAACATACATTGTAAAGGGCACAACAGCCATAATAACACCACTGACATCTTTTTGTTGTTGCTGTTTTAGATGAAGTCTTGCTATGTAGTTCAGGCTGTTCTTAAACTCACTATGTAGCCCATGCTGGCTTCAAACTTGTGGCAATCTTCCTGCCTCAGGCTCCTGTGTGCTGGGACTGCAGGTGTGTGTCACCACACCCAGCAGCACCACCCATTTCTGGGCTGCATCATACAAAATTCCCCAACACAGTAAAGCTTAACCCCGGCTGCCCTCTGGATGAGAGTGGCACCATGAAGACTACTTCATGTCTGTCTCGGCAGGCAAACTGGTGTGTACAGGAGACAGCCCAGCCCTCACAGAGCTGTTTTTATCCTGATTGCCATTTTACACAACTGTAGCCTGAAAGAAACCTGGGTGTTCTAAAGGACAACAGCATCACCCCAGCTGTCAAAGTATTTGTTGGTGTGTTGCCCTTGTAGCAGTCTGAAAAAGACCAGAGCATCTGGCTGCTGTAGTGTGGGAGACTGTAGTGTGGGCGCTGCTGCCTCCTTGCTGGCAGGGATACCGCCTCTGAAGTCTCCTCTCCCCTCTCCCCATTTCCTCCAGCCCCAGGGAACACCCAACCTCTGCTCTGGAGAGTTCTCTAGGTCACTGCCCAAATGCATCTGCTCTGCCCATGTTCTCTAACATTGTATTGGGCACTCCCAGTGCCAACACTTATCTAATACTGAGTGATTAGTATGTTAGTACTGTAAAACAGCAAAATGGTCATGACAATTTAGTGCCGTTTGTCCCCATGTTCTATGGTAAGTTTAGTATTATTAACTGCTGAGAAAATAAAGTAGCTCACAAAACAATATCTACTTTCCAAAAACCATACCAAAAAAAAAAAAAAAGAGGCTCTGCATGTGGTGGCACATACCTGTAATCTCGGTACTCAGGGGCTGAGGCAGGAAGATTACTGTGAGTTCGAGGCCAGCCTGGCTTCAAAATCGAAAACCTGTCTAAAAAAAAAAATAAGCCTTGCCTGTGAAGGAAGGAAAATGGGGTTGGGTTATGGTAATAAAAGGGAGTAAATCACTAGGTAATCTTTTTTTTCCATGCTAGCCAATCAAACACAGGGCCTTGAACATAGTAGGCAAGCCTGTACCACTGAATTACACCATTAGATTCCAGATAAATTTTTTGCTAAAGTATAATTTAAATCGAACCTGGAAAAACGAGTAAGAAGGAAGGGTAAAGGAAAGCCTCCCAGGACTCCAACATGACTAACACAGCTAAGGCCAGGGGCAGGAGTGTGCTGCGAAGATGTAGGTGAGAAAAGAGCCATGTGACGGAAGCAGAGAGGCTTAGTAAAGCAAAATGGGGAATGTGGCTGGAGACAGAGGGTTGGAAGAGACTTGGGAGGTTTTGAAAGCCAGGCAAAGGGATTGCAACCAAGCTAAAGGGAATAAAAATAGCATAGGCCTTGGAGTCAATAGACTTGGGTAAGGAGTTACATAAATGCGCCTTCAAACAGTCTTTCAAGTACTGAAGTTAGTTGTTATATGATCCCAAGTGCTCTTCTTAAAATTTTTTCAGAGGGTGTTTTGCTATGTTGCCCAGGCTGGCCTTGAATTTCCCATCATCCTGCCTCAGACCCTCAAACTGGGATTACAACTGTGGGAACTGCGAAGTGGCTCGCTAACTAAATGTTACCAGGTTCTGGATGGCTCGCTTCTCCTTCTGGAGTTGAATTCCAGGTTCTTCTCCTCTTGAACAAAGAACTGAATGAAACGAGCAAAAAGCAGTGGCAAAGTTTATTCAAGAAAACAAAACCGAAGAGTGGGAGAGAAACTGGCTTTGCAGAGTGAGCTTGGACTGAGTAAATAGAAAAAGAGTGTGAGAGCAAAGACAAATGTACGTTCTGCATTTGGGGAACACAGCATGGGCTGTCACAGAAAGGACCCAGCAGTCCTCATTCCTCCCTACCAGTAGTTTTAGAGAAATGGACATCCACCCCCAGATTTCATATATCTTGTACCTGAGGGAGGATTGTGACCTAGGGGCTCTGAGCCACATGGACATGCGGCAACTCTTAGATTAGTGCAGAATTTCAAGGTCCTCCTAGCCGGTGCGGTGACAATGCAATCCCAGAGTGCTGGGATTGCAGGTATGTGCACAGTTCAAAGGATTGTTTAAGCACCTATTTGACTTTCAGTGCAAGATCTACAGCTCAAGAGTTAACAATAACAGACCACACTTTTTGAGCCAAGTTCTATCTGTTCCTGACTGGCTGTGAGAAAAAGCTCCTGTGTGAGGCAACAGTTTAGGAGGACCTTGAAATTTGGTTTTTATTGTTATTTTATAATACAGGGTCATGCTATGTAATTCAGGCTGGCCTGGAACTCACTATGCGGCCCAAGCTCGCCTTGAACTCTTTGCTATCTTCCTGCCTCAGCCTCCTGAGTACTGGCCAGCTAGGAGGACCCTGAAGTTCTGCATAGGTCTATGAGTTGCCGCATGTCCATGTGGCTCAGAGCCCCTACGTCGCAATCCTCCCTTAGGCGCAAGATATATGAAATCTGGGGGCAGGTGTCCATTTCTCTAAAGCTACCAGTAGCGAGGCATGAGGACTCCTAGGTCCTTTCAGTTTTTCGCAGTCTTTGGGCTACAAGTGAGGCACGGGTCGTCCTGCTGAATCAAAAGCTAGGCCTGGCGCCACTGGCATTGTTCGGTAACCAAGGAAACAGCAAACCCCTACCCCCCGCCCCGCATCGCGCTTCTCATCCGTAAAGGCTGTAACCTACAATTCCTATCAGCCGATCGTATCTCCTGGGCCGTGAGTGGTCAAGAGTTGGCCTGTCGACGTTCACGGTGGTGCCGCAGTGACCCGCTGGAGTCGCAGTTCGCGGCGTGATCTCAGAACCGCTCGGGAACTACAAGTCCCGCGAGCCGCAAGTTGCGCGCATGCGCAGAGCTCCCGGTGCCCTCGGCTCCTCGGCCCCTCGGCCCCTCGGCCCCAGCCCGAGAGGGAAGAGGGCGGGGAAAGAGGAGGAGGCGGGCTCCGCGCGCTGCGTGTTTGCGGCCGGGCACCTAAGGGACGGCCCCGGCGGAAAGCGGCCCCAGCGGTCTCGGCGACTATGGACCCGGCCGAAGCGGTACTGCAAGAGAAGGCGCTCAAGTTCATGGTGAGGGGCCTTGGGCCGGGGGCTGCGGTCCAGGGCGCGGCGGGGCCCCGGAGTTGGGCCTGGGTCCCGGGGAGCGCCGGATCCCTCACCTGGCGGCGGTGGCGGGGCTTGGGCCCGGGCTTGGTTGCGGGGCCGGGCCGGGCCGGGCCGGGGCGGGGGCGGCCCTTCCGCCATCTTGCG
The DNA here is from genome assembly GCA_004026905.1 of Hystrix cristata. Taxonomy (NCBI): domain Eukaryota; kingdom Metazoa; phylum Chordata; class Mammalia; order Rodentia; family Hystricidae; genus Hystrix; species Hystrix cristata. The sequence continues at coordinate 26,024 of PVJO010000211.1, forward strand.
GGAGGCGGGGGGCCGAGGAGGGGCCTCGCGCGGGCGCGCGGGGACCGTTACGGGGCGGCGGCGCCGGCGGAAGAGGAGGCCGGCGCGGCCTTGTCGGGGTCGCGGTCCGGGTGAGGTCGCCCGGGGCAGGGGCGGCGGGGCAGGCGACGCGCGGGCGGAGGAAGGAAGGCCGGGCCGTGGGCGGAGAGAATAGGGATTTTCGCCTTGGGGGTGGAATCCCAGCTCGGCCAAACTAGTGTTGACAAACTGCGCGGCAAGGGGCCTTACTTGGGAAGACAAGGACTGGGGGACCCAGGGCCAGGGTGACAGCCCACGGGAGAGGAAGGGGTGGTGACTGCCAGCCAGAATTAGAGATGTCAGGAAAAGGGATCTCGTTTCGTCTCTCCTTTCTCGTATGAAAGGAGAGACTCAGTGTAGTAAGGATGAGGCGACGAAAAGCAGGCGGCTAATTGGTAAGGGAAACATAGATACCGAAGGTTGGGGTCAAAATTAGTATGAGAAAGCAAAACAAAACTTAGATCTAGATTGTGAGGTAGTAAAATGTGGAGGTGCTGGGAAAGGAAAGGCCCCGGAGATTAGAGTTGTAGAGTCCCATCAGAAGTGAGATCGGTGTAGAAATTTAGGAGATGAAGAGGGGAGCTTTGTAGGTAGTGGGGAATGTGAGCTCTCAAGATAGATAGTTATCCATCAGTTTTGGGTTGAAGTATAGTGCGAGCATGAATTGTATTTTGTGGGTATTTTTAAACTCCTTGAAGGTTGTTTCTTTAACTGTTTTGGGGGTGCTAGGGATAGAACTCAGGGACCTCACGCTTGCTATGCAAGCGCCCTACAGCTGAGCTAACCCTAAATCCGCAACCCTGTGTTTCTTTAACTTGTATCATCCTTTTGCTGTGCTTAAGTTTGTATAGTCTGATATTTGATGCTTTTAATCTGATGCTTCTCGTATATCCTAGGTGTAAAACCGGACAAGTTTTAACTAAAGAATGATGGAACGCATAGACTTTTAGTTTAACAGGTGGCCTTAGGGACATTGATATTATTTGCATCCAGGTCTTGCTTTTGCTTTTTCTTTGCGGGGGAGGATGTTGAGACATAGTCTTGCTGTGTAGCCCAGACTGGCTTTGAATTTGCGATAATCCTCCTGCCTCAGCCTCCCGAGTGCTGGGGTTACAGGCGTGCACCATCATCCCGGCAGGCCTTTCTTTTTCAGAAATAATTGTGACCTGTTGTTCCAAATATTGTTACTTTTTAAATAACACCATATTGTGTCTTTGCTAAAATATCATCACAAACTCAATAAACACGGGTAGTAGTACATAAATCAGTTGAAGTTAGGCTTTAAACTGCCCCATTTATGGGAATGCTTTAGTAGAAAGCCGTCACATTTAAAACTGTTTTATGGGCTGGGTGTGGTGGTGCACACCTGTAATCCCAAAATTTGGGAGGCTGAGGCAGAAGGATCGCCTCGCACTACATAGTGAGTTCAAGCTCAGCCTCAATTACATTAATGACCCTGTCTCTCAGACAAAACAAAACAAAACAAGACAAAAACAAAACAAAACTTTTATACCAGTGCCCTCAAAAACACCTGATTAAAATTCAACTATAAACTGTGTGTGATGGTGCACACCTGTAACCCCAGCACTGTGGAATTATATAGACTTGTCTCAATATAAAAATTTTTAAAAAGGACCGGGGCTGTAGTTCAGTGTAAGGCTCTAGGTTCAATCCCCTGCCCCACAAATACATAAATTTTAAAAAAGTAAAACTGAAGTGTATCATTAACAAAATCCTATTGGATTTGAAAACATTTCTTGAATTTCTCCCCAGTGTTAAAATTCTAAAATACTGAGGAGAGACTTTGAAATTTTTTTGATTTTAGAAGTGAAAGTTGACTTTTCTCTGTAGCCAGCATCTAGATTTAAATCAGAAAAGTGGTAGCTGCTAGCTGGTCCAGGTGGCGTACACCTGTAATCCCAGCACTCTAGGGGTGGAGGCAGGAGGATTGCTGGGAGTTCCAGGCCAGCCTGGGCTACACAGTGAGACCCTGTCTCAAAAACAAAACAAAAAACCGAAAAACACATTAAAAACAAAAAAACCCAGGAAAGTGGTAGCTGGTTATTTTTGCTTTCCTATTTAAAGGATTAACTTTTTTTTTGTTTTTGTTCTGTTTTTTGTTCTTTGAGACAGGGTCTCACTATGTAGTTCAGGCTGGCTTCAAACTTGCAGCAATCGTCCTGCCTCAGCCTCTTAAGTGCTGGGGTAACAGGTGTGTGCCACCACGCCCAGCTAAAGGATTCTTTTTTTTGTGTGTGCTGGGAATCCAACTCAGGACTTTGTGCTTGCAAGGCAAGCACTCTAACCACTGGGCCAAATCCCCAGCTCTTGATTCTTAATCCTAATTCTGATACTTGTGTCAAATTTATGGAGTATGATTTATAGATCATAAACATTGTGAGGTCACTTTCTTTTACTCTTCATTAGACCTTGGCTTCGGAACCTTCTCAGCTACTTGATCTCTGCTTAGTACTAGTTGAGCTATGGTTGGAGGATGGCCTCCTGACGGAATTAAAAGCAGACTCGGAGGTGCCGTGTAGTAGTTTGTAGCTTTGGAGCACCACACATTATTAAATGTTGATTCAGTTTCCATTGGTTGAAGCCAATTTTTTCTCCAATCTTAGTTACTTTAATTTTTAATCTTGCTATTGTGGTTGCTGTTTGAGAAAAGGCCAGGTGGAAGAGGGCCACCAAGAATGATACCTTAATAAACAGAGAACAGAGAGAGATTTGGTGTGCTCTTGCAGCTCTGTGACGGACTTACTATGAATCTCAGTAAGTTACAACTTCCCATTGGTCCCATCTACCCTGCTATATAACGTGTCCATTTACAGAGTCAGTTTTGAGGTAGAAAGATATTTTATCTGAGTTTGTATTGAGTAACTAGTACACAGTATATATGGAAGTGGTTTTTTTTTCTTTTTTTTTTTTTTTTTGGTGCTGGAAATCAAAATCAGGGCCTTGTGCTTGCAATAGAAGTGCTTTTTAATCAGTTGAGCTTTTTGTTTAGTATTTGGCTTTATTCTGGCTTTACTCTTTCCTTCTAATTGTGACTTGCTAATAAGATGTTTTGATTTCCATACAAAAAAGTAAAATTTATTTGGAACGCCAACATGAAATGGATGCTCTCATCATTGTACTCATTACATGAATGTAGTGCTTTGATTAAAGCTGATTTGGAGTTGACCATAATTCACATGTGATCTAGATTTAAAGCTCACCCTTGGATACTTATTGAGAAGTACTTTAAGCAGATTATTTCACTTCTAAAAATAAATTAAAAAAATAAAAATAAATAAATAATATGAAAGTAGTAGTTTATATGAAAGAACCTAGGTGTTGATGTCTCTCATCCAGCCTCGGCAGGTCCTCAAGGACCTTTCCTAAAAGTACTTCCTCAGTCAACAAAAGTATAAATCTCAGTAAAAATAAACAAAGACTGGAAGAAAACCTGAGCAGGAAAGTGAAGATGATTGAGGGAATACAGGCCCTGTTTTACATTTATGCCTTTCCATCACCCACATATTTTTAAAAAGCTAAGGAAAAATTAACATTTACTTTTAAAAATAGGTTAAGTATATACTTATCCAACTAGTCACAGAATCAAACAGGGGAGCACTTGAAACTTGGATGAAATAATTTTAGAACATGTAGAAGTTATTCTACTTTTTGTGGTGCTGAGGGTCAAACACAGGGCCTCTCATGCTGGGCAGGTACTCTACCACTGAGCAACGCTCCCACTTCTCAGTTTTTTTTTACTGTAATTGGTAAAGAATTGTTAAATGAAACAGTGTGAAAGAGAAATATGACTGTGTAACAAGCTACAACCTCAAAATTTAATAGCTAAAAAAAAGCAAAAACAAACCGTATTATCTACCTCAAATTGGGTGGTTTTTCTGCTTCACTTGGTGTTGGTGGGGTGCCTGCATGCCTGGAACTAATTCACCAAGTGCCTGCCTTCACGTCCTGACTACCAGCTGAGTGTTCAGCTAGGGCCCAAGGCCTTCAGTTCTGTATGTAAACCTCCCTCCTACTGCCTGGGTTTCCTTAAAGCATAGTGGCTGGTTCTAAGGAATATCACTCCAGGAAACAGGAAGTAGAAATTGCTGATCCTCTTAAGTCCTAGATTTGAAAGTCCAAGAATGTCTGTTGGTCAAATCTGGCAAAGGCCAACCCAAAGTCAGAGGGATGGGTGTATATGTGGAATGTAATCTCTACCTGCTCACGGGAGGAATGGGAAACCACGGGGAGGAGGGAGTTGCAGGGGCGGAGGTGGGGCCTGTTTTGAGTCTGTACACAGATCCTATTCTATTGGATGTTCAGGCTAAAAATATGAAAGAGATCAACTGAGTTTATAGATAATGATACTAGGAATGCTTGAGAGGCATCTCTTTGAGATTAATGTCTCAAGGAACTAATGTGATCTGCACAACTTGCCTTGATGCCACTTTAGAAATAAACTGGGTGAATTAATAGGATTCAGTGACTTTTTTCCTTTAATCAAGAAACAGATATCTAAAAACAAATTTCACTTTAAATAACTTCCAAAGTTTCTTTTCTGGCCACTGTTCTGTAGGCGTTAGGATATGAAATTATAAGTAAGTTATAATTCTTTGTGCTAATTTTCTAGATTTGTGTTTGTAAAAGATGCTCATAATAGGAGTGTGTGTGTGTGTGTGTGTGTGTGTGTGTGTGTGTGTGAGAGAGAGAGAGAGAGAGAGAGAGAGAAAGGGAGAGAGAGAGATATGGGGTTTTTCCTATGTTTCCCTTGAATTTCTGGGCTTAAACAGTCCTGCTTCAGCCTCCCAAGTAGCTAGGATTTCAGATACACACCATCATGCCCAGCTCAGAATAAATTATTGAAAGGGAATTAATATGGGGGAAATTTTACTTTGAATAGTTGTCAGGGATTTTTTTTTTGCTAAGTTAGCAAATGAACTTTAAAAAGAGACTACTTGTTCTACATTATTTTTATGTTATTTAAATCTTGAAAGAAAGAAAGCAGGTAAGAATTTTATGTTAAAGGGAGTCAGGACATTATGTAAGATCTGGATCAGGTATAGGTAAAATTATTCTATGGTAAATGGCATTATAATAAAAAGAATGAGTATGAAGAAGGAAAAAAATCTTTGTGGTATTAAAATACTTGAAAATCTCATCTACTTCCTACCTATACTTTAATATAGCACAGAAGTACTTTCTACATGTGTGTGTGGTGAGCAGCAATGGATTGATGAAATAGAAAATATTTATCCAGATTTATTAACCTAGCTGGGTGTGGTAGAGCGCATTTATAATCCCAGTACCTGGGAGGGTGAGGCAGGCTGATAATTTGGAGAGCAGCCTGAGCTGTGTAATGAGTTCAGACCCACCAGCACTACATAGCAAGACTCCACCCCCCAAGAAAAATTAACAGCTTAGTTAATACAAAGAAATTAAAGCTCCTAGGTTTTATTCCCAGCACCAAATAGAGATCTTCTTCTTTCTTTAATAAAGCAATCTGAACATCCTACAATTGGCAGTGCAAGAGCAAGAAATCTCTGAGGAAGGTGCCATTAACAGTTTCAATTTGTATCCCTCTGTAGCGAGCTGTACTGGAATCTGTGGCTAGTTAGAACAGCCTGAGGCATATTCCGTTTGGTTTCCAAAGCCTGATTGACCTTGTATACGGGGATGCCAATGAAAGAGATTCATTGAGATGCTACCATTATTTCTGGATTGCCTTAATATGTGGTCAGGGTGGGGTGGGAAAGCCTGGGAGCAAAAAACCCCAGGGTTTGGAGAGAGTTGCTTCTAGCCTAGATGAACCTTTTAAGTTGGAATTTCCTTCTGAAGCCTCGTCCCTCCCTCCAGATTGATTCCCCTCTCAGAGTGTACAGTACTTGCCTTTTCTACCTTTAAAGGTTTACAACCTGGCTTGGTGCTGGGTCAGTAACAGGATAACAGCAGAAATGGAAGTTTTTTGTTAAAACAGATATGACTAGCTAGCAAGTATTTGTTTTTCCTCCCTACTGGGATTGAACCCAGAGACTTCACATTGAGTTATATTCCCATTTTTATGAAAAGGTTATGCGAAGTTGCCCAGGCTGGGCTCAGACTTGCAATTCTCCTGCCTCAGACTCCCAGAATGCTGAAATTACAGATATGCACCATCACAGCCAGCTTGTTTTTTCCTTTGTGGTATTGGGGATTGAACCCTGGGTCTCATGCTTGTTCTACCACTGAGCTAACTTCTATTCCCTATTTTATTTAGTATTTACTATGTGCTGTTCTAATATACTGGTCTAAGTTCCTTACATACATTATTTCATTTAATTCTCTCAGTAATCCCATGAGATAGATTCAGTATTACTATTTTCCTCATTTTTCACGTGAGGAAACTGATTCCAGACAGGTTAAGTAACTTGCTCAAAGTCACTCTGATAGCAAGGAGCCTGAGGTCAATCCCAGGCCATCTGATTGAGACCCTCACAGTACTGTACACTTCATCTTGAAGAACAGGTAAACAGTGTTCTGTGTTGGTATTATTTCTAGTAGTCAGATGATGGCTAGAATGGACCTTACATTTGGCTTTTTTATGCTTTACATTGTATACTTGTGTCAAAGGTGTGTAAGACTCACTTTGTTGGAACTGATATAGGGGAAAAAGTATAACTCCCAACCTGCTAGATGTCAGTTATGCTGAGTTCGTGTTCCCCGAAGTCAAAGAATGAATTCTAAGGAACAAAGGAGGTTAAGAGTAGGAATTTTATTGAGAGAGAGAAAGAGAGCTCCTGAGAGACAGGAGGGGACCCGACTGGGTTGCCAACGAGCTCACTTTTCAGGGGAAGTTTTATAGAGCAAAATTGTGAGGCGGGTACAATGTGTGTCAAAATGATGATTAACCAATAATATTACAAGTGTAGTCGTTTAGGTAATAGTGATCCAATGGGGAAGAAAGTCATGTAGTAAATCGGCAAGGAGAGAACAAGGACATTCCAGGGTGAGTTGGATCTGGAGATCTTGGTTGCCCACCTGGGTGACCTAGACTTTATCAGATGTAATCTTCAATTCATTATTTATCCCTCATCCAGGGGTGTGGCTCTCGTCTTTCCATCCTTATTTTGAGACCTGACCTTCAGTGGATGCACCTCCAGCCTCCAGCCATAGTTGTAACGTATTCTCCTCTTGTGTATTGACTCCATTGAGGGCCCAGCCCTGTCTGACTGCCTATAATATTTCTACCTTACTACGCTGTCTATATAATAGAACTACTTACAAATCTGACTTATGAATGTTTTCCTAGAAAGAAACTCATTCTTAAGTTGGGAACTTACTGTGTTGGATAACCCAGACGGGCTTTATTGGGTGACTTGGAACTGTTGTACATATTATTCTGGGACTTAGATTGAAGAGACAGTGACTTTCTAGGGAAAGCTCTTAGCCACAGCAAAAGGCATAAAAGGCCAAGTCCAGTTCAGTCACTGTATCACATCTGCTAATATTCTGTTGAGCAAAGCAAGTCCCATGGTCAAGCCCAAAGTCAAGAGGGGGAGGGAGTCATTTGCACAATAATCCCCTACAGTAACTATGTGTTGTAATAATCCAGTACAAAATTGATTTTTAGAAGAATCGTAAGATGCTTACTCTGACAGTTATGCTTGCTTTCTGATCCCCATTGTTCGCCACAATCCTGACTAGTACTTTCTCATTTTGCTTACTGGTTGGATACTCTCAGAATCACAATTTAATGACTGCCTTTTTTTTTTTTTTTTTTTTTTTTTTCCTTTGGGCGCCAGGGATCGAACTCAGGGCCTTGAGCTTGCTAGGCAAGGGCTCTACCACTGAGCTAAATCCCCAACCCAGAATCACAATTTAATATGGGAGATTTCTTTGTTTCATGTTATGTGGAGAAAAAGCACAAAGCGAATAATGAGAATCTTCATTTTATACCATAGTTGTGGCTTGAGAAGTTTAGCACTGTCACAGTGCTATTCTTCAACTTTGTGAGGGCTGAGATTGATGTCATTTCAATGAGGTTTGTAACAGAATTTCACTGTAACAGTTTGTATCGAGGTCATACATAATGCCCTAACAGCTCCCTTGATAGCAGGTTTAGAGCTTTTTAGTCCCTTCTCTGCACCTAAATTTCAGGTTACACAGAACAGTTACTGTTTTTTGTGTTTTTGTTTTTTGAGACTGAGTCTCACTAGTTCAGTCTGGCCTCAAACTTTTTTTTTTTTTTTTTTTTTTTTTGAGACAGGGTTTCACTATGTGGTTCAGGCTGGCCTTAAACATGCAGAGATCCTTCTGAGTGCCACTGGGATTACAGGCATGCCTCACCATACCTGGCTTGTTTTTGTTTGAGACAGAGTCTTCCCCCGAACTCTACATGGCCCAGCCTGGCCTTGAACTCATCATCCTTCTGGCTCAGCCTCCTGGGTGCTTAGATTATAGACCTGTGCACATCTGGTTCTGTGTTGTATTTGTTGATGTCTGGGGAACATTCAGTCTTCACTGAAAAGTTATGGAGACAGAAATCCAGGAATTGTAGTATGTGGATAAATGTTTTTTACAGTATGGATGCATAGAATCCTTGCACTCAGCAGGTACAGTGGTATTCGGTTCACAAACTTAATTTGTTCCATGATTTTGGAAAAGGTAGCAATGTTTTTGTTTCTGTGGGAAAGATGGCCATGGTTGTGTTTGTCACCCAGTGAAGACAAACAAAAAAAAATTTGCCAAATGCTTTTGTTTGTGGACCAAATTGTTTGCAAACAAAAGTGTTTGTGAACAGAGGTACCACTGTATACTAAACTGTTAATGTGCTTATTTGTAAATTGTTGAATTATGGGTAATATGCCAAAATATTTAATGGTTTTACAGTAGTAAACACATACAAAAAACATTTCTTAGGTGATTTTTTTCTTTTCTTTAATTCTGGTTTTTTTCCCCCCAATACTGGGATTGAACCCAGGGAGAGCCAAGCTGTATCCCCAGCCCTGTTTTGAAACACGGTCTCACTAAGTTGCCCAAATGGGCTGTGAACTTGGGAGCCTCCTGCGTCAGCCTCAGGAGTAGCCAGGATTGCAGGTGTGTGCCACCACCCCCAGCTCTTTTTAAAAATTCTTTAATGTTTTCTAGATTCTTTTTATGATGAATATTATATTTAACCAGAAAAACTAAAATTTAGTGCATTGGTTATATGTATTTATAGAACAAATAAGAGAAGCAAAGACCTGCACTTGATCACCGACTATAGTGTGGCAACTGTACTGGCCACTGGACAGACCTTTAGTTTTCTTAACTAGAAAATCAAGTATTGTTCTTCTTATTATTTTGGTTTTTTGAGACAGGGTCTTGCTACACAGTTTGTAACAGAATTCAAGGCTGCCCTTGAACTCTCTTTGTAGCCCAAGCTGACCTCAAACTCAGTGATCCTCCTGCTTCAGCTTACTGAGTGTTGGGATTATAGGTGCGCGCTACCATGCCCAGCAGTTTTACCTCTTTAAAAAGGGTCTCTCTTTTTCCCCTCGTTTCATTTTAAGTTGTAAATTGTCAGTTGTAAATAAGGTGTTAATTGCTGCTTTACACTATATGTAAAACATACATATGTCTCTATCCAGAGTTTTCACGGGAAATTTAAGACTATAGTGTGATACTAAATTGTAGCAGATCACTGCATTTTCTTGTTGTGTAATACTTAGTGATAAGGTCTAGAGAAAAAAACCAGTGGTTTGATAAACTGAAAGTGAGATCATGATAGTTGATATGTAATATGATTCGATTTAAAAATGTGAACATATTAAAAAATAAAATAAAAATAAAAATGTGAATATAAACTGAGTGTAAAATATTGTGTTCCATGGGGATTGGGAACATGCATCTTCTAGATGTCACAATCTAATGAGATAGGCATTTATAATTATCTCTTAGGGCACACTTTGCTAAGTGCCAAAATAGAGGCGCAAAGTGCTATAGAAGCTAAGAGAGGGGAAATTAGTTTTTGTTTTTGTTTTTTTTTGTGGTGCCAGGGATCGAACTCAGGGCCTTGTGCTTGCAAGGCAAGTACTCTAATCACTGAGCTAAATCCCCAGCTCCTGGAAAGTTAGTTTTTTAAATTAAATTAAATTAAATTAAATTTTATTTATTTATTTATTGAGACAGAGTATGTAGTCCAGACTGGCCTTGAACTCGCGGCAGTCCTCCTGCCTCTGCCTCCTGGGTGCTGGGATTACAGGCGTGCACCACCACACCTGGCTCACTCTGCTTTTGGTAGACGTTTGGTTTATTTGTTGGATGTTGGCTATTTTAAATTGTCTGTTATGAATAATGTACATGTTTTTTCTTGGGCATATGTACATATTTCCGTTAGGTATATAAAGTATTGAGGAGTGGAATTGCTGTCTCACAGCTAGCATTCAAGAATGTTTATCTTGGTAGATAACTGTGAAACTTCCATTTTCTTTAGCAGCAGGAGTCCTGGTTGCTGCATATTCTTGCTATACTCAATTGATATTTTTTTCTTTTTTTTTTTTTTATTTTTTTCATTGTAGTGAACTATTTTGTATTTTCTTCAGGACTACAGTAACCTAGGACCTTCAACTTATTGGCTGTTTAGACATATTCTGTGGTCTAAGTCTTGGCTATTTTTGTTTTGTTTTGTTTGCCATTGTTTTTTGTTTGCCTTTTTCTGAGTGATTTGTTCTGTTTAATTCTGCAGAATACAAATCCTTTGTCAGATACATGATGTTTTTGTAGGAACACATGTTTTGTTTTCAGACTTTCATTTAACATATTAATAAAATATTGCAAAAGATTTGTACTACCTACACAGATTTACAGTTAACAAGTTTTTTTTTCCCTATACACCAGTATGTAAGAAAGAATGATCACTTGATCACTTCCCAGTACCCCCCGGCCCACAAAAAAGATGGACTTACTGGCTCATACTTGTAATCCCAGCACTCAGGGAAGGAGGCTAGAGCAGGAGGGTTGCAACTTCAAGCCCAACCTGGGCACTTATTGACGTAGCAAGACTTTTTCTCAAAATTAAAAAGTAAGAAGGGTTTAGGATGTAGCTCAGTGCAAAGGCCCTGGATTTAGTTTTGCATCCCCTTTCCCCCCAAAAAGGAAAGAGAAAAGAATGATCGCCATCATTCTAAAAAGAGAGAACTTTAATGGCCAATAAAAACACCTTTTTGTAGAATAACACCTTTATGTAGAATAATGTCTCTACCCCAACCCTCAAGCATGCAAAGGATGTCCACCTTTTAATTCCAAGAAACTGTGTTATGTTGTAAAGTGGAATTAAGGTAGCCGATGGGATAGAACCAGGGCTGCTGCTCAGTTGACTGGGGTGGGCTGGACCCCATTCACTCACGAGTGTCCCTCAATGTGTAAGAGGGAGGTAAAGAGGAAGTCTGATTGGACTGCCTACCTGTGTGGGAGAATCCGGCCTGTGGTCGCAGGCTTCAAAGAAGATGAGCCTGAGAGCACGGAGCCTCGGACTGTGAGCAGCAAGGTCGGGAGCAGGATCCAAACACAGCCTCTTACCCAGCTACTGAAAACTGATGCTGTCTTTCCCAATTGAAGATCTTTTCTTATCTTCACTGATATGTGCTTATACCTGGATGGCTTCGGACATATGCATGAATGCAAGTATGTGTATGTGTGCTCAGTAGCCTTTTTTTTTTTTTTCCCCCTCTTTTCAAGACAGGGTCTTGCTTCATAATGCAGGCTGGCCTTACAGTGATCCTCCGGAGTGCTTCAGCCTCGTGAGAGCTGGGACTACAGGCATGCACTACCACGCCTGGCTTCACTAGCCTTTTTTCTCCTTATTGTTTCAGTAGAACCACAAAACTTTCACGATGGTTTGATACTGGTCCATTTATTAGTGTTTGGTATTATTTTGAGTCTCAGAATTACAGAATTTCAAACACAAGCAGTGGTTTTTCCAGAAGCGTTTGAGAGGAAGTTGTTTTGTCATCACCAGCAAATACTTTACTGTGTACTTTCTGCAAATACGGACATTCTACATTATTGTACTATACCCATCAAATTTGGAAATTTTCCTTGTTACATTACAGATGTGAACTTCGTCCTCAGATCCCATTCAGACTTTGCCAGTTTACATGTTCCAGTAATGTGTGCCATCTGTGTTTGTCCCTGTCTCCCCTCGTTGTATTGGGCGTCACACCCAGAGGTGCTCTACCCCTGAGCTATATCCCTAACCCTTCTTATTTTTTGAGACAGGATCTTACTAAGTTGCCCAGGCTGCCTCAAATTTGAGATCTTCCTGTCTCAGCCTCCCAAGTAGCTGGGATTATATGTGTGTGCCGCTGTGCCTGGTTTCCACTAATGTTCTTTATAACAAAAGGGCCCAATCTACAACTGCTGTTGAATGCACATATTTTGTCTCTCTAGTCTGCCAACAGTTCATTAGCCTTCCTTTGATTTTCATGACCATGGGACTTTTGAAGATGATAGGCTGGTTATCATGTCAGTTCAGTTGGTCCTTCAGTTTAGGTTTATCTGTTAATGTTTACATCCAGATTATGTTATTTTGGGTAGAAATACCCCAGAAGTGATGGTGTACTTTATTTATTGCCTTCTATCAGGTGACACATGATTTATATTTTTCTTATAATTTCGCTTAAGGGATCAGTTTCTTTTACAATTAATGTCTTTCTCTTTGTAATTAATATGTATGTGATGGGATTAATATGTTTTGAAACCATGTAACTATCCTGTTCATGAGATTTTTCAGTCTTAGATTTATTCCTATTTTATTTGATGGGCTATAATACTATCATTATTTTGATGCTTAAATTGTTTCATATTTGGCTAATGGGAATGCCTTCAAACTATTGTTTTTTGTTTGTTTCATATGTGTTCACATCATTTATTGAGCATTTTCTTCTTTTCTGGAATATATTGCAGGTTCATCTTGTACTTTTTTTGGGTCCATCCCTAAAATCAGTGATTTCTCTCAGGATCCCTGGTTCCTTTTAGTAGAAAATAACTTGGAGAGGTCCACATCTGGGTGTTAGGTGTGCTCCATGCTGTTGGGGTGTCCAACTAGACATTCCCAGGTCCTCTCACTAGAAAGAGATAGGGAATATAAGTATGTGTAAACATTTGTTTAACTATATACTCATATTTGCATTGCTATTTAATTTTATCTATATATTTAAACTCAGTTAATGCTGAAGTCTCCAGTTTCAGTCTAGTGATGCAGGGTTCATCAGTGATCTCCATAATTGTACCTCCCTTTTCTGACAGTGAATAGCTTCACTTTGATGATTCTCAGCATATTTTCTTAGCTGTTCCATCCCCCTGTGACTCTCCCTCCTGTGACTGCCATTTTCCTCCCCCACCTTCCTCAAGCATCTAACCCCTCTTAGCAGGTTACTGCCCCATCCCTGCATGAAGACTACCTCACCTCACATGCTGATGCCCTCCCCTGCACTGGGACGCCCTGTACAGGGCTGCGTGCTGTTGTGCTCTGTGTGGACATCTTCGTTATCCTACAGTGTTTTGACATCCTGTACTAACATCTGCTGATCCAGCTACCCTATCTCTTGTAGATGTCTTTTTTCTTTGCTCTGGTTAAACTGAGTAGAGATTTTTTAGTTAGAATAGAGTTTGGCATTTTAATATTTTTCTTTATGGTTAGCATTTTTTCTGTTTAAGAAATCTTTGCTTATCCCCGGATCATTACCCACCCACACTCATACACCCCCCCCACCCCTATACAGTATATGTACTTTATTTAAGAATTTTCTTAGCTGGGGGTTGAGAATTTAGCTCAGTGGTAGAGAGTTTGCCTAGTATGTGCAAGGCCCGGAGTTCGATCCCCAGCACCAAAAAAAAAAAAATAGATTTTTCTTATTTGAGCATGGTAGCACAAGCCTGTAATCCCAGCATTCTGGGAGGCTGAAGCAGGAGGATCACTGCAAGTTCGAAGTCAGACTGGACTAGTGAGTTCAAGGCCAGCTTGAACTACATAGCAAGACCTCATCTCAAAAATCAAGAACAAACATCCAAACAAAAACGAAAATAAAAAGGACTGGGAATGTAGCACAGTACAAAAGCCCAGTACCAGTCATATACAATTTTCTTCTTATAGTAAAAATACAGATACACAGAACACAGATTTTTCTATCTTCATAATTTTAAATGCACAGTTTATTAATATTAGGCATATTCACATTGTTAACCAGTCTCCCCAAATTTTTATCTTGCAAAATGGAAACTCTTGGCCTATTAAAAAACTACTATCCATCTCTCCCTTGTCCCAGCTACTGGCAGCCACTGTTGTGTCTATGAATTTGACTACTCTATATACTTTTACAAAACTTTTGGGACAAGTTTATTTCACTAAGCATTATATTCTCCAGGCTCATTTATTGTTAGAGTGCCTTACCTTTTATAAGGCTGAGTAATAGTCTGTTGTATATGAATATGGAGATTTGCACATGCTGAACACATATGCTGTACTGCTGACCTACACCCTCACCCTCTATACTATTTTATTTATCATTCATCTTTCAGTGGAGACTTGGGCTGTTTCTAACTTTTGGCTTTTATGAATAATGTTACGATGAATATGATGTTATAAATATCTCTTAAAGACTGTAAAGCATTGTTTACTATTTACATTTAGATCTGCAGTCCATCTGGACTTAATTTTTGTGTATGATGTGAGGATCAGAGTTCTTTTTTTTTCTCCCCACCTTTCTGTATCTGACTGATCTAGCACTATTTATTTATTTATTTTGAGAGAGTGTCTCACTGTGTAGTCCATGCTGGCTTTGAACTTACTATGTAGTCCAGGGTGGCCTTCAGCTTATGATGATCCTCCTGCCTCAGCCTTCTTTTTTTTTTTTTTTTTTTTTTGGTGCCGGGGATCGAACTCAGGACCTTGTGCTTGCAAGGCAAGCACTGTAACCACTGAGCTAAATCCCAGCCCCTGCCTCAGCCTTCTGAGTGCTGGGGTTATAGGTATGTGCTACCATGCCCAGCTCAGTTTGTGTTTTTTCAAGGAAGTATAATGTACTGTGAAACCTGTGTACAGAGTTTGAATTAAGCCCTGTGATGGCTAAGATGTGAAAGACTTCAGAACTTTTTTCTTTTCTTTCTGGTGGCCTTTGGTCTTATGTAGGACATATGTTTTTAATAAACTGAAGAGAGGTGGTAGGAGTATAGCTCCTTGGTAGAACAGTTGTCTGGCACGTAAGAAGCTTTGGGTTTGATCCCAAGCACAACAGACAAACAAAAATGGAAGAAATAGGAAGATGAAAAATAATAATGTCTTTTCATCTTACAATTTTTTTTGTTGTTGTTGGTACTGGGGATCAAACTCAGGGCCTTGTGCTTGAGAGGCAAGCACTCTAACCACTGAGCTAAATCTCCAACCCTCATAGTTTTTTTAATAAGACAAAAATAAGCGAGAAGCCTTCATGGTCATTGTGATGGAGATCATGTTCATGTTCCTCATAGATTATGATAAAAATGATAGTGTAGATCTGTAGTATGGGGTTTTTTTTGAGACAGGATCTCCCTGTTGCAGTGCAGGCTGACCTTGAACTCACTGCAGCCTACGTTGGCCTCAAACTGGTGGTGATCCTCCTGCCTCAGCCTTCTGAGTTCTGGGATCGCAGGCATGCGTCACCACACTCAGCTGTGATTTTAAATCATTTGCTTATTCAGGAAAATAATTTAAGAGGCAAGGAAGGCTTTCCCTTAATAATACATTTATTTGGCCTCTTCTACTTTGTCTTCCTTCTTTGAAAGTCATCCTAAGCAGCATTTTGTATTGTAAGAAGCAAAACTAAATGATTGGTAATTAAATGTTTAGTGTTTATTTTAGTTGGTTATTAGTTTGAGGTTAAATTTGTTTAATGAATGCATATGGAAGAATTAAGCTTTTAACATTTTTAATGCATACTTGCCAGTCGTTGGTGTATTACTCCTATTTTGGGAAACTGGAACATGATTTCTTTTTTTAATGATTGTAGAGTTTACAGTTAGTGAATCTTGGTTTTGGTGGTATTGGTCACCTCAGTGTTCTCTTTACCACTAAGTTTTCAAGGATTAGCCTCTCCATTGTAACTCATCTCTCTGGTAGTCCACTCTGAAGCAGTTTCTAGTAATACATTGCTGGACAAATACACTTTCAAGAAGTGATTCACTTCTAGTGGTTCAGGTTTCTGCGTTAGAAAGGGTGACTTAAGCAGAAGGACATTGATGTATCTGTTTTTCAAATTTCAGTTACTTACAATGACGTCCCATAGATTTACTTCATTCTCTCTTGGAATATTGCCTTAATTTTACATGATTTGAGTTTAAAACAGACTGTGTGTGTGTGTGTGTGTGTGTGTGTGTGTGTGTGTGTGTGTGTGGAGGGGGACTGGAGATTGAATGCAGATGTGCTCTACTATTGAGCTACATCCTTAGCTCTTTATTTTTTTGTATTTTGAGAGACAGAGTCTTGCCTAAGCTGGCCTTGAATTTTTTTTTTTTTTAGTGCTGGTGATTGGACTCAGGGCCTTGTGCTTGCTAGGCAAGTGCTGTACCACTGAGCTAAATCCCCAACCCCTGACTTTGAATTTTTGATCCTCTTGGCTCAGCCTCTTCAGTAGCTGGGATTACAGGCATATGCCATCCTGCCCAAATAAACAGACAGTTTACAGGTCAAACAGTCATACCCTGTGGCACACACATATAATCCCAGCACACTAGGAGGCTGAGGCAGGGAGGATGGAAATTTTAAGTCCTGCCTGGGCAATTTAATGACTTAGTGAGATTATGTCTCAAAATAAAAAAAGGGCTGGTAGTGCAGTCAGTGCTAAGGCCCTGGGTTCAATCCCTAGTGTCCCCAGCCTCATCACAAAAACAACAACCCCCTCAAAAGTTAGTCAAATGAATTAATTGAAAAGAATTGTGCCTCTTTGAATTATGCCTCTACCAGATTTTCACATCCTCCACCCATATTCAGGTATAGCATTTAGAAAAACAAGTGAATTGCTTCAACTTTTAAACTTTTATTAGAATTTGAGAATAGAAACTTTTAATGGTGGTATATGTATCACCTTTGATTGTGTGTATCAGCTTTGGTCTTCTCTGGGCCCTCGACATATACAAACTACATCAGCAAACTAATCCTTGTTGTGTTCATATGTGCTAAATATGTTTTACCAGTATATTGTGGGAAATTTTTCATAATCTTTTGAAACTATTCATTCTGAAAAAGAATTAGGAATGATGTGTATTTCATTTCAATGTGTCTTTAAAATGTAGGTGCAGT
The DNA here is from genome assembly GCA_004026905.1 of Hystrix cristata. Classification (NCBI taxonomy): domain Eukaryota; kingdom Metazoa; phylum Chordata; class Mammalia; order Rodentia; family Hystricidae; genus Hystrix; species Hystrix cristata. The sequence goes on from PVJO010000211.1 coordinate 43,371, forward strand.
ACAAAATTCCTACTTATCAGATCCACTGAAACTTTGAATTAAATATAGATTATAATATGGAAGCCTGAATAAGAGACTCCATATTTTTTTTCAAAGACGCTTCTTTAAATGATTCTGTTAAGTGTAGGAATGTTCTGATGATTATCTTTTTAATTAAAATGAGAAATCTTTGTTTAAAGTGGCATTCGTTTTTTTACGGCCTGTTACAGTCTCTGTAACAATCATTTCTTAAGTCTGAACGTTTTACTTCCAGGAATTCATTTATATAAAACTATGTTTAGACTTAATTAAGGAATGATTCTTACAAAGCTTGTAAATAGCCAGGAAAAAAGGGACCGGAAATAAAACTGACATTCACATTTAACAAAATGATTTTTATAAGGTATGTAAGAAGCTATAAAAATACAATAAAGCCCTTTTTATAAGAGTTCATATTTTTTGATCCTTGTTTTCAGAGGTATTTAAGAAAAATATCAAAGCCCTGCAAAGTGACATCTGTTTTTGTTGAATGGACCAGAGATGTTTTGTTTATAACTGACGGTGTAGGAGTTGTACCTGTCTTATTCATATGTTTTCTTTGAAATACCTTGTAATCAGTTTAGGACGAGGGCTGGTTCTTTGGTTCTGCTTTCTGAAGTCATAGGACATTGAGTAAAGTTACTTGAACCTCTCTGAATCTTATTTTCCTCATTTGGAATGCAAAGCTAACATCTACTTTTTTCTCAAAGAGAAATTATAAAGCATTGTGAGCATCTAAGATTATGTTTCTCTTAAAGATGGACTAGGTATAACAACTTCTTTGAATAAGCAAACTTCTCTTGTTTCTGCACTCTGTCAAATACACATGCACATTCTTTTTGCACGTTTGTCACTGTAATTTTTCCATTTCCTGGTATAACTGTAAGTGATTGAGATAGTATTGGCATAGTGGATATTACACAGGAATTGGAGCAAGAAGACGTGGTTTCAAGTCCTGTCTTCACTATTTACTTCTCTCTCTGACCTTGGGTGGCGATGATAATAGTATAACAGTAATAATGGCAGGATACATAGTTCAGTGTGTACTATGCAGGATTCTAGGCACTATGTATCATTTGATTTTCTCACTTTATTAGGTATGTAGTATTATAATCTTGATTTATAAGTGTGGAAACTGCGGTGCAAAGAGGTTAAATTACTTCGAGACCTTTCACTGTAAATAGCACCTTTGGTGTTCCACCATTGCCCATGTTGAGCCCTAACTTGCAATCTTTCTGCCTCAGCCTCCCAAGTCACTGGTATGCTTCTCTAGACTCAGCTTTTCTTTCTTCCTTTTTCTTTATGTGGAAAAAAATTATTTTTTGTGGTATAGGTGTTGAACACAGGGACACTAGCTATATCCACAGCCTTTTTTTTTTTTTTTGAGACAGGGTGTTGCTACATAGTTCAGGCTGGCTACACTCATTGTGTAGCCCAGGCTAGCCTCGAACTTGCAGCAATCCTCTTTCCTCAGCCTTTCAAGTGCTGGGATTACAGGTGTGTGCTACCATATTTGGCTGTTCTGGTTTCTTAGTGTATTACATCAAAATGTATGAAGTGAGATCTAAATATATAGTAGATGTTTAAATAAAAATTTATTACAGAAAAAGACACATTCCCCTATGATGAATGTTATCACTATGTACATCTAAAATGTACCTTTAAAATAAAATTAAAATTAAAAAAAGAAAAAGGCACATTGCCACTAATCCGCCCCAAAATACTCCACCTTGTTTCAAACACACTTATCTCATTGTTCTTGCCAGTTTCTGAAGCAGTTCTGTAACTCCTCTTTCCTGAGTGTTTTTATGAAGTGTGGTTAAAAAATACAGTGAGCGGTGCTGCTGAGTGCCATCCAATGGAGACAGGCTCATAAAAGCATTACAGTGTATCCTCATACACCTTATTCACTGGATCTGGTACCCTGAGACTTCTGGCTTTTCTCCAAAGTCAAAATTACCACGAAAAGTAAACATTTTGAATCTATTCAGAACATCAAGGCAGCTATAACAATGCAACTAAAGACATGAAAGGACTTCCAGAACTGCTTCAGAAAGTGGCAAGAATGAGGTAAGTGTGTTTGAAACAAAGAGTGATATTTTGACAGGATTTAATGGCAATGTGTCTTTTAAAAAATTTTTGGAGTTGGAGATTTAGTTCAGTGGTTGCTTGCCTAAGGCCCTGAGTTCGATCCCCAGCACCTAAAAAAGAAGGAAAAAGAATTTAAAGAAAAATTTTTTTAGTACCCATTTCCAGAACAAAGTAGTGACGTTCATTATGGGGAATTGGTACATGTACATAGCGCATCTCAATTCTTTTTTTTTCCTTCCTCTTCTCCACCGCGTAGCAATATGCCTTTTACTGTTTCAATTGGCAATAATCGCGCCTCGGATAAACCTCATTGGCTATGATACTGCCACGGCACGAAGCTGCCTTTTACTGTAATAAATATTTTAACATATATTTACTGAATTTTTTTATCACACTGCATACATGTCTAGTTGTTCCGTTATTAGTAATACCAAGTTCAATCATTTTATTAAGGTATTTATTGGATTTATCCATTGTAGAAATATTGTTGAAAGACAGAATTACTACAAATCTATTTCATATTAATATTATATTAAGATATTAATTGGCTTTTATTTATGATTCTGGAATTGGACCACAGTTTATTTATAAAGTAGAATGAATGTTTCAATGAACTGAGCAAGGGGAAGTTGGCTTTATAGGCAGAAAAGGGCTGAGGAAAGCAAAAACAGAATAAAATTGGTTGTTTCAAATTTCCTTTCCTTACAGCTGTGCATGGTGGCACACACCTGTAATCCCAGCACTGAGGAAGCTGAAGCGTGCCGTGTAGCTTGGCTACCTAGCAGGTTTGAGGCCAGCCTCAGCTATGTAACAAGACCCTACCTCAAAAAACATGAACAAAACAAAGAAAAAATTATTTTGTTTTTAGAGTTAAAATAAAGGGGACTTATCTTGCTGGCTCAGGTAAACTAGGCCCCTTTTAATAGGTTGCTATGAATCTCCTGTGTAACATGTTTCTTTCTTTGTTTTTGTTTTGTTTTGCTTTTGGTTTTTTTGAGACAGGGTCTCATTATGTAGTTGAGGCTGACCTTGAACTCATTATGTAGCCCAGGCTGACCTCCAACCAGTGGAGATCCTTCTGCCTCATGGTCTCAAGTGCTGGGATTACAGGTGTGTGCCGCCATGCCTGGCCATGTTTCTTTTTTAAATTGGCTCTTTTCAAAATTGAGTTTGATTACTGGCACTTGCAACCAGTCACTCTGTTCTAATTAAGTCTGGTTTGCTGGGGTCTGATGCAGGAGTATAGTTCAAAGCTATGGCCTCCTACAGATTTCATCAGTCCAGTGTAATTAATATGTAGGATATGTGAAATTAGGGATGGCAGGATTACCTTGTTTCTCAGCATTGTTTTATCCAGTGGTTTTAGCATCCATTAATGATTCTTCTCTGGTCAGGTCATTTATCTTTAGGTAGTTCTAAATAATTTTTTTTCTTTTTCCTTGACTTTGAAATGATGACTTTTTTTTTTTTTTTTTTTTTTTTTTTTTTTTTTTTTTTTTTTTTTGTGGTGTACTGGGAATTGAATCCAGAGCCTTCGAAATGAGCTCCATCCCTGGAACCCTCCCCACTCCCCCTCTTAAAATTTTGAGACATCATCTCACTAAGTTGCCCAAGGTGGTCTTGAATTTGTGATTCTCCTGCTTCAGCCTCTAGAGTACTGGAATTACAGGTGTGCACTTGCCATTCCCAGTTATGATGACTTTTTTTCTATTTTCGGAAGACATTGCATGGACTTTATTATCTTTATTTTTTAATTTTTTTAGCTTAGGCCAATTAAAATTTACTTTTTAGCTGGGTGTGGTAGTGTACTCCTGTAATCCTAGCACTTAGGAGGCAGGAGGATCCCTGTGAGTTTGAGGCCGGCCTGGACAACATAGTGAGCTCAAGGCCAGCCTGAACTACATAGTGAGACACTGTCTCAAAAAAACCAAAAAAGAAAAATTTACTTTTTGCTTTATAATTTTCATGTTACATGCTTTATAATTTTTATCTTTAGTAGAAAACACTACTAAGCTGCTTAAATGGTTGGGCTAAATTTTTAAGCTCTTCTTAAAGAGAATATCAGGATTGCCTGGAGAGCTCTTGGCCTCTCTTGGAGTTTTCAGTTCTTTAGGTCTAGGTGACACCAGAGTTTTTGGGTTTCTAAGTAGTTTTCAGGTGATGCTGCAGGTTTTGGGACCCTACTTTGAGAAACAGTGTGGCCTCAGTAGACCTTTTAAGCTGTTATTTTGCTCATGATTTTTCTTTTTTTTTTTTATTTTTCTTTTTTTTTTGGTGCTGGGGATCGAACTCAGGGCCTTGTACTTGCTAGGCAGGTGCTCTACCACTGAGCTAAATCCCCAACCCCGAGTCATTTTTCTGCTTGTTTACTCTCTCTGGCAGAGTGACAGTGGTATGACTATAGTATAGAGGAATAAGTCGAAGTTTGCATTAGTAGGTTTTGATAATTGTTGGGAAAGCTTTGGCAACTGGCTGAATTACTGCATAGAATGTCAATGATCCAACAAATTCAAAATTAGCTATGTTACAATGAAAGTGGTTATAGACTATTTTAAAACTTGTTGTAGAATTTATATTTGCTTAAGTTTCTTGGTTTGACTCAATAAAACACTGATCCCTTAGTTTTGACCAAATTGTGTCCATAATGGTCAGTTTGGGCTTCCAAGTACAATATTTAAATGAACACTGCATACTGTTCAGCAGCATGGTTCAGTTAAATCTGTGTAATTAATAAAGCAAGTGGCAAACTTGTCATATCATAGAGATACTTTCACTTTGACAGAATTTAGCCAGTTGGCCCTCCTCCTCTGCTTCCTCTGTTAGAAATACTATAAATATCTCAGAGAAGATGACCTTAATATTGGCTTCTCAGATGAAATCAGAGCCTTGAAATAGCTGTTTCTTTTTGAATAAAAAGTTAAATTTCACGCCTTGATTAGTGCTACTACATGCAGGTAGGTATTTATTTTTTGTAGCTAAACTGGTATGCCATTGCAAATTACTTGCCAGTCAGCAGAAGTATACTTTCTTATGAATAGTTGGTGGTAAGTTACGGTTCTTATAAGTAAGTATTGTGCATTTATGTGGAAAGGTTGGGAATCAGTCATCAAATTTTGGCCAGACTAGGATTTAACTTCGAAGGTTTCTTCAAAGGCTCAGGGATTGAAAAGTTTGTACTAATGACCCTGGTAAGTTACCATTAGGAAAGAATGAGATCTTGTTTCTAATTGATTTGAACAAAATACTCAGGGTCTGGAAAGAGTGGTTACTCGTAAAAAAGACTTGAGATTATTTTACTGAGAAATAAACTATGTTGTAGTTAAAATTTGAGTATTTAGAGAGGCTAAAAAGTAGGAAGATAAACTGAGGACAAGACATAGAAGATTTGAAATTGGAGGCCACTACTGAATTTTTTCCCCCAGTGTTGGAGATTGAACCCAAGGTCTCATGCATGCTAGGCAAGTGCTCTACCACTGAGCTATTCCCCTAGTCTCCTTTGGTTGAATTTTTGATTGTTTAACTGAAACCATGGATTTTACAGTTTTTTGGGGTTTTTTTTGGTGGTCCTGTGAATGGAACCCAGGGCCTTATACATGGTAGGTAAGTGCTCTGCCACTGAACTACACCCTCCATTCCTAAAAATTATTTGATTTTATTTTGCAAGGTCTTCACACTAAGCTCCTTGGCCCCTTTTTATTTTGAGATGTAGCCTAACTAAGTTGCTAAGTTCAGGCTGGGCATAAACCTTGGATCTTCTGGCCTCAGCCTCCCAGGGTGCTGGGAAAAATTTTTATTGTAAAGTGAGACTGACTTTATTGAATTGAGATTAAAAGTAAATGTAGTTATCTAGAAGAAAGCAGTCTTCCATTAAGTTTGTCTGTTATTTACCTTCTTACATAAAATGTCACCAAATTTGCTTAAGTCATAAACTTAAAAATCTGGAGGAATTGTCCCATTCAGACTTTCATAACCTTTTTTTTTTTCACAACGAGCCTCACTGAAAATCTTTTGTATGCTGCAAGATCCTCTTCCCAGTCATACATTTGTGCATACATTTTGTACCCAATTTCAGGAGTTTCACCTCTCCCTGAATCGTTTCCATAGTTTAGACCCCTGAACTAGCTTAATTTTTTGGTTGTTGCATAATGTATTTTTTTTGGTTGTTGCATAATGTATTTTTATTGAAAAATCTTTGTAGATAATTGTCATTTCTTTTTTTTTGCCAGTATCATATTTATTTATTTTATAAGTCTTTAATTATCATAAATACAGATTAACAGCCAGAATAACAAGCCAAAAAACATGTAAAACACACGAGACAATTATACTACTGTATCAAGGTATACGTTGTTTTTTGTTTGTTTGTTTGTTTTTTTGGTGCCAGGGATTGAACTTACGGGTCTTGGGCTTGCTAGGCAAGTACTCTAACCACTGAGCTAAATCACCAGCCATCAAGGTATACTTTTAAATACACTGGCCTTGCTGGATTACAGTAATTTTTTCTTTTTTTTTTTAATTGTCTTTTATTTTATACTTTATTTCTATATGGGATTTCTCCTGTAAGAGAAACCATGTGATATTTAAACTTGTGTATCTGATTTACTTCACTTAACAGTTATAATGTCAACATAACTAATTGTGACTCCTTTAATAAGCATCTGACTATAAGGTCTGAGCATCATAAAATGTTATTTTGAGGTGCTAATGTTGAGTATGTTGTTTGGTAGTGTCAAGGAAAGTGATACAGAGATGCTTGGCTGGTGGTTATAAAAAAAAAGTCCCTCTGGAACATCCTGTTCTTAATATTCTCATTTCTCCAGCTGCTCAGGCAAACAGCCACAATTTATCCCTGTCTGTGATGATGGAATTTTACTTGTCAGGGACATTCAGTATAGTTAAAATTTGATATTCTTAAGTCCTTTGATTGCTATCCTACTGATATTTCTAGAATTTTTATAGTTTTATCAGTTTTATTAAAGAAATAGTATGACCAAGCAAATGCCCAGAAAGGTCAGTTTACCCTACTGAGCACACTTTACATCTGTCTGGAAGCATTTGAAATAAACTCCTGTGCTATCAAGGTCAACCTTAAACACTGTCAGCATGTTCAGTTATTTATATACTGCAGTTCTAAGAGACCCGGGAAACATTTATCATCTCTCTTCCTGCATCCTCTTAAGGTACTAACCCCGAGAATGCTATCCATCTACTTAGATCATTCAAGAAAGAGCAGTTTGTGATCATTTTAGATCAAGATACTCTTGACCAAAAGACTTGGTTAGAATTTTGTCTTATCCTCATGGCACTTGGGAAAAAAATTATGAGAGATCAGTAAAATGTATCATGAAGTGCCTTTATAAAAAATGAGCAAATGGAGACTCAAAGACTTGTGCGACTTGTTCAAGGTCATGGATGATGACAACCTAGATTAGAGTCCACATTTCCAAAGTGCAAGTTCAGTTGGTAGTTTTGATTCTTTTTCTTTTGTTTGGGGTTGAATTTATTATTCTTTCACTAGATGTGAATTGTTTTTCTTTTTTTTTTTTTTTTTTTAGAGACAAGAGTCTCGCAGTGTAGTTCAGGCTGCCTTCGAACTCACTGTGTAGCCCAGGCTGGCCTGAAACTCACAGGGATCCTCCTGCCTCAAGTGCTGGGATTACAGGGGTAAACCACCACACCTAGTTCACTGGCTGTGATTGACAGTTGAATATGATGTATGTGTATGCGTGTGTGTATTTAGTTAGTACTTCTGTGATTTGTTTTAAGAAAGCCCTCCCCTCTGTAAGATTATGAAAATAGTCTCATATATTCTAGAGGCTTTACAGTTTTGCCTTTTTAATTTAGAACTGTAGTCTCTCTAGAGTTAATTTTTGCTTTTGTTTTTTGAGACAAGGGGTAAGGTCTCAACTGTGCTTAGGCTGGCCTTGAACTCATGGCAGTCCTCCTGCCTCAGCCTCCCAAGGGCTGCAATTATAGGTGTGTCCCACCATGTCTCACTGTATAATTGATTTTTGTGTTTGATGCGAGGAAAGGATTCCATTTCATTATTTTTTCCATGTGGATTTCTGATGGCCTCCTACACCATTTATTGGAAGAATATGAATTTTCCACCAATCCGCAGTATCATCTCTGTCATAAATCTTGTCCTTACATGTATTTGGTTTAATTTTGGACTTCTTATTCTGTTTATCTCTGCCTGTATCAGCACTGTACAGCCTTACATAGCTTTGTAATAAGCCTTTACATATAGTAGTTAAATTCTCATGCATATTGTTTTTTCTCTTTGGCTGTTTGTGGCTTTTCATACTTTCATAGGAATTTTACAGATAGCGTGTCAAATTAGGAAACAAGTACCTACGGGCAAAACAAAATAACTACAGTTCAAGTGAATTATTTATAGAAGCCAAGATATGAAGTTACTCCAAAAACTAAATACTGGGCTGAGAGGGTGTGGTTTAGCATGTCCTGTGTTCAATTCCCAGCATTAAAACCTAACAACTAAAATTTGAGAATCTTTGGCTAGGGAAGATGGCTTTGTTTTGTTTCATTGTTAAGAGGGAGTTGGATATAATGAAGAACACTTTATTGAATTTGAACACTTAAGTATTTGACCCTTAGACAAATCTTCTGTATGTTAGTAAAGCTCTGAGGCCTGCGCCTTCTGTTTCCTGTTTATACTTTGTTCATATGTGATTATCTCTTCATGTGTCTTTGAAATCCCATCTGTATGCCGATGGTGCCTGTTGTGCCAGTCATCTCCAGTTCATCCTTCCTCTGACTTCACATATAATATGTTAAATTCAGTGTTGCCTAGGGCTGTGAGTGTGTGTTCCCATCTTTCTATCCCCAGATCTGGGAAACTAAAGCATCAAATCTGGGATTATACTTGACTCCTCCCTTTTCCTTACCATGATATGATGATACGGCCCATGGTTAGGTTCTGTTCTTTACCAATTCATTCACTTCTCCCTGTCTCTATTGCTATCAGCTGTCTTTGCATTATTATACCTTCTTTTTGTGGGCAAATGTAACACCTGTTTCCCCCTTTAAGTCCAGTTTCCATAGGATGTCTAGAGTAATCTTTTTTTTTTTTTTTTTTTTGAGACAAGGTGTCACTGTGTAATTCAGGCTGGCTTTGAACTCACTATGTAGCATAGGCTGGCCTCAAACTCTCAGTGATCCTCCTTCCTCAACCTCCCAAGTGCTGGGTTTACAGGTGTGTGCCACCATGCCCGGCACAGAGTAGTCTTTTAAAAATCTAAATTTAGAATTTCTCACTACTGTATCTTCCTTTTGCATTTAGGCCATATATAGTAAATTTTGGGCTTTATTTTACCAGGCAGATCTGGACCTTTGCTGCCTGCATCTTTGATTATGTCATGCCAGTACTCCCATTCTTTATTATAGCCAATTTACGCTGGCCTTTCACAGAACTCCACTAGAAGGCCTTTTCATTTGCCATTTTCTCCAACTCTGGGTTTTGCTGGACTCCTCATATCCTTTGTATGTCAGTTTAAATGTCACTTTCTTGAAGACCACCCTATCTAAAGCAAATGCCCTTTCCATTTGTCTGTTATTTCTGAACTTCCTGAGAGTAAGTTTTGTGTTTTGCCCTCTCACACAGTAAGATACATGGTAGGCAGCAAATATTTGCGCAGTCACTTAACCTTTCCTAATTTACCATCTTTGTATAATGGAGGCTGGCCATCCCCCTCATGGAGTTGCTGTAGAGAAAATCAGACAATATTATTCATCAGTTTTTCTATGCCATATAATCTTGATAAATGAACTTCAGTTTTTAAAAAGATATTAGAACAAATAAAAGAAAGTAAAAATAAATAAATTTTAAAAGTACCTGACTATCCTACACAGCCATTTTTAAATTTGCGTATTTTGCTTAAGACACACCCACACACACCCACACATACCTTCAACAACTTTTAAGGATTATCAAACCCTCTCAGATTTTTCTGTCCCAAGCAGCTTTCAAATACTTCTAACTGGTTTTATTAGTTTGAAGAGATTAATTTTATATTTAAGTCTGTTGGCAACTCAGATACATATTTTGATGATTGTGTGGAAATAGGTAAAGTATAAATGATTCATATGTAGAAATTTAACTTGATAATTACAGTTCTTAGAAGAACTTTGCTGTGTGTTAACTTTCTTTTGCTGTGACAAAATAGCTGAGAAAATCGACTTAAAGGAATTTTTTTTTTTGGCCTGGTGCTTGCAGAAGTGTCAGTTCCTGGTTACTTGGCTACATTGTTTTTCAGTTGTACTGAGGCAGTACCTCAGGGTGAAAGAGTATGACAGAAGGAAGCTGCTCACCTCTTGGCAGCCAGGAAAGGGGGAAAGTGGGCAGGGAGCCCGCTCACCCAGAGTGACCTACTTCTTCCAACTAGGCCCTACTTCCTAGAGTTCTGTCTCCCAATAATGCCATCAAATCATGAATCCATCAAGGGATTAATCAATGATAGGTTAGCACCCTCATCATCTAATTGCCTTCCCAAAGGTCTTACCTGTGAACGTATGCTAAATTGAGGACAAGTACATGTCCTACTTTGGAAACCACCTGGTTTCACATGAGGGATGAAATAGACTGGCAGAATTGAGTTGTATTCCTCAGTTTCTCTTCAGAATTCATATGTCATTGAGAGGTATTTGAAGCTGGGTGTGGAGGTACCTGCCTGTAACTCCTATGCTTGGGAGGTCAAGGCAGAAGGGTCTTGCACTCAAGCCGGGCCTGGGCTACCAATCGAGTTCAGATCCTGCCTGGTTGTATAGCAAGACCCTATTTCAACACACAGAAACAAAGACACTTGAACTGGAAAACTAGGAGTTTAAGACTTTAGTAATTAAATTTTAGATTATTTTATAGGTTTTGGGGGGAAGAGGAGAGAGCAGTACTAGGGATTGAACCCAGGGCTTTCCCTAATCCATCATTTATTTTTTATTTTATTTTGAGATAGTGTCTCAGTAAGTAGCTAGATTACCCTGCTGGGCTCAAATTTGGGATCCTTCTGCCTCAGCCTCCCAGTGTTGGGATTATAGTAGTGTGCCATTACACCCAGCCTTTTTTGGTGGGGGGGTTTGCTGGGGATTGAACTCAGGGCCTTGCATTTGCTAGGCAAGTGCTCTATCATTGAGCTAAGTTCCCAACCCCTTGTTTTGATTTTTGAAACAAGGTATTGCTATGTAATTTAGGCTGACCTCATACTTGATATATAGTTCAGGCTGGCCTCAAACTCATGGTGGTCCTCCTGCCTCAGCCTTCCAGGTGCTGTGGTTGTAGGAATGCCTGTACTTGTGCACATGGCTACATCACTTTAAAAAAGAGGGGGGGGCATTCCTTGGTAATTTTTTTATAATCCTTTTTGTTTTATTTGTTTGAGATGGAGTCTTGCTATGTAGTTCAGGCTGGCCTTGAACTAATGGTGATCCTCCTGCTTCAGCCTCCCGAGTGCTGTAATTACAGGTGTGTACCACCACTACAGTCATTCTGTTGAATTGGAATGTCTTAAATACCCATATGATTATTTTCAGATAAAAGTTCAGAGACTGAATATTTTTAGATCTAATTGTCAGTGACTGATAGGAGTCTTTATAAAGATACTATTTTGCATCTTCATAGGTAGAAGACATATAGATGGCTTATGTGTATATGGAATTCTTACCCCTAAAAAAATCATCAAAAATACACTTTTTGACCATGCAGCTTGTCAGGCTTGTGGATTTCACTTTGCTTTCTTCTAGGTACATTAGTTTATTCCTGATTAAGGGTTTTTGTCTGTTTAAAGAGTCAGTAATCTGGGCTAGGGATTTAGCTCAGTGGTTAGAGTGCTTGCTTTGCAAGCACAAGGCCCTGAGTGTAATCCCTGACACCCCCCCTCAAAAATTGAGTCAGTAATGTACTATCAGAGAAAAGGAGTTCTTTGATTTTCTGCTTAGTCACAAAATAGAGTCACAGACTGACCAGTTGTGAGTAAAATAAAAGCAAACTACCTTTTACTCTTGGAGTAGAAGGGGAAAACAAAGAAGGCCCCACCCACCCCAGACAGAACAAAAAGGTTAAAAGTCTTACCAGGCTGAGCAGGGTATAACACACTATTTTTAAAAATTGACCAATTATTATTACTTTTAAATATAAAAAATTTTTTGATGTGGGGTTCTCAATTATGTTGTCCAGGCTGATCTTTTTCTCCCCCCCCCCCCGGGATTGAATTTAGGCCCTTGTGCTTGCTAAGCAAGCAGTCTACCAATTGAGGTAAATACCCAGCCCCAGGCTGGTCTTGAATGCACGGGTCCAGGGGATCCTCTTGCCTGCTTTAAGATGTGTTTTGTTTTGTTTTTTGCTATTTTTGTTTTTGTTTTTGGGTGCTGGGGATCGAAGTCAGGGCCTCACACTTGCTCGGCAAGCACTCTGCCACTTGAACGAAATCTTCAAACCGCCCCAATTTTTTTTTTTGCTTTTAACGTGTTCTTGAGAGAAGTGGTAGAGGTTTGTTGCGGAAGTCTGCAATTCCCTTTGGAGTATATGGCTAGATATGTCAAATCAGCGCAGGAACAATTTGACCAGTGAGTTTCAGCAGGTGTAACGGCAGTTGCACAGATCCGAATGCATGTCTGCTCACACAGACAGCCCTGGAGAATTGGCCAGAGGCTCTCTTTTAAGGGGTGTTCTGGATGAATCATAGTAGTTACCAAGAATACCATAAATGTACGAGTAATTTATTGATCCTATCGGCGTGCATCACAGACATCTAGTTTTGCATCATTCCAACAGCATTAGCACCTAAATTCACATTATTTCACTGTAATAAAACTGCATCTTGCATACAGCCAGGATCTATCACCTTCAGCTAATTTAGACGTCATTGCAAGGCAGTATTTGCTTGGGGAGTTTAGGCCACACAGAGGGGTATGGAAGCAGGCTTGGAGAGATTATTTTAGCTCTGTTCTTGACTTGATTTTCATGTGAAGGTCTAGCCAAGCACCTAGCATTGTATTCTTATTTTGCACTAATCTATCTCAACTTCAACATTCTCTGTGTTTGTGTTCCTCCTCTCTTTCCCCACTTCTAAGTAGTGTCACCTCCCTTTGGCCTGAGCCGCTTTATTTTCATTATCATTGTGTTGGAGTTCTACATTTTCCTGAGTGTGGGAAAGAGGTTAAAGAAAAGATCTTAATCTTCTTTTGCTTCTAACAATTTTTTGCTCTTAATGTTTACAAACCCCATCTGTTAAATTGTTTTAGAATTTGGAATAGTAGTGGATTTTTTTTTCTCTAACAGATGATCTTGAGAAAATAATTGTTATGTAACACCTTAAATGTGTTTTTTTGGGTTTGGTTAAATTATATTTTCAGCTCACTGCATACCATAAAATTTATTAGCTTTCATTAAAATTAAAGTGTCTTGTTACATTAATATGTGAAAATTAGTTCTACCCTGTAAAAATACTACAATATTGTAAATAGTCTTTTACATGCCTGTAGGAGACCAAGGGGAACATTTTAACATTTAAATACTAGTAATATTTCCATGTTTGTTTGTAAGCAGTAAATGTGTATGTATACTCATGGCTATTGATGGGAGAAGGAAAGTTTTAAATTTAGCCATGTTACCTGATCAGAGTTACAAATGATCTGAACTTAGTGATCAGAGCTATAAAAGATAACCTCTTTCATACAGAGTTCTGTGGTAATGAATATTGGTACAACCCAGGGCTGTAACAGTTAAGAGCTGTTTAAAAAAATACTTTCTGTGCTCACATATCCCAAGATGAACTTAGTGATGGATATGGTCATCCAATAGCCAAAATACTTTTAAATTTTTATACTGCCAATTTTGAATAATTGCTTTTTTCTATGAATGTGAGCTTTTATAAATAATTTATACTATAAATATACTTGAACTTTACAAATTTATTTTATGTATTTATTTATTTTGGGTAATGGTGAGGGTTTGAGACAGGCTCTTGCTATATAGTTCAGGCTGGTCTTGAATTCACTGTGTAGCCCAGGCTGGCCTCAAACTCACTGAATGATCTTCTCCCTCAGCCTTCCTGGTGCAGGGATTATAGGGATGTGCCATCACACCAGTCTGGACTTTATGAATTTATGCAGGATTCTTCTACCACAGAGAAACTTGAATGTGAGGTAAAGATTTTAAAATGTAGATTAGGGATTGAGGATTTAGCTCAAGACCCTGAGTTCAATCCCTAGCACACACACACAAACACACACGCACACAGGTGCGCACGCGCACGCACATGCCCCTGCTGGAAAAAATGTAGTATAAAGCCAGCTACTCACTTTTTCTGTGGTACTCTTAACAAATGGTGTTGGCCCACCACAACAAAGTGTGTGGTATACAGTGATCTTTATTCTTGCTTGTTCTACGAGGGCCAAGTGTTCATGGTCACTTTCCTACAACTCATAATCATGATGGTAATGTTTGCTTAGGAAGTCTGTGCAAAAGTCAGTCACCACTAATGGTGGAGAGTGTTTAGATTTCAGAAGATACCAGGGTTGATGTTTGTTTTGATACGATGGAAGTCCTTATGAAAGTAACTGTTCCCAAAAAGAGTTTAAAATTGAGTGTTACATATTTAATTAAAATTCTAATATAAATTGTGTTGTTTTCTTCTTGGGGAAATCCACTCTCCTTAAGAATATAATCCTAAAATAAAGTTGTTACATATTAGAGAAAAGCAGAATGATTATGTTGTTATGGCAACTCAAATGGGAAAAATGAAAACAGCACAGATACACAGCATCCTGTTCTCATAGCAACCACATTGTGAAAATGATTAAAGCTGGTCTAGAAAGGATAAATTGTAGCTTTAGTCTACTGGAAATAAATAGTAAGAAAAGACAGGATTGGTTTTAGCAAAAAGTTAAATTATTCTGGTGCCACAAGTTGCTAGTACCATTGTATAGACAGATCTCTGTCCTGTTGGTTTCAATTCATTTTTATTGTATCAGATCATGATGGCATAAGGGAAAGATGAATGTAATAACTCTATGAAAAGCCTGTGAATAAAGATTTTTTGGTAACAAATTTAGAAAGAAATGAAAATTTTGTTCCTGAAAATGACTTAAAAAATAGTTAATGTTTTCCTTTTCTTTTCTCTTTCCCCCATTGTTTTGCATTTTTTTTCATACCCTCTTTATCATTTTAATCTGTAAGTGGTGAACTGTAACATAAACATCTAATGTTGTGGTGATTTATAAAGTATCAATTGCAGCATTATAATTATATATGACTAAATGGATTTGGTGGTAAATGGTAAGCACCCTGTAGGTACAAAGAAATTGAGTTTAGCTCTTTTGAACTTCGTCTGTAATCAGAGCTTCGTGTTATTTTAAATTCCATTGTTTCTTTTCCAAATTCTACTTGCCCACCAAAGAAAAGGGTTTCATCTCAGTGGAGATGAGAAGAGTTAAGAATTAAATCTGATGAAAGCTCTGATTTGTTCAGCAGCTGGCTGCGTGCACAGGATTTTGTGGTGATGGAGTGGGCATCCCTGTGTTAGGGTATTGATCTGTTGATTTGTAGGTACTGTGTAAATGAAGTATCCTAGTAACAGTGTATTAAGGGGTTTAAGAGCAGTTCATATTACAAATGAGGTGGAGGAATATGGGGTTCTGCAAGCCTGGATGCATGCTATAAATATCCATAAAACCGAAGAGTATATCTAAAACTTTAGGGCTAAATTCCCATATTTTCATTCATATTTAATTACAAATAATTTTTTATGGTGCCAATTTTAAATAGTTTTATTGAAGACATTTCATTTTCCACTTATAATACAGTGCTTACAAAGTGCAATGTTATCTTTTCCCTGTGCCCACGTTCTGTATTCAAGTATTGAGAATGCCCAGTTCTTTACTATAGCAGTTAAACTTTAAAAACTGCCACAGAATTTGCTACAAATTTGTCCTTCCGTGCTTTTTATCATGTGGAACAATGTTAAGTCTACACTTGAGATTGGCTTAATCAGCCTCTTCAGTGGTGGGCCCTGAGGAAGCACCATCAGAACTAGGAGCTCCCCCACCAGGGTAGCCTGCAGGCAGTCCTCCAGTGTGTCACCTGCACTATGGTACAGCTTGGGAATGACAGGATTGCAGACTTTCTCCAGCTCCTTCTGCTGATGTTCAAATTCTTCCTTCTCTGCAGTCTGATTCTTACCCAGCCAGTTGATGATTTCATTACACTTGTCAAGAATTTTGTGTTTATCTTCATCATCGATCTTGCCTTGAATTTTCTCATCTTTGAAAGCATAGGACTCCGGTAAATTCTTTTGGATGACACCTTGTCTGTCTGCCTCTCATCTTCAGCTTTGTACTTCTCTGCCTCCTGGACCAAATGCTCTATGTCCTCCTTGCTCAAAAGGCCCTTGTTGTTAGTGATGGTAATCTTGTTCTCTTTTCCTGTACTTTTTTCAGCAGCTGAGATATTGAGGATGCCCTTGGCATCAATATCAAAAGTGACCTCAATCTGAGAAACTCCATGGGATGCAGGAGGTATGCCTGTGAGTTCCAGCTTGCCAAGCAGGTTGTTATTCCTTTTTTTTTTTTTTTTTTTTTGGATGCTGGGCATTGAACTCAGGGCCTTGCCAGGTTGTTATTCTTGGTCATGGCATGCTTTCATGTACCTGATTGAGCACACCAGGCTGGTTGTCCAAATACGTAGTGAAGATCTGTAGGAATGGTAGTATTGCTCTTGATGAGGACTGTCATTGATTCCACCAGCAGTTTCAATACCAAGGGAAAGAGGAATAACATCCAAGAAGAGTAAGTCTTGAACATTTTCAGATTTGTCTCCAGATAGAATGGTGGCCTGAACAGCCTCATCAGGGTTGACACTCTTACTCAATTCTTTTCCACTGAAGACATCTTATAGAAGCTTTTGGATCTTGGGGATATGAGTGGAACCACCGACTAGGACAATGTCATGGATTTGTGACTTGTCCAGTTCAGCATCTCAAAGAGCCTTCTCTACAGGGGTCCAGAGTGCCATGGAACAGGTCAGCATTCAACTCTTCAAATTGAGCACGAGTAACGGAGGTATTGTAGAAATTGATTACTTCATAGAGGGAATCGATCTCAATATTGGCTTGGATGCTAGAAGAAAAGGTTCTCTTAGCTTGTTCACATGCAGTACACAGACGGCGGACAGCTCTCTTGTTCTTGCTGATGTCTTTGTTGTGTTTGGGCTTGAACTCAGCAATAAAATGGATTACCATTCAGTTGTCAGAGTCTTCTCCACCTAAGTGGATATCTCCAGCTGTAGATTTGACCTCGAAGGTTCCATCTTCCTTTGTGAGGATTGACACATCAAAAGTACCACCTCCTAAATAAAAAATCAGCACATTTCTTTCAGCTCTAACCTTTTTGTCTAAGCCATAAGCAGTAACAGCAGCTGTTGGCTCATTGATAATTCTAAGTACATTAAGACCAGCAATGGTTCCAGCATCTTTAGTTGCCTGATGCCGAGAGTCATTAAAGTAAGCTGGCACAGTGACCACAGCATTGTTAACAGGCCAAGGTAAGCTTCTGCAATTCTCTTCATCTTTGTCAGCACCATAGAAGATACCATCTTTGAATAGGAGCTCTTTGTTTCTCCTTTGTATTCTACTTGAACCTGGGCCCTCCCTACATCGTTCACCACCATGAAGGGCCAGTGCTTCATATCAGACTGGACAGCAGCATCATCAGATCTTCATCTAGCCAGACTCTTGGCATCAAAAACTATGTTGGTGGGGTTCATTTCAACTTGATTCTTAACAGCATCTCTGATCAATCTTTCAGTGTCAGTGAAAGTGACATAACTTGGGGAGGTGTTGTTCCCCTGATCATTGGTGATTATCTCCACTTTTCCATGCTGGAAAACACCCACACAGGAGTAGATGGTGCCAAGATCAATCCCAACTGCAGGTCCCTTTGACATGGTTTGTTTGTGTATAGGCCTGGCTTTGCTGGCAGAGAAATCACGCAAGAAGCTCCCAAGCTGCCAGCATGATCAGTGAGCTAATTACAAATAATTGAACATTACCTGAGCATGAGCTGCCTACACTAACGCCGTATCATACATAACCTTTTGTCCATTGGAAGAGGTTTTTTATTTATACCTTTTTTGGGGAAGTTTTTATATTCGATGTTCTTGTGTTGTAGTTCAAAACTATTGTGACTGAACTAGTGACAGGAGAACAGGGTTTTAAGTAACATCTTGAATATTTTCAGTCAGAATCCAAATATTAATGCGGTTTTTCTTAGACATAAATTGATTTTCATAAATAACCTCTCAAGGATGGCATGGTTTTGCCTGGCCAGCCAAAGATTATCCTTTCATATTAGGTTTAGAGAAGAAACCTCTTTTTAAAAAGTAGAAAAAGACAGCAGGAGGAGAAGAGACAACTAGTGATTTTTAAAAAAGGATTTATGAAAAGCAAAATTCCTGTTTACTGTTATTTAATAGTAGTAGGTCGTTGTATTAGGTCTTCTGTCATTGCTGGGACAAAATACTAGACACCCAAAGTTAGGGGAAGAAAGGTTTATTTGGCTCACAGTTGGTAGAGGTTTCAGTCCACAATCAGCTGGGTCTGAGGCAGGGTGGCATGGCAGACAGGCAGAACACAGCCAGGTAAGCCAGGAATGCAAGCAAGAAGTGGGGACCAGCTTCTCTCTGTATTTTATATCTTATCCAGGCTACTTGTCTTTAGGGTGGGCAGTATTCCCACCCTTACCCTCAATCCTAGCGTCACATCCTTGATCCCAGCAGAACCATGCCAAAGCATTCAGTGGACTAATTCAGTAATCACACACTCTAGATCCAGCTACCTCTTACCACATGAGGCTTTGGGGGAACATCTAGACACAAACCATAACAGTCATATATGACTCATGACATAAAACACATAACTTAGGCTATTAAATGGTTCACCTGGCAGACAGTTCAAAGATTCCATTAACAAGCTAGCAAACCTTTTATAAAGAATTTTGGAAATGAAAGATGACCTTTATAACATTGGAAATGAAAGTGCCTATATCACATTGTGCCTAGATAGGAACAGAATTATTTTGTTTTGCTTTTTGAGTCAGGATCTTGCTCCGTAGTTTGGGCTGGCCTCAAACTTGCAGCAGTCTTCCTGCCCCAGCCTCCTGAGTGCTGGGATTACAGACATGTTCCAGCCACCATGCCCAGTGTAGGCTGGCCTCAGATTTGCAGAGATCCTCCTGCCTCGGCCTCCTGATTGCTGGGCTTGTAGGTACGTGCCACCACGCCCGGCTGAAACAGAAATTTTTAAAGGTAGTTTGTTGTTGGACATGGTGGTGCACACTTGTAATTTCAGCACTGGGGAGGCTGAGGCAGGAGGATCACCATGAGTTCGTGGCCAATCTGGGCTACATAGCGAGACCCTGTCTCAAATCAAAAAACCAAACAAAAAGATAATTTGTAAATCTGTAAAAATGTTTTACATTAAAATCTGATGTGCTGATATTTAGATTGATGTCTAAAAGTACCCATTATCATCAGGTTATATATTTGAGATGTATTAATTTGCATCTTGGCTTATGATAAATAAGTTTTGAAAGATTAGAGTCTTTATTTTCCTGGAATAAGAAAAAAATATTGGGTATACTTATCACTCCCCATTTCATGATTTCTTGTCACATTTCTCTTACTTCAGAAATACTCATTTTAGATCCTTCTGTTGAATTATGTAACCCTTAATACTAATGTCCTGAGAGAAGGAAGAATTCATTTAACCTCAGTATTGAAGGCACCACCACAGAAAATGTCCTCATAACTTATCAAGCAATCAAATAGCCAATAAACCTGTTCTGCTAAGGGGCTGGGGATTTAACTCAGTGGTTAGAGTGCTTGCCTAGCAAGCGCAAGGCCTTGAGTTGGATCTCTGGCACCAAAAAAAACAAAAAAACAAAAAAAAACACAACCTATTTAGCTAAATGCCATAAACTGGATGGAGAGGATAGATAATGTTTATTTATTTATTTATTTATTTATTATTTTGGTGCTCGGGATCGAACTCAGGGGCTTGTGCTTGCTAGGCAAGCACTCTAACTACTGAGGTAAATCTCCAGCTCGATAATGTTTATTTTTGTTACTTATCAGGGAACATGACACTGGATCTTCAAAATGGTTATTTATTTCATATATTGTAGCTGCCAGTCAGTCAGTGATTTGCAAATAGTGAAGTAAATACACTGCTGAAAACCAGTTTCTTCTCTGGCCCAGGAAATCAGATGTAAAATTGTTGCACTTATTTATGGAGGCATTTATTCTCTTTCTAATGAGCAAGTAATTTGCTTTCCTCCTACACAAAAGTTAAATTAAGGAGTGCCCAGGAGGGCAGGGAGACTGAGTTTGCAGTTGAAACACCGCTTGGTGTCAAGGGATCCTGTGATGAGTGGGGTTTCCTTCCCCTTAAGAAGGAGGTTCCAGATAGCTCCCTTTGAATTCATGTCAGCACAAACACTCTGAGGGCCTGACCCCTGAGTGTGGCAAGGGCCCGCGCCTCTGCCTGCCAGAGGGCTTTGCTCTGTGGCTTCTTTGCTCTCTCAGCCTAGGAAATGTGGGCCAGAGCCCTGTGTGCTCAGTGGCAGCAGGCCTCTGCAGAACATGTAGATTGTTAACATGGCACCGCCAGCCTTTGTAGACAGTTACAGCAACTGCTCTGAACAGACGTGGCAGTCTGCAGGGGTCTGGTGGGTTGGTGGAGACTTTCAGATGCCTTTTACCACAAGAAAAGACTGTCTACTTGTTTTTTCTTCCAGTTAAAAACAAGCTTTCTTCTTTTCTGTTTTTCCCTCCTTTTCTTTTCTCTTCTCTGTCCTCCTCCCCACCACCCTTTTCCTTGCCCCTTCTCAAAAACACATGAAGTGTAATCCTTCCAGTGAGCACTGTGATCATTTTAAATTTGTGTAGAGGCCAACTTCGCATCATCAAAGCTTGTTGTATAACACCATGATTCCCAGGCCTCAGCTGGTGGCCTAGTTATTTCCAATAATATTTAATCTAATAAATTCTAGGGCAATAAAAGAATTTGGACAGTCCTTAGAGCTTATTGCATTGGGATTTGACTTGAATTTAATACAGTGAAATTCAGTATAACCAAGTAATTTTTTTGTGGCATGACTAAATAATGGACTTTATGTTCAAATGTAAGTTAGTGAGTTTGTAAAACCTAATTTGAGTACTTGTAGTTTTACTGTTACCAAGAAAATAAGCACTTCAAAAATAAGGAAGTTCTTTTTAACATTGGATGATTGATTGACTGATTGACTGACTAAGACATGGTCTCACTGTGTAGTTTAGGCTGGCCTTGAACTCACGGCAATCGTCCTGCTTCAGTCTTCCAGGTGCTGGGATAATAGGAATGAACCACTATGCCTGGCTATATTAGGTGATTTTTTTTTTTTTTAGTACTGTGGCAAGTAAAGTGTAAGTGAACATCGTTTTTGTTCTGTTAGGGGAGAATAAAGATACCACTTGATCATATATATATATGTTTGTTTACTAAGTTGATTGCTTTCCTGTGCATGAGTATTAAAAATGACTTTTTGATTCAGAAAACGTGGTTTCTGGGCATTATGATGATGCCCTGTTGCCTCCTACTGTTAAATATTTTATGTGATTTTAAAAAAAAACAACTGTTCTTATTTTATTCTTTAAAATTCAATAGTCTTACAGTAAAATCAGCCATAACCCAGAGAACTTATTGTGTTGATACAAATGAAAGAAAAATAAACACAAGTATTTGGCAGTTAACAAAAACAGAATGTTGATGTTAAAAATTGAGTTGTTTGTACTTGGGAGTTCTTATCTCATGCCAGTGACATTTAAGATCTTTTGTTTTCTCTACTGAAGCAGAATAGTGAAAATGTTTTTATAGAAAGTTATGAAAAAATGCCTATGTATTAATTTGCTTTGGGTCATTCTAGTCTCTCTGGTACATTCATAATTAGGAAGGCTTTTTTAAGACAGTGTTCTAGTCTCACAGGTACACAGCTACTCCATATCTGGTAAATCTAAATTCATATATGAGGAGGTTATGTTTTTTTAAAGCATATTATTTACACAATTCATTGGAATGGCTCCTTTGGAAGTTGGGTGGCTCTCTTATGCAATTATGTACTTAAGTAACCCTACTCTACCCAGCAGTAGAAATTCAAGTAAGAATAATTTACTGCTTATGCATAGTTATTAGAATTTTAAAGCATTTGTTTGTTCAAACTTCTGGTTTATCAGACTGTTATATTTGACTAATTACATATTCATTAATGAATAAAATTTAGGGGGCAACCAAGTTTGAATTTTAACAGTTCTAAATAAGAATCAGGAACTCCCTCCCCTTGTTTGAAAGGATTTGTATCCCTTTAGTTCAAGTTTTGTGGTGGAAATAATAATCCCAATTTTAAAATCTAAATCAGAACTACTGAAAATCAGTCTGTCCCTTTTACCAGTGAAGACGCTGAAGTGCACAGAAATTAAGTGAACCGCTCCAGTTCATACAGTTGGCTTGAGGATGAATCTGTGCTCCTGGATTAATATTGTATCTCCTCTTAGTAGTTATGATAACCCCTCTGTTCTTTTCACCAGGGATTTCTTGAATACTTCTGCTATGTGTGTAGCAATGGACTAGGTATCCAGAGGTTACAAGAACAGCTTGAGTTTGTATGGCCTGACAGTATCAAACTAACAATACTACATTTTAACCCTAATGTGCAAGTGTTTTACAGTGTTCATAAACATTAACATATAGTTAAACATTTCTTTTAAATTTCTTGTTTTTTTCTGTTAAATTTTGGAGTCAATCCAGTTTCGTTTTGGAAGGCTTTCAAATTCATTTTTCAAGCATTGACAACATTGTTGAAATAACTAGCTTTCCATGGTTCTATTCTTGGGATGATATTTATTATAGAATTACATTTCTGTCTTCATCAGTTACTTTTTGTTTCAAGTAACATCACTTCATTACTTCATTTCCTCTTTAAGCCAGAACGGACAACTATTTAAGGGTACAGAGATATTTCATGAAAGTAAAGGGTGAAAATGAATACTCAGGCCTCACAAGGACCTGGCACCAGGCATTAGAATACCTTCAGGACTCGAGGCAGTCACCTTACATTCCTAGGATTAATCCCAGTTGATTGTGGTGTGTGATCCTTTTTGTATGTTGCTGGATTTTGTTGAGGATTTTTGCCTGTGTATTCACAAGGTAAAGGTATATTAATTTGTAATCTTCATTCTGCTGCTGTTGAGCCCAGTCCATTCAATTAGTTAATATTTCCATTATTTTCATTTCTTTCATTTCCATTTGGTTCTGGTGTTTTTTGTTTTGTTTTGTTTTTGTTTTTGTTTTTTTTTAGGTAGCATCTTACTACAGTATACTGTAGTACTTATTATGTAGCCCGTCCTGACCTTGAGCTCTGAATCCTTCTCCCTCAGCCTCTTGAGTGCTGGAATTAAAGATGCATGCCACCTCTTTATATCTGTTGTTTCTTTGCTGATACTTCTTTGCTTGTACTTCTTTCTTGTTTTAGTGTTTGCCCTTAGCTATTAGAACATTTTCATTCTACCTATAAAGTCTTTGTCCTTAAAGTTAATTCTAACATCTGTGTGATTTTGGTATTGGCATCTATTGGTGCCTGTTGAAGTTTTCCTTCTTTTTAATATGCAGATAATCTCAGGGTTGTGTCCTTGTTTTTTTTTGGGAGGGGTCGGTGCGTCTTGCTATGTAGCTCAGGCTGGTCTTGCTATGTAGCTCAGACTGGTCTTGCATGAACTCGCTATGTAGCACAGCTGGCCTTGAACTAGTGTGATCCTTGGTATTTTTACAGTTTACTCCAAGTGTTACTCGGACAGTGTATTTGTTTACATACTGACTATCCCAAGTGTCACCCAGGCAGGTGACATTTCAACCAGTCAATTCTTGTTTACAGGAGATACACTTGTACATCTGTTAATTTGTTTTATGGTGACTACTTTTTGCATACTTTTAAAATTTAGAATATTGTATTTAGCTTTGATGTTTGCATCTAGTGAAATCTAAAAATAAGTTCCAGTTATTTTACTAATTTGTGTTTATTTTATTTGTGAAAAATAACCTTTAATTTTGTGGTACAATCTATAAAAATTCTTATTGTAAGTACATCAGATATAATTTTTATACTTCTGCAGAGCTCAGTGACACTCATTTACAATATAAAACAGACATGTTTGGGACACTGATAATGAATAGGAAGGAAATGCCAAAAGATCTGCAAAAGAAAAAACTGAAAAAGGGAGAAATGTTAGCATGTCAGAGAAGAAAAGTCTGTGTTATGAAATGGAAAGACAAAAAAGATGTCTCTTTGTTGTTAACTATTCATAATACAGAAATGATAGAACTTGAAGAAACAAAACTAAAAAAATTCCAGAGTTGACCAATGTCTAACAAGTGATCCTGTAATCAAAAAGTGAGCAAAACTATTATTATGAAATACTTATGCACTTTCTGGACTGAGCAGTATGGAACCTGTTTGTTATTTATTCAAAGCAAAGAGGTTCAAAAAGTCATTTACTTTTGTTTTTTGTTTTTTTGAGACAGGGTCTCGCTATGTATTTTGGGCTGGCCTTGAGCTTACTATGTAACCTAGGCTGGCCTGGAACTTGTGACAGTCCTGCTTCAGCCTCCCCGCGTGCTGGGATTACAGCTCTGCGCCACCACTCCCAGCAGTCATTTACAATTTAGATTAGATCTAATAGACCAAATAATTGAAAAATATGGGATAGCAAAATGTCAACCAGGATGTCCATCATCGATGTCTTCACCGTTACATTTAGTGGGTAGATTGTTGAAATTATACCACCCACAGAAAAAATGGAAAAATCATATGACAGTGTAAAGTATGCTGTTCAAAGAAAGACAGTAATACAGAAAGCATTCAGAAAGCAACCTGAGGAGCTGGGGATTTAGCTCAGTGGTTAGTGTGCTTGCCCCACAAGCACAAGGCCCTGAGTTTGATCCTCAGCACCAAAAAAAAAAAAAAAAGGCAACTAGGTACTACTGTTCTGGTTGTAATGTTGCATTGTGCATTGAATGTTTTAAGATACACCATATGGGAAAAATTGTTGAATATATTTGATAAAATTGTTTTTATATTTCCTATAAAAATTAACCAAAAATATGCAATTTTTGGTCTTTCCGTATTTAAATAATTGGACTGGTTAATGTTATAGCTAGTGGTTAATATTATAAAGCTCTGAGTTTTATTTAAATCCCAGTAGAAAATGTTTGTATTTTTATCAGATATTCAGCCTAGTTGGGTTCACCTTGGATGTTCAAACAGCTTTCTTTGGAGTTGTGGATTCAATCAGTGTCTCTTCCATTTTGAAAAACTGTGTGTGTCATTGAGTTCTGTTTCATGTGTGTACTGTTCTCTATTCAGTGGCCCCTCAGGGTCTGGATGGTAGTCTTGAAATTCAGTTCTCAAATCTTACTGTTTTGGGGTATATCCACCCATGTGCAACTTGAGAGTGAACACAGGAGTTGATTAACCCACGTTATGGGATTGCTTTCCCAAGTTCATTTTCTCTGTGATCTCCTCAGTACTGTGTGATTCCCTGGGGCTCCCCTTTTCAGTCATGCAGCCAGAAAGCTAGAGCTTTATTTAAACCTGCATATGTTACTGCACCTGGAGCTAAGTGATGAGAGAATAGAAAGGGGGAAAATGCAGTAAGATTTTGCCTCTCTCTCTTAGGATCACAGCCCTCCTGATCAAAGAGGAAAGTTTTCTTATTTCACTTTTAGGTTCCTGTGGGTCTCTGCTTCTACTATGGCTTTCATGATGGGACTGTTTGGAGAGAATGGAGAGAACTTGAAGAAAACTGGGCAATTTTCACCATTCTCTTTGTCAGCATATCCCTTCTTCATTCGTTGAGCTAGAATTGGAACTGTCTTTACCTGCACCAATACTCTCCCTTTTGAGTTTCAGGTGCTGTCCATGCTGGTGGGTATAGGAGGAATAATAAAAGATAATTCACTTTTGATTCAGGGCTATTGAAGTCTTCTTCCTTAGTCACCTGCTACTCTTTACTTTTCTGAATCTTCAATAGTTGATCCATACAGTCTCTTGTACTGCATTCAATGGAAGGTACAGGAAGGAATGTGTTTACTCCATCTTACCAGAGACCAGAACTCCTGTTAGTTGTCTTTTTGTTTGGTTTTTGTTTTTTGCTTTTTGGGGGGGGTTGGTGCCGGGGATTGAACTCGGGGCCTTATGCTTCCAAGGCAAGCAGTCTAACCACCGAGCTAAATCCCCAGCCCTAGTTATCTTTTTGAAACTGATTTATGCTTATCAGAAGCATACTCTGCAAGTTCAGTCCTTTGAACTTGATTCATGGTCCATTTTAAGGTCTGTTTTAGTAGTAAATGTGCTTGAAAAGAACATGTACACTGCAGTTATTGGGTACAGTTTAAGTCATTAGGTCAGGTTCATTTGTCATGTTCTTCATTTCATTTTTGCTTATTCTATCATGTACCTGAGAGAAGTGTTTCAAAATCTGAAACTAATTCACATTTGTGTTTTTTTTTCCTTTAGTTCTGTGTACTTCACCGGTGTGTGTGTTTGTGTGTTTGTGTTTGTTTCTGGGGACTGAATCCAAGACTACTTGCGTGGTGAGTGAGCACTTACTACTGAAAGAAATATAACCACTCTTTTGCTTCTTATGTATTCAAAATGTGTTATTATTAGTACATATACTTTCAGGATTGTTCTTGATAAGTGGACCTCTTTATCATTATGAACTGGCCCGCCATACTGTTGTTCATATTCTTTATTGAGTAGTGTACTTCGATGTTAATATGGCAATACCAACTTTTTTTTGGCGGGGGAGGTGCTGGGGATTGAAGTCAGGGCCTTGTGCTTGCTAGGCAAGCTCTCTACCACTTGAACTAAGTCCCCAACCCCCAACACCAACTTTTTAATAATAATTTATTATATTTTCAGGCTTCTACTTTTAATTTATTTGTGTGCATTAAAATACAATCATGTCTTGCTCTTTTGTATGTCTTGCTTTTTAATTCAACCTGAGTGTTTCGGTGTTTAGACTTTCACTGTCGAGTAGAAATGGTAACTACAGATGCTGACTAGGTTGGCATATATAATTTAAAATTTTAAACAAGATTTTCTTTTTTTTTTGGTGCCGGGGATCGGACTCAGGGCCTTGTGCTTGCTAGGCAGGCACTCTACCCACTAAGCGAAATCCCCAGTCCCTAAAACAAGATTTTCTTGTGACCATATCAAAAAGGTGAAAAGAAACTGCTGAAATTTTCATGATATATGTTTTTTCACTGTCGAAAGAATTTTTTATTAAAGCAAGGCTTTTATAACCAAATTACATTTCCCTGCTCAGTTATCAGTTCCATTACACATCCTGAGCTGTTCTTCATCAAAGAATTATAAAATTAAAGAGAGAAATGCTTTAAATTTTTGTACTTCGCTGAAAATTTGCTTCCCAGGGTCTATAAAACATTAGTTTGGGTGTTGGGGATTTAGCTCAGTGCTAGGCAGGTGCAAGGCCCTGGGTTCAATCCCCAGCACTCCCCCAAAACACACAAAAACAAAAAAAACCCATTAATTTGTTTTGTATTTTAGTCTATTTTTTTCCTAAGTTTTTGTTTTTTTCTAAAATCAAATAATCTAGGGCTAGCATTGTTTGCTAGAACTGCTGTTTGCTCAGTGTATAAGTTTCAAAATTTACTCTCCTTTTTATGTTTTACAATTTTTCCCATATTTAAGTTTTTTGATGTTTAGATATTGTCTTAGCTAGTGCCCTGTCACTAAGACACAATACCTGACACTCATACCTCCAAGGAGGAGAGGTTTATTACAGCTTGTAGAGGTTTGTAGAGGTTTTAGTCTGTAGTTGGCTGGTGCCAAGGCACTGCAGAGGGCCGGCAGAGGGGAAATAGCTCATGCCACGGCAGCAGGAAGCAGAGAGGCATCAAGGGAGGAAGGCAGGAGACAGACCCTTCTAGGCCTTGCCTGCAGTGACCCAACCCTTCCCAACATGACATCCTCATGATCTCATCACCTCCCAAAAGCCCTACTTATGAGCTCAGGAGGCTTTGTGGGGGACATCCAGAAATAAATCATATTATTCTTTGGTGAAGTATAAGTTTCTTTTTGTGATCCCTGAACAAGTTTAAACAGTTGGAATACCAGTGGCACTACTTAAATGCTTTCTGGGAAGCCTCTTTAGCTTGGAGGACTTGCAGTGTGGCTACAGCTTCATCACCCATAGAATAGGGTAATGAGTCCTAGGGACTCAAGCACATGAAGAAGTGCTGAATTACCAATCTCTAACAACACACCAGTGATTTTTACCTGCAAGAATGTGATACATGGCTTGAATAAGTAGAAATAGTCATTCACCCAACATTCGCTTTTGGTTTTGAGTGGGGGCAGACACCAACATGGAACCAGTGAGAGATTCTTGACCTTGTACATGAACAGAAGTCTGTTGCATGATAACCTGTGGCTGTACATGAAGATGTTGCTGAGAATTGCAGACTCCTACAGCATATTTTTACTGTGGAATGGTGTGGGCAGCAGAGTAGCTACAGCAGCAGCAGCTGCAGGATATGAACCCATTGTCTGTGTTGATGTACTTTAAACATGCTCTGTTGACATGACTCATAGAACCTGTGAAAAAGCTGGTCTCATAGTACTAAACAGTGGTCCAGGAGCAGCTGGGCAGATAACATAGGGCACATTTTGGATTAAGTCTGGCACCCTGAGCAGTCCAGAGAAGACTTGGTCTCACTTGAGCAGTTTGGCTGGGAGGATAGCGTGCACTGCAGTTCTGAGTCTTTGGGTAGCTGCCATCCAAAGTATCCTAAAGAAGGTACTAGCTAGTAGGGGTTGATGACAGAATTGAGCACAGCTTGTATACTTGTCATTTTCTGCATGTACTAGTTAGGTGAGCCTGGCCATCTTATTTGAGCTGAAGAAAAGAAGCTACATATAGCAGCTTGGTCATCACAGTTCTACCATTCATTTCTGTAACTGTTTCAGTGACTGCTTCTAGAGAGGAGAAACATACAAAATCAAACTCATTTCTTTCAACCACCCTCCATCATAACCTTTGCAGTAATGATTATACCAAATGGAGAAAACTCAGGACATTGATCATCAAGATTATTCACGTAAATGTTAACACTGCAGTTTCTAGTAATTCTGTCTTGCTTCAATCTGTTCAAATCTGCATAAGTTTTGTCTGCTGTTCTACTTTTTTCTGAGCCAGACCAGCAAAAATTTGTGTTCCGTTGAGCTCTTCTTTCTTTATTCATCACACCCACAGTTTTCTGTGTGCATTATTATGCTTTCAAAACTTGTAAATTCAGATCCTTTGGGTTTCCCCCTTTTGTCAGTCATCACTTTCACTTTTAAAGCAGATCCAGTCTTGTAGAAAAGATCCTTCTGGGGTTTTGGGGGGGAGCAATTTGTTTTCTAAATTAAAAAAAAATTTGTCAGTATATGTTTGCAGTACATAATGATTACCCTCATCATGGGGAGTTGGGGCATTTACATTTAACACATCTTAATTCTTTTTGCTTTCCCTTCCCCTCCCCTCAAAAAGATCCTTAAGTGCTCACCATCCATGGCTTCTCCAAATTTCTCCACGTAAATGTATTTGGTGCACTTTTTTACCCTAGCTCCAGGTTCTGCTCCTGGTTCTTTAAATTGTTAAATAAATATTCTGCAATCATTTAGAAGCATCTCATTCGTTTTCTCAGATCTTTCAGCTGCTTCATGTGTCTCAAAATGTACAAATCCATAGCCCTTAAAACCATTTTTCATCATAAACCAATTTACATGGAAGGTTGTTACTAAAAACAGAAAATGTATCATACAATGCTTCCTCAGTTGATACGTCCAAATTTTTAATGAGTATGTTGCCTACTTCACTTCTGCAAAGTGATGGGTCATGCTGAGACCACAGTGCATACTGGCTTGCTCTCTATAACATCAAAATTCATAGCATCCAAAGCATACTTAGTGTCCTTTGGTTGCTGGAAATTTACGTGCATGTAACTCAGAAGGCCGCCAGTGGCTGTGTCCTTGTAGATTGGATTGAAGAGGATGGGCCTCGTGGGGCTGAACTTGTCTAGTTGTGCCAGAGTGTAGCTCCCATACACAGAGTGAGGTCTTGGGGTAGCTGGAACACTGGGGTTCATCTTGGCATGCTATATGCAGGGCCATAGGCCTGACTGGTGTGTGTTATGGGGAGACCAATGAAGGGGAACAAAAACCACCTGGAATCAAATTGATAGATCCAAGGAGGGTAGGCTTGGATCCACTGGGACCATAGGTAGCTGGGTTGGTCTCTGTTTCATTGGGTTATTTCATAAAAGAGAAAGGAAAAACATCTCTGCACGCAAAGATGCAGATTTCCTGTAATTTTGATGTTACTGTTTTGGGTTTTTTGGTTTTCAGGATCTCACTATGTAATTCAGGCTGGCTTTGAACTCACTCTGTGGTCCAGGCTGGCCTTGAACTCCCAGCAGTAGTTGCATGTGATAAGGTTACTGTATTGGGCAGTACAGGTTTAGATAATTTATGTTTAGTGTAGTTATTGCCACAGTAGTTTAAACCACCCATTTTGGTGTGTGTTTGTTTTTGTCCCACCTCTTTTCTTTTGATTTATTGTTAATATTTTGGATTTTTTTTTTTTTTTTTTGGTTTCTGTTTTCTGAGACAGTGTCCTGCTAGGTGGTTTAGGCTGGCGTTGAACTCACTGTGTTGTCCAGGCTGGCCTCGAACTTGTGACGATCCTCCTGCCTCAGCCTCCTGAGTATTGGGATTACAGGCATGCACCACCACCCTTGGTGGTGCTTTTTACTATTCCATTTTATCTCTTTGGCCTTTTGTTTCGTTTTCATGAGTTTACCATATATATGTCTTAGTCACTTTCCTCTCCCTGGGGCAAAATATCTGATACCCACAAGTTAAAGGGATTATTTTTTCATTTTGGCTTACCTTTTCAGTTTGTGGTTTTTCTGCCTCCAAGACAGAAATGGCATGGTGGAAGGGCTAGGTGGAGAAGGGTTGCTCATACCTGGGCAGCCAGGAAGGAGCAAGGGAATGAGGAGCTGGGGAGGGAGATAGACTTTCTTAGGTCACACCCCCACTGACTGGTATCTTCCCACCAGGCCCCACCTCCTCATAGCACATCCAGCTAAGAATGCATCAGTGAATTGCTCCACTGATGAATACAGTGCCTCCATGATCCAGTCATTTTCCAAAAAGCCCCACCTCTGAACACATGAGGCTTTGGAGGGGGGACATTCTAGATCTAAATCATAACAGTATGTGTTTTAAAATATTAATCGTGAAATTCACATAACAAAATTACTTTTTTTTTTTTTTTTTTGAGGTGGGCTTTCACTATGTAGTCCAGGTTGGCCTTGAACTCACTGTGTAGCCCAGGCTGGCTTCAGACTCACAGCATTTCTCCTGTCTCAGCCTTCCAAGTGCTGGGACTACAGGCATGTGCCACCATGCCTGACAAAATTACTATTTTGAAGTGAATAATTCTATAGTATTTAGTGTATTCACAATACTATACAACCAATATCTTTGTCTAGTGTCAGAACATTTCTATCATTACATGTAAAATCTCTCAACCATTAAGCATTTTCTCTTCATTCCCTCCTTTCAACCCTGACAGTCACCAATCTACATTTGGTTTATATGGCTTTACCTGTTATGGATATTTCATGTAAATCGAACCATACAATATGTTATTTCTAGCTGGGTGTGGTGGCACACACCTGTAATCCCAGTACTTGGGAGGTTGAGGCAGAAGGATCACTAAGAGTTCGAGGCCACCCTGGGCTACATAGTGAGTTCAAGGCCAGCCTGAAGTACGTAGTAAGACCCTGTCTCAAAAAACAAACAAATATATGACCCTTGTGTCTGACTTCTTTCACTTAGCATGGTGTGTTTTTGGGTCGGTTATATTGTAGCGTATATCAGTACTTTGTTTTTATGGCTAAATAACATTTCTTTATATATGTACACCAAATTTGTTCATGCATTCATTCATTTATCCATCCATTAGTAAATATTTGGGCTGTTTGTGTCTTTTGGCTATTTGGAATAATGCTGCTGTGAACATATATATATATGTATGTATATTTAATACCTGTTTTCTTTTCTCTTTCTTTTCACAATACTAGAGGTTGAATCCAAGGCCTTACCACTAAGCTATAGCCCCCATCCCTTTGTTTTAAGACCAGTTCTCCGTAAGTTGCTAAATGGCCTAGGCTAGACTCAAATTTGACATCTTTCTGCTTCTGCCTCCCCGAGTGCTGGGATTATAGGCATGCACTACCACACCCAGTTGCTATTTTTACTTGGGAGCAGTCATTATAGTAATTTTGCCTTTCACTTTTTGAGGAATGGCTGTACTGTTTTGCACAATTGTGAACCATTATCTTTTTCTTCCTTCCTTCCTTCCTCCCTTCCTTCCTTCCCTCCTTCCTTCCTTCTTCCCTCCCTCCCTCCTTCCCTCCCTTCCTTCCTCCTTCCCTCCCTCCCTCCCTTCCTTGCTTCCTTCCTTCTCTTCTTTCCCTTCCTTTTCCTTTCCCTTCTTTCCTTTTTCTTCTTTGCATGTGTGGGGTGTGTGTGCGTGTGTGTGTGTGTGTGTGTGTGTGTGTGTGTTTTGATACAGAGTCTTGGAATGTAATTCAGGGTGGCCTTGAAGTCAAGGTGTAGCCCAGGTTGGTCTCAAACTCACAGTGATCCTCCTGCCTCAGTCCCCCGAGGCCCTGTATTCCTCCTGGGTTTACAGGTGTGCACCACCACATCTGGCAGTGGTGAACTACCTACCAGAAATGTACTCCTACCAGAAATGTACAGGGCTGTATATCCTTGACAATATTTGTTGCTTTCTGTTGTGAATTTATTTTATACTTTGATGAAAAGCTCCTTTTAGTACATCCGGGTCTCTGTCATGCTTCTCTCCTGAAGATTCTGGATGGCCGTGTTCTTTAGGTTTTCAGTTTTTAAAATTGTTATCCCAGTGGATGTGAAGGGTACCTTTTGATCTTGATTTTCATTTTCCCAGTGACTGATGATACTGAACACTCTTCTCATCTGCTTCTTGGTTTGTATGACCTCTTCAGAGAAATATTTAGTCAAGTTCTTTGCCCATTTAAAAATTGGGTGGTTTATCTTTTTTTTTTTTTTTTTTTTTTTTTTTTTTTTAGTTTTAGTTTTAAAAGTTTGGTTTTTTTGTTTTTTGAGACATGGGGTCTTTCTGTGATGCCCAGGCTAGTCTTAAATTCCTGGATTCAAGTGATCCTCCCCCCTCAGTCTTCAGAATGCTAGGACAAAAGGTCCAGGTCACCCTGTCCAGCCTAAGAACTCAGCTCTTGTTTTGTTTTACTGTGATGCTAGGGATCAAACCTAGGGCCTTATGCAGCTATATTCTCATCCCAAAAGTTCCTTATATATACTGCATACTAGACTCTTATTAAATATGTGACTTGCAAAACAATATACATCAGTATGCATCTTTAGCTTATCACAGTCTTTCCTGAGATGTTTATGTATATTTCCATTTTTTACTCCTAGTTTTTGTTACTACTGTCATACATTTTACTTCCACATATATTATGAACACCACAGTTCATTGATGTTTTTGCTTAAATTGGTTATTTTGTAAAGAAATTATAAAATAAGACAGCTTTAAAATATTTACCCACGTATTTCTATGTCAGGCACTTTTCATTGTCTTGTATAGGTTGTGTCTGTTACTTTTCTTCAAATTATTTGGAAATACATTTAAAAAAAAATTTCTGTTTCCCCACACTCTCCTCTAGGTTTTCATTATGGGATGCCAATTATATATGTGTTGGTCTACTTGATAATTTCCCACAGATCATTGAGGCTTTTTCAGTTACTTCCCCCTCAGTTTTTTTCTTAGTGTTTCATTTTGTATATTCAAGTTCACTATTCTTATCTTCTACAGTGTTTAATCTGTTCGTCCTATCTCATGTAATTATCATTTCAGATACTGTATTCTTTCTGGAACTTTCATTTTCTTTATATCTTACATATTGTAGCTGTGTTAATGTTTCGGTCTGCTACTTTCAGCTTGTGTTATTTTTTCCTTTCCGGAGTCTCTTTCTAGTGACTAATTCTTCCTAGTTGTGGATTATATTTTACTGCTGCTTCTCTTATAATTTTAGATTTAGTTTTAGACATTGCGAATTACTTTATTGAATATTTGTAGTCTTTTTTTTGTTGTTTGTTTTAGAATGCTGAGTTTATTTCAGCTGGAAGCTGATAGTTAACTGCTGCTGCTCCTTCCTCTTTTTTTTTTTTTTTTTTTTTTTTTTTTTTTTTTTTTTTTTTTTTTTTTTTTTTTTTTTTTTTTTTTTTTTTTTTTTTTTTTTTTTTTTTTTTTTTTTTTTTTTTTTTTTTTTTTTTTTTTTTTTGTCTTTGAGACAGGGTCTCACTGCATAGTTCAGCCTGGCCTTGAACTCACTGTGTAGCCCAACTCTCCTGTCTCAGCCTCCCAAGTGCTAGGATTGCAGGTGAGTGCCCCCATGCCTGGCTGGCAATTAGGCTTCTTGCAGATCAATTTTATGCATTCGTGGTCATTTGTTTGTTTATTTTTGGTAGTACAGGACATTGAACCCAGGGATTTAACATTGGGCTGTATCCCCAGCTCTTTTTTGGGGAGAGATGCTGGGGGTCAAACTCAGGGCCTTGGCTTGCTAGGCAAGTGCTCTACCACTGAGCTAAATACCCACCCCCCCACCCCCAGCTTTTTTTTTGTTTTTCATTTTTTATTTTGAGACAGAATGTTGCTAAATTGCCCAGATTGGGCTTGAATTTGAGATCCTCATGTGCCACCATAGCCAGTTTATTATAACAGATTTTTAAATTTATTAGGATAGGTAACCTTCATTCTAGTGTACTTATTATAGTAAGTGACTTGTGAGCTTTCTGGGGCCTCTACTCAGCATCCCAAGTGTTGACTTAGGCTTCTGCATGCAGTCTGGCTGATCAGAACAGAGACATCCCCCAAGTCTGTGATTTTTATTTGTTGGGTTTATAGCTCTGTTGTAGTTCTTTGCCTGGTCTTGCAGAATTTTACTGTGTGTGAACAAAACTTCCCATTTATTGATAATTTGAACCAGAGAAAGAATGAGACATGACCTCAGAACAGCAACAGGCAGGCTTTGCTTACAGAGCAAACCCAGCCAAAGGGGAGTCTTCTTAGGAACAAAGGGGAAACTCTCTGAGGCTGTTGGGGCAGGGGATTTTATGGAGTGTAAGCATGTAGCAAAGGGAGAGAGTGAGTTCTTTGTTTAGTTTTTTGCAGGTGCGAGGAGGTGGAGAAAGGGTTGTGTCTGAGTGGGTCTTTCTCCTCAGTGGGTAGGCATCTTGAGGCCTTCCTAATCTTGTCCCAGATGGTGTTGGTCTCAGGGAATCTTGGGGGAAAATGGCCTTGAGCTCAGTTTGTCTTGAGCCCTCTTGCCTGTTTTGGGTCTGACTCTAGGAAGCTACCTTGTGACCAGAATGTCTCAGGCTAAGCCCTGGGAAGCAAATATATCACCATTCAAGAACAGATTAAAAGTGAAAATTCAGGTATCTGGGTTTTTTGTTTTGTTCAGGCTGGCCTTGAACTCGTGGCAATCCTGCCTCAGCCTCCTGATTGCTGGGAGTGTAGATATACACCATCATGCCTGGCAAATAAAAAATTTAGTGTACTATTAAGTCCTAATTTTGTATAGTTCTGATATGTACACATTTCAGTTACTGTAGTTCAGTTAAATAATACCAGTCACCCAACTATGTGGTTCCAATTCCAGCTACTATAGGATGTTATCTTTGAGTAAATATGTGAAGTACACGCTCTTTTTGAGGGGGAGAAGTTGCTGGGGATCAAACGCAGGGCCTTGTGCTTGCTAGGCAAGCACTCTACCATTGGACTAAATCCCTAACCCCCCAGTACAAGCTTCTTTGCAAGTCCAGTAAATAACTGTAAGGAAAATAGGTGTGTATCATGATCAGTGACTTCCGTTGATTACTCCTGCAAATCCCTTAGGAAGTTTATGCCTAGACAAGGAAGTGTTTATTTGTGTTGTCTCCTTTCAATGTTAAAGCTCATGTGATATTTACAAAACTAGATAAGAAAATTGGACAATAGGGAATAAACAAAGTAACACAAAATAGTAATACTTTAATTAAAATTTGAGTGAAAGGTAAATGAAGTTAAAGAAGACCTAGACCTTAGTAACCTTGACACTTGATAGATGTCTAGATATTCAGCCAGAGAACTTAGCAAAGGCTAATTAATTATTGAGCGTGGTTTTTTGAGACAAGGTTTTGCTGTGCAGTCTAGGCTAGCTTTGCACTCACTGTGTTGCCCAGGCTGGCCTCTATTTTAAGGTGGTCTTCCTGCTTCAGCCTCCCAGGTGTTGGGATTATAGGTGGACACCATCATGCATAATATAAATTTGTTATAAAAAAGCATAAATGTGGAAAGTGATTATAATGAAAAAGATGAAGATATCTTGGTGAAAAAATTGTATATCAAAGGCAAAAAAAATTAAAACTTTCCTGGAGATATTCCATAACATTAAAAGTACGATAGATACATGAGTGTGGTGGCACATGCCTGTAATCTCCCCACTTGGGAGGCTGAAGCAAGAGGATCGCTGTGAGTTTGAGCCCAGCCTGGCTACATAGTAAGACTCTGTCTCAAAGAAAAAAAAAGTACAACAGATAAAATGTTAGAAGCTGATCTAAACTTAGAACAACAGTTCAGCAAAGCGTAGACAAAGTTTGTGGAGATTCCTGAGTTTTGCTTGATTTTCATCGGTTTTCTGAAGTTTTCAGTTTATCTTTTTAAAAATTTTATTTTATTAGTACATGTGTGTAGTACATGTTTACATTCCTTGTGGGAAGTTGGCACGTGTACATAACACATCTTAATTCCTCCTCTTCATCCACTTTCCTCCTCTCTCCCCATTCCACCCGTCTCTCAAGATCCTCCCCCTCCCTTTTTTGTTCGTGTTTACAGTACATAATGTTTAAATTTGGTACATATACATAACACATCCTAGTTCTTTTTTTATTCCCTGTCTCTCCCTTCTCTTCCCCTCCCTCCATCTCTTTGATCCCCTTCCCTTTAAAGATCTGTCTCCCTGCTTAATATCTAAGGATGGCTTTTGTGCCATTGTCTAGTTTTTTCATTGTGGGAATCTAAATAGATGTTAGGTTTCCCCTATCATTTACATTTTTTACATTCTTTTCATTATTTTTCTATCTTTTACCATTGGTTCAACACAGTGATTTTTCCTTCCTTCCTTCCTTCCTATTGCACCCTGGCCCTCTGGGCCATACCCAGGTGCTGAGAGACTCAAAGGGTGAGCTATTAGATGATTTTCTACTGATTTCTCACTTGCTCCATATTTAATCTTCTCTTAAACCAATCTAATGAACTCTTAATTTCAACTTTTTAAAATTTTTCAAATTGTAGAAATTTCATGTTACATCTTTTAAAATATAGATAAATTCCAGTTTTCTGGTACAGATCTTCAATTTTCTTGAATATTTTAAACATGATTATTTCACAGCCTGTGTCTGTTAATTCTAATACCATCACTTTAGGGACTATGTTTTTCTCCCCTAAAAAGTTGTGTTAATATATACATGGCATAAAATTTACCCTCTTAACCTTTCTTAAGTATACAGTTTGTTAGTTTAGCTACATTTACAAAGTCATGCAACCAGTCTCCTTTCCTTTTATAAAACTAAATTCCATATCCATTAAACAACAATTCTGCATTCCCTGCCTCTTCTCACCCCCTGAAAGCTGATTCTGCTTGTGAATTTGACTACTCTAAGTAATTTATATGAGTGCAATCATATAGTATTTATCTCTTTTTTGTTTCTTTGTTTGTTTGGTTTTTTTTGGTGCCGGGCTCAAACTCAGGGCCTTGCACTTGTATTTATCTCTTTATGACTAGCACATTTCACTCAGCATGATGTTTGCAAGGATCATTTATAATGACCCTCATAGTGAAAGGATCTAGTCCAGAATCACATTTTAGATTTGGTTGTTACATCTTTTTTGGGGTGGGGGGCGGTGCTGGGGCTCAAACTCAGGGCCTTGTGCTTGCTAGGCAAGCGCTCTACCCCTTGAGCGGAATCCTCAGCCCCCTTGGTTGTTACATCTTTTTACTCTCCTTCAGTCTGAGACGCATCTTCAGTCTTTCCTTGGACTTTCACGACATTGAGGTCTTTAAAGTTTACAGGCTACATATTTTGTAGATTTTTCTTTTTGTAATTTTGGTACTGGGATAAAATCTATAGCCTTGCGTATACCAAAGAGTGTTCTATCACTGAGCTACACCCACAGCCCCTATAGGAAGTTTTTAAATTTGGATTCTTCTGATATTTTGTCATAATTAGATCCAGGTTATGTATCTTTGACAGGAACATCAGAGATGCTGATTCCTAATTTGACAGCATGCTATAGCTTGACATAATTTATTAAGCCTTTTCCTAGAATTTTCTCACATCTGTATTTCTTTCCAAATATACACATTTTTGTCCCCCCCCAGCTTTATTGTGGTATAATTGACAAATAAAAATTACATGTATTTAGCTGGGCATGTGGTACATGCCTGTAATCCCAGTCCTCTGGGAAGCTGAGGCAGGAGGATTGCAAGTTCAGGTCCCACCTGGGCAACTTGGTGAGCCCCTGCCTCAAAGTAAAAAATACAAAAGGGTTAGGGATGTAGCTCAGTGAAAAGGCTCTTGGTTTGACCCCCGGTACTCCCCCCATCCAAGACTTGCCTTAGTGTCTTAAATAGCTGGGACCACGGGTACATACCTCTGCACCAGGCTACATTACAGGTTTATACTGAAGCTTTTGTGCCATTATTTTTCCTCACTTGTCTACTCCCCACCCCAAGTAGTTCAGTTTACCAGTGTCTTCTTTTTTGATGCCATTGTAGTTATTTAGGTTTAACATCGTGAAGTTGTTTCTGACTCCCCCTCTCATTTCCTCACAGTCATGGAGTTCTATTCATCATCCTTCTTTTGTTGTACTTATCTTCTCTTTGGCTGTTTGATAACAGCCTCTTCTTGAGTAGTCTTCCTTTCTTTAGTTTCTCTATTTAGTCTATACTCTTACACCATCTTTGGCTCCTACTTTTTTCCTTTTTTCCATTTTGATGGTATTGGGGATAGAACAAACCCAGGGCCTTCACACGGAGCTACATCCCAGCCCCTCCCCCCAACCCCCTTTGAAACAGAGTCTCACTAAGTTGCTATGTACCCTCAGCTTCCCAGACTGCCACAGATCCCAAATTACATGCCAGTAATCTCAGTACTCTGATAGACTGAGGAAGGAAGATCACAAGTTTGTGGCCAGCCTGTACTGCTTAGCAAGAACCTGTCTCAAAAAAACCACAAAATAAAATAATTAATTTCTAAAAATGAATAACTCTATGTTTGACTTATAAAATGCCATTTTAATGTAATATTTTCCTAGATAGTCAGAATACCTGGTTTTCAGTTTCATCTTTGCCTGTTGCTTGGTGCTCATCAACTTTTCATCAACAATTCATTTAACCTGTCTGGGTCTCATCTTTTACTTTACTAGATAGTTATACATGTCAGTAAGATACTGTATTGTGTTTTTTATCCAACATATACCTTCCAGTCTAGCTAGTCTCAATAAAGTAACCAATGAATAGTAGTAGTATTTTGGGGGTTGGTCCTGGGGATTGAACTCAGGGCCTTGTGCGTGCTAGGCAAGCACTCTACCACTGAGCTGAATTCCCCAACCCCCAGTGAATGTTATTTTATCAATACCTTCACTATTTCATAGGCAAACAGTCCTTCTGTATCTTTCATATGTAGTTTTCGCTGAGCTCTCACCTTTGAGCGTGCTTATTGAGCATCTACAGTGACCACACCCTGCAGAAGAAAAAAGATATGAATCAAAGAATACAGTCTTATAGAAGAGGCATCTATGTAATTAACTTACAATTAAAGTTTGTGCCTGAACTTTTCCAAATATTAGAAAATGTAACATTATAGCAGCTATTGTCTACCACAATATTACTGTATTTTTCCTTGTAGTTATTATTTGTGTTAATTTATCTCCCTGAACTAAGAGTGTAAATTGGTCTGGGTATATAGTTTAGAGCATTTGCTTAGCACACCCAAGGTTCTGGGTTGATTCCCAGAACCACAAACACAAACACAGAATTATTTATAGACTGTAAACTACTTGACAGCAAGTCTTTGTAATAGTGAGTGTATGGTTTTTGGAGACAAACATTCTGGGACTTTATTTCTACTGTTTTTCATTTAGTCAACTTCCCTGAATTTTATTTACTCTCCTGTTAAAGAAACAATGATAATAATTCTCTGACAAAGCTGTAATTTTTTAAATGAAAATAATCTTGTATCCACAGTGTTTAGCAAACAACTTTTCATTTTTTGAGACAAGATCTTGCTATGTAGTCCAGGCTGGCCTTGAACTCGTGGTGATCCTCCTGACTCAGCTTTTACAGTTCTGGGATAATAGACATATGCCACCACGTCCAGCTGGCAAACAATTTTTGCGTCATAAACTTTAGTTCTCACATTGTACTTCATCTGTTTCTACTCTAGTCATGAAAAATAAGCACATTATTTGATTAGTGGATAAATTTGTTGTCTTTATCATCTAAAGTTCATAATGGCTTCCCAGAACATTTTGACATACAAGGGACATTCATCGGAAACCTGTTCTTTGTAGAGATGCCACTTTATTTTTTTGTTTTGTTTTGTTTTGCACGATACAGATTTTAGAACTCTTAGTTTTACCAAAACTTTGTGCACTAAGATAGATAGGTATACTCCTATATGACAGGTGGGTTTCATTTTTGGAGTAACTAAATACAAATGCATAAAAGTTGATTGTCGAATATGTATAGGTAGAGTCTGACTGCATTGCATAGTCTATGAAATAATGTAGTTCTCTCAGCCTGAATTTTTTAAGTTCATACAGTGGTAAAAAGGGAATTCCATTCTGTGGCTTAAGGATATATAAACTCTCCATGTAGCAGTCATTTTATTGTCGATTATTATAGCTTCTGTTACTCCTAGAAGTTGGCCAGCAGGGACCTGAGTTGAGATTTTGTCATTCAGTTTCATTTGAGGCCAGCCCTTTGCCTGAAGGGCCCTCAGTGAGTGAGGAGGCTCTATGACCTTATTCCACATGGCCAGAGGGTGGGGTAGGAGAGGAGTTTTCAATATTCTGCATAAGTAAATTCATGCTGTTGAACCTGATAGAGGCCCTTTGTTACACTTTGATTTTTTTCAGTTAGTGGAAACATATTTAGGATCCCCTCCTTCAGTGTTGCATATGGTTTTTTGATTTTTTTTTTTGGTGCCGGGGATCAAACTCAGGGCCATGCACTTGCTAGGCAAGTACTCTAGCCACTGAGCTAAATTCCCAGCCTGTTATATATGTTTTTAAAAGCCAGTGAACTTAGGGTTAATTGGGTAGAAAACTTTAGCTGTGATAAATTAAGAGTTTTCAACTTTCTTTGATTTTGCAAAGGACAGCGAGTTGGGGTAGAGTAGGTGGAAAATGAGCTGAAGAAACATATATTATCCACAGCTGGCTTTATGTAGGGTAGAGGCCCATCTATGAACTAAACTTTGTTGTAACTTTTGAGATTGCGTGGAGAACCATTTTTTTTTAAATTTTAAACCAAGAACATGTATTGGTACATTTTACATATAATGGTCACATTCATCACATTTATTTTGTACCTGTACATGATGCATCTTGGTTCTCCCCCCTCTTCCCCACCCCTCCCCTCTGTTCCCTGCCTCCCTATTTACAGCAGGTTTATTCATAATTTTCCATATTTTCCCTTTCCCTTTTCTTTCCTTTGTTGCCTTTCTGCTTTTCCCCTTCTTTCTTTCTAGTACTCCTCTCCTTTGTATATTATCTTCCTTTTATATAATATCTCTTACGCCTCTTTGTCCTTGTTTACAGTTATGGTTTCTCATATCAGAGAAACAATTCGATGTGTACTCACAAGTGTCTGATTTATTTCACTTAAAAGTATGTTCTCAAGGAACATCCATTTACATACAAATGACTTTAGTTTGTCCTTTTTATGGCTGTGTAGTACTCCATTGTGTAGAAAAACCACATTTTCTTTAGCCATTCATTGGTTGTTGGGCATTTAGGTTGTTTCCAAGACTTGGCTATTACAAATTGTGTTGCTATGAACATGGTTGTGCATACATCCCTGTGGTATGACAATTTTAATTCTTCTGGGAAGATCCCCAGTAGGAGAATAGCTGGGTAGTTTTAATCTCCATATTGATTTCTACAGTGGCTGGACCAGTCTACCTTCCCACCAACAGTAGAGGAGAGTTCCTTTTTCCCCACAGCCCCTCCAGCATTTGTTATTGGTTGATTTTTCCATATACATGGTCTTTCTGGAGTGAGGTGGAATCTTAACGTTGTTTTGATTTGCATCTCTCGAATGACTAGTGATGTTGAACATTTTTTCATATATTTATTTGCCATTTTTATTTCTTCATCTGAGAAATGTTTATTCATTTCAGTTGCCCATTTTTGGATTGGGTCTTTAAATTTGAGAGGTTTAATTTTTTTGAGTTCTTTGTATATTCTAGATGTTAGACCTTTGTCCAGTGGATAGCTAGCAAAATATTTTTCCCAGTCTGTGGGTTTTCACCCTGCTCTATTGGTGATTTCTTTTGCTGTGCAAAAGCTTTTTAATAGCACGTGGTCCCAAGCACTGATTCTTATTGTTTCCTGTGCAGTCTGGGTTCTGTTCATAAATTTTTTCCCTACCCCTATGTCTTCGAGGGGTCTTCCTATTCTATTCACATGGAGAACTATTTAAGGAGTAGGTCATTCACAGCTTTTTTTTTTTTTAACAGTTAAAAGAAGTTAAATGTTTAAATGTAAGAATGTTGTTGCTGGATTGCAATTTAATTTAGACACCCCTCCCCTTTTAATTTAATTAAAATGTTTTAGGGCTGGGGATGTACTCAGTGGTAGACCATGGGAGGGTATGGGTTTGATTCCCAGCACTACCATTAATAATAGTAGTAATAATACTGTATAGAAAAATCTTAGGAATTTAAATATAGTTTGCAAGGAGAAACAAGAACAGCCTGAACTATGTGTTTTTCAGATATTTTAATGACAAAGGTAAATTTTAAGGGGTATTATTTATTAAATGCTGAAGGACAGAAAAAAAAATCTTAGATTTGTGTTAGAACAAAATGGTCCTGAAATATATAGATTGCTTATGGAGTTGAAAACCAAAA
This sequence comes from Hystrix cristata, assembly GCA_004026905.1. Taxonomy (NCBI): domain Eukaryota; kingdom Metazoa; phylum Chordata; class Mammalia; order Rodentia; family Hystricidae; genus Hystrix; species Hystrix cristata. The sequence continues at coordinate 86,901 of PVJO010000211.1, forward strand.
TGGCAGTGCTTTCCACTCTGTTACTTGCTGCCCAGATTTCCTTTGACTGTCCCTCCCCTTCATCTAGGAAAATGCTCCTGAATGTGAAGATACAGTAGGAGAGAAAGAAGTAAAGTTACAGCCTACTCCATTTATTTCATAATTATATTTTTTTCCTCAAAGATTTTAAGTAGCATTTACCAGTATGGGTAAGATTAATTGTTACAATACAAACCAATTTGAAAATTAGTTTTTAAATTGAGCCATAGTATATAAAATCTTATGGTAATGTGTAGATCTCACTGTATGCAAGTGCAGTTATCATACCCATACCAGTTGTCTTGTAATAACCAGGAATGCATCCTCTGTGTGGTGTTTGCAAGTTAATGCTATTTTCTAAATCACACTGGTATGTCTCGTGGCTTCCCTGGGTATATGCAGTTCATTATTGATCATAATTTTATTTTGGAATTTTAGTTTAAGGGGATGGGGTAAACTCTTTCAAATTCTTAGTTGTTAGAGGAGTTGTTGGAGGACAAGGATAAGTGAATGAGGAACAGTATTAGAATGAATAACAGGAAGGAATTTCAGATAATAATTCATCAAGTACACATTGCAAAAGTAACACAAATTCTTATGTGAAAGTGAAGGACACAAATCATTCATAAGAGGAATGACTTAAAGACTCATTAAGGACAATTTCATTTTCTCTTTTCACAGCAACATTTTGTTGAATTTTTTTCTGCACAGCTTTTCCAAAATAAAGACCTTCCAAAAAAAAAAAAAACTCATCAAGGAACACTCACAAATAAGCATGTGTGCTTTAATAAAATAAAATAAAAAGAGCCCAGGTCTGTGGATGAAGGGCTTCTGGTTGACTTCTAGACTGTGCTACGTGCACATCACAAGGGTGGCTTCAGTATAGCTCAAGTGTGAGCCACCTACCTTCTCGACAGGAAGGGGTGCCTAGTCCATTTTCCTCCACCATTTCCTGTTCCCTCTTCTGTAATTTCATGCTCCCTTTCTAATTTGTTTTCACTTTTTCTATCTTTTCTGTTTTTCTCAAATTCAGTTCTTTCAGAATGACTGTGAGACTTTTTTCTACTTGTCATATACTGAACATTAACTGACTGCTTAATAAAGTACCGTGTTTCACATTAGTAATAGCATAACAGTAATTCATAACAATGAATTTTTTGGACATTATGGATTTATTTTAATCTTTAGTATTATTTCTTCTAGTGCTGGGGATTGAACTCAGGAACTCTCACATACTAGTCCAGTGCTCTTCCACTGAGGTACATCTCCAATTCCTTATTTTTTGAGACCAGGTTTCACTAAGTTGCCAAGATTGGTCTCAAAAACTCACGGTTAGCCTGGCGTGGTGGTGCATACCTATAATTCCAGGACTCGTGAGTCTGAGGCAGGAGGATCACCATGAGTTTGAGCCTCACTTGGACTACATAGTGAGTTTGAGATTGGCCCAGACTACATAGTGAGTTCAGGTCCAACCTGAACTACGTAGTGAGACCCTGTCTCAAAAACAAAATGAAACAAAACAGAAAACCTCTTGGTCCTCCTGTCTCAGCTTCCTGAGTAGTTGGGACAACAGGGATGCACTACCACGCCCAGCTACATTATGGAATGTTAATATAGAAAAGTTTAAGATTGAGAGAATGTTAAGAGAATGAGTTCCTTGAAGACAAGACTTTCTGTGTTTTTATTCATTGTTTTATCTCTGGTGCCTAGAATAGTACCTACCACATTTATTCATTAAAAAATGATCAAAACATTACCCTTAAGAAAACTTTATTATCATATACTTAAGTTATTTTAGCAAAGCTTTCTCGATGCTTCCAGTATAGAGTAGTAAGAGGAAGGCGTTTTTTTTCCCCTTCCTTTTTTGGGAGGTACTGAGGATTGATCCCAAGCCCTTGTGTATGCTTCCATGTACTCTACCACTAAGCTGTATCCTCAGCCCTTTTTAATTTAATTTTGAGACAGAATCTCGCTAAATTTCCCAGAGCACCTCAAATTTGCTGTCTTCTTGCCACATCTTCCAGAGCAGCTGTGATTACAGGCTGTGCCATCAGACCCAGCAAAGGAAGCTTTTTAAGTCTTCCTCTCCTCTATTGCTACTTCCCTGTTGCCTTCTCCTTTCAGTGTAAGAATCTCTGGTGGTGAGAACCTTCTGAAAGAGACTGAAATCTGGATGAGCAGGTCTAAGAAGACAAAGAGGGAAATGGTAGATGTGAATTGGCTCAGTCAAAGGGAGAATGAAATTACAAGTTTAAACTGTAAAGGCTAAAATGAGCATTTGCACAAAAATATCAGGATAGTTAACTGGCAGGAGCCAAGGCCGATAGGAAGGAGAGAGAAGGTGAGTTGATGTAGGCAGTGGGGAAAGGGCACATTAATACAGTGCTTGGATTTCATATAGTAGATATAGGGAGCCATTATAAATTTAGATCAGAGTAACATAATAAAGTGAGACAACTATTTTTCCTATTTAACTGCTGTTTGTAAAATGGATTGTAGCTTGAGGTAAAGAAACTTTGGAAACAGTGAAGCAAAGTTCAGTGCTACAGCATTTCAAGGTTTCACTTGGTGTATTATCTAGCAATGCGATTTTCAGGTACTCTTCTTTTGAAGTTTGATATCTTACTTTATGACAAAGTAACTACAGAGAGGGACAAACGGAGGAGAAAGAATTCTGTCTAGGAAGCAGTTGGCCTGGATTCTAGTCCCTGCTTTTCTACTTTCTAAATTCATGAGCATTGACAAATATTTAATTTCTCCTGGGCATCACTTACCTGAACTATAAAATGAGGATAAAGATCTAAAAGCAAGGGTCTAGATCACATTAACTTTTGGAGTCATTTGCAACCCATTTTCCTCATATTAGTTATAGATAGTGTCAACATAGCTTGCTTCCCAGTATGCATTCCTACTAGAGTGTTTCTAAAGAAAAAGGGCCATGATGATATTAAATATTATCAAATCTATGTTACGTTGATTGTTATGTGTAATGACTACTATCTTAAAATATATGTTTAGAAATTTAGTATTTTAATTACTATTAGACTTGTACTAGCAGTCTAGCTAGTGGACAAAACTTTGGCCTGGCACATTCAGCTGTCTGGTCTTCAATAAAAGGGCCAAAAACATATGCTGGAGAAAAGATAGCCTCTTTAGCAAATCGTGCTGGGAAAAACTAGTTGTCCTTTGCAGAAAAATGAATTTAAACTCCTCTCTGTCACTTTGTACTAAAATTAAAAAATAAAAAGGAATAGGTACATTTTTGGGAAAGGAAAGAAAGTGTTCAAATAGGAAAGGGAACAATGGAGGGCAAGGGGGAAAGGAACACGGGGGGGGGGACAAGAGAAATAAGAAATGGAAGGAAAAAAATGGAAACAAAGCTTTTGTAAATAAGGATGGAGGGGGCTGGGGATTTAGCTCAGTGGTTAGAGTGCTTGCCTGACAAGCACAAGGCCCTGAGTTCGATCCCCAGCACAAAAAAAAAAAAAAAAAAAAAAAAAAAAAAAAAAAAACAAGGATGGAAGAGGGATTGAAGGGAGGGGAGGGGAATGGGTAAAAAAGCAACAAGATATATCATGTACAGGTATAAATTCCCTGTGATGAATGTTATCACTATGTACATCTAAAATGTACCATTAAAATAAATTTAAAAAGGAATAGGTAAAACTCCTGAATACATAGGCACAGGCAAGGACTTTCTGAACAGAACCCCAGTTACAAAAGAGATAATACCAGAAATAACAAAAGGGATTATGTCAAGTTAAGCTTCTGATAGCAAAGGAGACAGCCTATAGAATGGGGAAAATTTTTTGCCAGCTACTCCTTGGACAGAGGATTAATATCTAGAATATATTAAAAAAACTAAACAAATAGACTCCCTCAAAATAAAAGACCCAATTGAAAAATGGGCAACCGAAGTGAATAGACACTTCTCAAAAGAAGACGTACAAGTGGCCAATGAGTACGTGAAAAAAATGTTCAGCGTGTTTGGCCTTTAGAGAAATTGCAAATCAAAACAACACTGAGATTCCATCTTACTCCAGAAAGAATCACTATCACCAAGAACTCAAGCAGCAGTAAATGCTGGTGAAGTTGTGGGAGAAAAGGAACTTTTTCCTTCTTCATTTTTGGTGGGAATATAAACTAATACAACAATATGGAAGTCAGTATGAGATTCCTAAAAAAACTAAAAATAGACATTCCATTCATCCCAGCTATACCTCCTCTGGGTATCTTTCCAGAAGAGTTATAAGACATCATATTACAGTAACGCATGCATACCCTTGTTTATAAAGCAGCATAATACATAATAGCTAAGTCTTGGAAGTGGCCCATATGCCCATTAATAGATAAATGGATAAAGAAAATGTGTTATGTATACATGATGGAGTACTACTCAGCCATAAAGAAAGACAATTTTGATTCAGTTATAGGAAAATGGATGTGTCTCAAGACCATAATGCTAAGTGAAATAAATTGGACACAGAAGGTCACATGGTTTCTCTTATATGAGAAACCCAAAGTATAAATAATGAGCAAAATAGAAGGTTACAGGAAACAGGGACCCAGACTACATAAAGATGAGAAGGGGTCTGGGGCTGGGAAGACGTGAAGGGAGGGAAAGTAAGGAGGATTAAGATAGAATATATATATGTACCAGTTCCCCACATGAATATATTTATTATGTCTCGCAAATATATACTAATAAAAGGGGGTGAGATAAGTGCAGAAAACCGAAACTTCTGCCTGTGATATTTTTAGAGAAACATGAATGTAAGAACTGTTCTGCAAGGTATAGTGTCTTATAAAAGTCTAAGGACAATACTACCAATATTGTCTACTTAGTGTTATTTCTACATGTTGTGGCTACTGAATAGACGTTTACATGCTTTTTTCCTTTAGAAGGTGTTTTTTTTTTTGTTTGTTTGTTTTTTTGGGTTTTTTTTTGCGGGGGTAGGGTGCTGCTGGGGATTGAACAGGGCCTTGGACTTGCTAGGCAAATGTTCTACCACTGAGCTAAATCCCCAACCCCTTTAGAAGGTTTTTAAAACCAGTGGTTTTCTCAGTCTCCCCCCATCTTTCTCCCTCCCCTTTCCTCTTCCTTCCCTTTTCTCCCCTTCCTCCTCCCTCACTCCCTTGCTTTGTTGTTGTTTTCCGTTCTGTTTAAATTGTCTCTCACCCCACCCTCCTTTAATACATCTGGAAAGATGAAGAGTCAGCTGTTACAGTAACTACTGTACACATTTTTGTTAGTAAATAGCAGATTAAGATGAATATAGCATATACAAACTGTACAGAGTTAGTTGTTGTCAAAAGCTGTACAGATACACTTTTTTCTTTTCCTTCTAAAAATACTCTGACCTTTTCCTGTTTTGTTTTCTAATTTGCCAGTGTTTTACCTTCTAATATACGGGTCCTAATTGTAATTCTACCACAAAGTATTCCTCTTTCACAGAATATTTCACCTTGTGGTTAATTTTTGGGAGATGAGTTGAGACCCATAAAAGAAAACAATCAGTTGGATTAAGAAGTAGATTTCCTTTAGATTCACACATAATAGAATAGGGACAAAGTTTTAAGAAATATTTGGTGTTTTGACCTGTGACTTTTTTTTCCTTTGCTTTTTGGCTACTAGTGCCCTTTTTGAGTTTCTCTCTGGGATTGGAATCAATGAAGTATTATGTTTCTTGAAAATGTTTCTATCATAAAGGCCAGCTGCAACTGGAATATTGTGTTCAGCCAAGCCTTGAAAATTCCTGTAATCTGTGCCATCCTGTCTCATACTGTCCCATCTCATAGTTGTCCTCTCTCTGCAGTGCTCTATGCCCAGGTCTCTGTGGCTGGGCTGCTCCAGCCTGGCGGACAGCATGCCTTCGCTGCGATGCCTGTATAACCCAGGGACTGGCGCACTCACAGCTTTCCAGGTACTTTCTCTGTCTCTGTGGGTTATTTGCGGGGATTCATGTGTGCGTGTGTGTGTGTGTGTGTCTAACTCATTCGCGTGTCCCTCCTTCCTTCCCATGCTTTACTTACGCACCTTTTCTCTTCACCTTGCCTGTGTTTTACGTCACTCACTATTCCTTTAATGATAAACTTTTAACGTAGATCTGACCAATTTACTCTTAAGACATTTTTATCATGACTGGTTTGTCAGAATGGACATAGTACAACTTGATTGTTGGTTTTTAGATCTCGTAGAAGTATGATAGTAAATTACAAAGGAATCTCAGTAAATAGCAATTCAGTATGTGATATTTGCTTTGGACCTACATAAAGCCAACCAATGTGATTAATTACAGTCAGTTGCCTAAATACCTATTTTTTTAAAAATGATTACTAAAATGTAAATTACCTTGTTCAGAGTGTCTCTTGGTTATTCTGTCTGTCTGTCTGTCTGTCTGTCTGTCTCTCTCTCTCTCTCTATATATATATATATATATGGACTGTCTTTTTTTGGTGTCTTGATTAATGGTGCTATTTCCAAGATAGAAAGGCCTTTAAGACAGTTGGGTACAGTATTCAGCTTGAGATAGTCCAGTTAGTTGGTCTTTCATGATTGGCAGATTGTAGTTCCTCCCAGCCTTTTTTATAGGCCATGAGGTCAGTCAGTTCCATGATGTGAGAGAAAATACAGAAGAAGAAAATGGAAAATAGTAGAGGAAAATGTAAGAAAGAGCCTTGTACTCATTGCTTATAGCATAGTGTGCACCATGTGCAATGGTTTTCTTGCCAGAAGTATTATGCATCCATCTCAAGTATTTAGAATGTATGTTTAGCATTTTGTGGTGATATACAACAGATCGGGTTTTCTATTTGTTTTTAACTTCAATAGTTCGTGTTATATTTAGAAGTTAGATGGTAAGCATTAGATATTGGCATGCTATGACTAAAACTTAGTTAAAAGAGAGGAATTGAAATACTGACAGTCACTAGTCTTTAACCCATTTATGCCTAGTCTTCCATTTTTGGAATGCCACATACAGTGGAACATAATACATATTTTCCTCTTCAAATTCTTGTTCCTTAAATTTTTCATATATGAATTTTATGCCCACAGTCAAAAACATTGCAACTTTCGCCATAAGCGGGTTAATAACACTGTTTTAGTGATGATGATAATGCTAGAGATTTCTGTTTTTCCTTTAATCTTCCTTTGTTTTTTGGGGGGGGGGTTGCTGGGGATCAAACTCAGGGCCTTGTGCTTGCTAGGCTAGTGCTGTACCACTTAAGCTAAATCCCCAACCTCCCTTTGTTTTTACTATGAGGTACAATATAGTAAAGTGTGTTGACTCTAAAATTAGTTAAGTCATAAATATTCACTGTCTTTGTCACTATCAGAATGATCTTAAGCTGTTCCACTCCCCAAATCCTCATTTTTCTCATCTGTTAATAAAGCATATATAGTACTGGTTGCTGCTTTCATTATCACCATAAACCTTGCTATTACTTTTAGAGAATTGATATGCAAGAGTATCAATTTATTTCAGAGTGAAGTCTCATTTATATGTTTTACTCTATATCAAACTCAGATAAGGTTCTACCCTAGAGGAACTCATAGTCTAACACAGTGATGACTGCAGTATGCGTACTATACGCTTGTCACCATTGGTCTAACCTGTTGGTTTCTAACCTTTTGGGAGGCTGCAGTGTTTTAACCAATCTGCAAAATCTGAGAGGACAGTCTTTCAAGATTGCCCTCACTTTAGACATTAGTAGCAAGTTTAAGGGGCCCCCACAACTACTTTCAGTTTTGATAATATGCAAGAAAGGACTCAGAACTCACTGAAAGCAGTGATACAGTTTATTATGGGGAAAGGATGCAGATTAAAATGAGCTGAAAGGAGAGATACATAGGGCAGAATCTGGGAGGAGTCCAAATGTAGAACTTCTTGTCATCCTCTCCCCCGTGGAGTGGAAGGTTGGTGTTACTGCCTCTCAGCCACAGTGTGACAGCACACACACAGGTATTGCCAACCACAAAACTTGTGGACACCCAAGCCTGTGGTGTCCAGAGTTGTTACTAGGGCTTAATCTCTTACTGCCTACACGGCTGACCTGTAGTCTCCAGCCAGTCCTACGGGTCACATTGATACCTTTAGTCTCTATTTCTTCCCCGTGTTGAAACCGGTAAAATGTGGCTCAAAAGCCATCAACATAGATCACATTTGTTCAGTAGCTATAGTCACAGGCAGAGCTTTTACTGCCAGGCAGGCAAGTTCCAAGGACCTCTGTAGAGACTTCCACAAGGGCAGTAGCTGGATTTCTCTTTGGATAAGGTTAGTTGTTCACTGCGTTAGTGTTACAACCCCTTTGAGAATCATCCCCTTTTTTAGGGGGAGGTGGTTTGGTACTGGGAATCGAATCTGGGGTCTTTGTACTGAACTACATCCCCAGCCTGTTTTATTTTGCGACAGGACCTTTTTAAGTTTGCCCAGGCTGAGCTTAAATTTGTTACCCTCCTGCTTTAGCACCCCCAGAGTGCTGGGATTACAGGCATGCACCACTACACCTGGCTCCCCTTTTAGAATCTAATGAGAACTATTGAATGAATATATATAAAATTTAAGTTACATACATGATTGTTATGTTTATATTCACTGTAAGCCACATAATCTCAAAAGTATAGTCCTCCAAATTGATAAATTGTAGGAAGGAAATGTTCAGGGAGACAGAAGAACATATGACAGAGTTGGGCTGAGGGTACAGTTCAGTGGTAGAGCTCCTGCTTAGAATGTCTGAGGCCCAGTGCCAAACGAACGAATGAATGAATGAACGAATGAGAAGCAAAGAAAAGAGAAAAAATAAAGGACTTGGTCTTACCCTGAGGGCAGAGGTAAGGAAGATCAGATAATCAGTGTTTAAGATCCAAAGGAAGAGTAGGGAATAACTGGACAGATGAGTGGAGAAGGGGAACATTTCAGACCTAAGGAAGATCTTGCCCAAGACTGTAAAAACTAAACTACATTTAAGGATCCTACAAAAAATAAGACGGTTATTTCAGAAAATAAGAATGGAGTGAGAAAAGGCTGGAGAAGCTATTTCTGATCATTCAAGACCATGGAACTACTGAAAGGATTTGCATGTGAGTTTAACCTGTCAGGTGTACATCACTCTGGCTATAAGAAGTTGAATTTAGGTACTCTGGCTATAAGAAAGATAATTTGGATGCATGCATGTATGTGTGTATATGTGTGTGTGTATATATATTTATATATATATATGCGCATGCAGAGAGAGAGAGAGAGAGAGAGAGAAAGTAATTGAACAGAGAGGTGAAGGCAGTTAGGTTTTGGCTCAGGATCCCTTTGTGGTCTTTAAAAATTACCCCAAAGTGTTTTGATTTATCTGGGTTATTGGTATTCACTGTAATTGAAATTAGAATTAGAAAAAAAGTAAACACTTGTTTGTTAATTCATTTAAAAATAACTGTAACAAATCTATGCCATGTTAATGCAAAGAACTTTTTAATAAAAATAACTGTTTTTCAAAAACTAAGTTCAAGCCCTGGTACCAAAAAAAAAAACAAACCCTAAAGCTGGCATTGTATTACATTTTTTTCCCTTTATTTGGGCGGTAGGGAGTGGAGGTGGTGCTGGGGATCGAACTCAGGACCTTGTGCTTACTAGGCAAGTGCTCTACCACTGAGCTAAATCCCCAACCCCTCCTTTTGGTTTTTTTGAGACAGGGTCTCTCTGTGTACTTCAGGCTGGCCTCAAACTCACAGTGATCCTCCTGTCTCAGCCTCTAGAGTGCTGGGATTACAGGTGTGCACTACGGTACTTTGCCATTGTATTACATTTTTACAAGTCTAATATTTGGATTAATAAAAGACAACTGGATCTGCTTCTGCATTTAGTCAGTATAGATGTTTCGTTTGAAGTGTATGAAGAATATCGGCCTCAAATCTGTAGTTTTAAAAGAGATATTTGAATACATATACTTTTCAGGCAGTTGTAATTTTTTTAAAGATTAACTGCAGTGTACGATCTGAAACCTCATCAGTGAACTTCTGTGTAATTATATTAAAATCCATTGGTTTTAGTTTTTCAATAAATCATGCTGTAACAATTGGATATCCATGTGCAAAACAATGACTCTTCACAGTGATATTGCATCATATATAAAAATTAACTTGAAATGGATCATAGACCTTAATGATGAATGAAAATTATAAAACTAATAGAAAATTTAGGAGAAAGAAATCATTGTGACTTTGGGTTAGGCATAGATTTCTTGGATAAGACACAAAAAAACATGAACCTTAAAAGAACCAACTGACAAATTGGGCTTCCTCACTGTTTAAAATTTCTGCATTTCCAAAGGTACTGTTTTAGGCTAAGGAAAGACCTCATTGGTAGAACTCTTACCTACTGTGTGCAAAGGCCTTGGCTTCAATCACCAGTAATAGGGGAAAAATAGTCTTTTATAAAAGAATAGGTAAGATAAAGACTGAGAGAAAATATTTGTAAAATACATATCTATAGACTTTGTATTCAGAATATACAAAGCACTCTTCTATACAATAAGATAAACTACCCAGTGTAAAAATGGGGAAAAAAACAGATACAACATCAAAGACATACAAATGGCTAGTGAACACACGGAAAGATGCCCAATATTTTGGTCATCAGAAGAATGCACATTTAAAATCACAGTGGGGAAAAAAAAATAAAATAAAATCACAGTGGGATACTACTACATTGCCTCCCACATGCCTCTTCTCCCTTCCAGATGTGGGCATAGGTATTTGATAGGCCTTGGGTATTTAGTATATCCTATTTTAATTTAAGAAATGTGCTAGAACTTTTCTTGAAGACAGAAGAAATCTTACCTGTTGACTCCTACGGTGCCCATAGAGTACTTAGTAGTTGAGGGTTGGTAGGTACTGATGGTTGAACTCTATTAGAGAAGTTGTAAAGATAGTCATGTACAGTTGAACATTATGCAAGTTTAAATCTTCTGACCTAGATAACCAAGAAAAATTAAAATCTTCATTTGGCCTAAAGCGGTCTTGAATTTCATCCCAGTAGGAAAGACTTGTGAACAAACGTACCATCATTTTCACCTTTCTCTATCTGACATTAAAACCCCAAACTCAGCAGATACTTATTTTTAAAAAAACCGCCCTACTCTCCATAAGGTACTGCTTCTGGAGCGTATTTGGAGAAAGGTTGATTTAGAGATTTTACTGGAAAATTGAAGAATAAATTGGGTGCATGGCCCTTGAATTATATTGCAGGAGTAAATTTGTGTAGTATAGGCAGGAAAGAGATGTTTATGGAAAGCCTTGTAGAGGAAGCCCAGAGCTAAGTGGATGATAATAAGAGCATAGAAGCTGAGTGCACTGGTGTGTGCCTTTAATCTCAGCACTCTGGGAACCCACGGCAGGAGGATTGCAAGTTTGAACCCAGCTTGGGATACATAATGAGACCCTGTCTCAGGAAAATAAAAAATAAGAAATGAACCCTGGTGCCAGATTACTTGGGATTTGAACCTTGTTCTATTATTTTCTAAGTGTGACTTCTGTGCAAGTGGTTGGCCTCTTTATACCTACTTTCCTTATCAATAAAATGGGAGTGATAAATCATATAGGATTGATGTTAGGATTAAATGAATTGAAGTATACTAAGTCGTTAGAGTAGTAGCTGGCATATTAATAAGTTTTATATTATCAGAAAAACTTTGTACAGAGGACTGGGTTTGGAGGCTTTCAGCAAATATTTTTTACCTTGGTATAAATCAGCATACTGTTAAATAAAATCTTATTTTTCATAATGTACAGCACAATTCTGCGCTTTAGGAAAGCTTAGCTTTGGTTCAGTTATTAATGAGAAAATTTTGCTTTCTAACAATGATATAAGAATGAATATTTTTTCCTTTGCTTATCTTCAAAAAGATCATTATGTCTTACATTGCAAAAATGAAAAAAATGGGCTTATGGTAGTGGTTTATCCTGTTAATTCAGTAATTTGTTCTTTGTCATCTTTAGCCTGCCCAAGCACTTGATATTGCTGTGTGACTAATTTGCAGAAACAGGGCTGGAATTCCAACAGTCATAGTACGTGTATATCTTTTTAGTTTGAGTTTTACTTTCGCATTTAGGTTTTCTAAGTCAAAATTTGCATACAGCAAAATACACAGTTGCTAAGTGTACTCTTAAATGAATTTTGACAAATGATTACATTTGTGTAACCTATCTTACTCTTAAACTATAGAACATTTCTATAACCTGAGAAGATTGTCCTATACACTTTTCCATTCAGCATTTATCCTGTATATGCAATTACTGTTTGGATTTTTGACTAAAATTTAGTTTTCTGTGTTCTCAAAGTCATATAAGTGCAGTCATGTAACATCCTTTTGTGTCAGTTTGTTTGTCATTCTTTTTTTCTTCTTCAGTACTGGAGATTGAACCCAGAGTCCTTGCACTGAACTACATTCCCAGCACCCCCCCCCCTTTTTTTTTTCATTTTCGGTAGGGTCATACAAAGTCCCCAGGTTGCCCAGGCTGGTCTTAAACAGTGGATGGGATTACAGACATGCACCAGTAAGCCCAGCTCAGTTTTCTTTTGGTCAACAAGATTTTCAATTTCTCTATATTGTGTATATCAGCAGTTTATTCTTTTTCGAATATATTCCATTGTTACTGTACCACAGTTTGTCCATTCATTTATTGAGAGACATGTGGATTATTTGCAGTTATTTGCCCATAGTGAATAAAGCCATTATAAACAGTTTTGTAGAAGCCTTTTTTTGGCATGTGTTTTATTTTTTCTTGAGTAAATTTATCTAAGAGTGAAATTGTTAGGTCATACAGTAAGTGTATCTTTAAAAGAGACGGTCAAGCTGGGCATGCCTGTAATAGGTTGGGCAATTTAGCAAGTTCCCATCTCAAAATATAATTTAAAAAGTTGAGGATATAACTTTAGTGGTAAGAGCACTTGCTTAGCATGCCTGAGGCCCAGAGTTCAATCCCCAGTAATGTAAAACAAATAAGTAGGAATTCTCATTTTTACTAATACTGCCAAAAAGGCTTAAGAAAATGTCTCAGTAATAATTTCATGGCATTTTTTTCTTTGAAAACCATTGCATTCTTTTAGTAAGTTTGAAGCATTTTAAGAATACTTCAAAATTCTTAAAATAGTTGCTTGGCGTGGTAGCACAAGGCTGTAATCCCAGCATTCAAGAGCCTGAGTTTTGAGGCCAGTCTGAACTATGTAGCAAGACCCTGCTCAAAACAAAATAAACAAAAGTTTCTAGTGACAGTGGAGAAAGAAGAGCTACTCAGTCTTTGCTGAATTTGTTGATTATCCTTAGGAATGATTGAAACCATCAGCTTTGGGATGGTTCATAGGGACAGACAGAATACTGAGAACATTGTTTAAATAAATTCTAGGAGGACCTTGAGCAAATTCTCCCTTTCATCATGTCTTTGGTTTATTGTGGAAAGTGTGTGGATGGTTAAGAGCATTATTGTTGATTAACAGTGGATGTATTTTGTGTAGTTGTTGGTTCATCCTTAGCAAATGGTGGTCTTAGGATCTATGATGTTAAGTGAAAATGAGCAGTAGAGAGAGTCCATAAAAATAGCTGAGTAATTGAGATCCTTTATTTTTCTTTAGTCATTGAAAGAGAAGAAAAATGACATTCTACCAGTAAGTATATAAGTAAATTTATGACCTTCAATTATTTTCATTATCAACTGTAGCTAGTAATTTAGGAAAATCTTGAGCTAAGTGAACTATATGATATTTTAAAATTAGCTAGGGTTTCTTTGTCAAAGGTTGAAATTTGTAGGGGTTGAATTCAGGAGAGATGATGTTGTGTTTTATTACTTAAGAATTCTTAGAAGTATATTAAATCTTGCCATCTACAAAGTGAAATGTTAAAATGGAATAATACGGGGCTGGGGATTTAGCTCAGTGATTAGAGTGCTTGCAAGTTAGAGTGCTTGCCTTGCAAGCACAAAGCCCTGAGTTCGATCCCCAGCACCACCAAAAACAAAAAAATGGAATAATACTTGGAAAATTAAGCTATATATGGCTTATATACATATATAAAACTAAACTCTCAAGATGTATGCACACACACACATACATCTATGCATGGAAAATATTTTACGGTTGAGATTTTAGAGAAATACAGATTGTCATATTGAGTGTAAGATTTCAATCCTGTGAAGAAAATTATTCCATGACAAAAATGCTTATTAAGCCCTAGCTAATGCCCACTCATTGTGCATGTATGATTTCAGTGCAGCACAATTTCTACATTAAAAAACTCAGTTCTTTTTTGTGCATCTTAACATATGACATATATATCTCAGCTGTACCTTTTGTCATATTAGAGGTTTACAGAAAGTGACAAAACTGCTTTTGCTTGTGTTGTGTGGAATATTTTTTCCTGCTTGTGTAACTCATTTTTATTGTGGAATATGTAAATGATTTAGCAAATATGTAAACAAGAATATCCATAATCCTTCTACTCCTAAGATAATCTTTTTTTTTTTTTTTATTTTAAGACAACTATGTAGTTCAGGCTGGGCTTGAACTCCTGGAGATACTCCTTGCTTCAGCTTCCTGAGTGCTGGGATTAACAGGGTGTACCACCATGCCCAGCAAGATAATCGTTATTAACATGTTAGTTTCCGTCAGTTTGGAATGACATACATGTGTGCATGTACACACAGAGGTGTACCCAGACAAATAAGTTTTTATTTTGAGTACTTTTTATTTCCTTTTTTTTTAAATTGATGCCAGCAAATTTATTTGAATTTTGGCCTTAAAATTATTTCTTTATTTTAACCAGTATTTGCTGCTTATTTTTCTAATGTTTTCCCATGGAAAATTTCCTAATTAACTGATTATCGTCATTTCAAGTTCATATTACTACTAAAACATTCTACTAGAATAAAAGGATAGGGTTGAGGGCTAACCATTTCATTGTCTTGTAGTACAAGATGATATCCTTCATTGGTATTCCAGTTTTTCCGTACTTGATGTCTGTTAGTCAAGTTAGGAAGACACAAACATATAACCATAGTAACCGATAAACACTTGTGTGTGGAAACTTTGTATACAGTGCAATTAATTTTTTTTTTTTGGCAATTGCTAGCTTTTCAGTTTGAAACTGATAACGGTATCATGTAGCTTGACTAATTGTTGATCCCATTCCCCTTTGCTTTGTAATTTCTGAAATTCAGCATTTTTTTCCTAAGTGGAATTGAAAGTTTCCTTTTTTTTTTTAATTTTTAATTTTTTTTTTACCAAGAACATGTATTGGTACATTATATACATAATGATCACATTCATCATGGTTATTTTGTACCTGTACATGATGTATCTTGGTTCCCCCCCTTCCCCACCTCTCCCTTCTGCTCCCCCTTCCCTAATTATAGCAGGTTCATTTATATTTTTCCATTTTTTCCCTTTGCCCTTTCTTTCCTTTTTCCCTCCCTACTTTACCCCTTCTCCCTTTCTAGTTCTCCTCTCTTTTGAATATTATCTTCCTTATGTATAATATCTATTACACCTCTTACTGTTGGTGGGAATGTAGATTGGTCTAGCCACTGTGGAAATCAGTGTAGAGATTCCTCAAAAAACTACAACTAGAGGTTCCATTTGATCCAGCTATTCCTGTACTTGGTTTCTTCCCCAGAAGAATTAAAATTGTCACACCACAGCGATATATGCACAACCATGTTCATAGCAACACAATTTGTAGTAGCTAAGTCTTGGAAACAACCTAAACGCCCGGCAACTAATGAATGGCTAAAGAAGATGCAGTTTTTCTACACAATGAAGTACTATTCTGCCATTAAAAAGGATAAACTAGAGACATTTGTAGGTGAATGGATATGCCTTGAGAACATACTCTTAAGCGAAATAAATCAGACACTCATGAGTACACATCGAATTGTTTCTCTGATATTAGAAACCGTAAGTGTAAATAAGGACGAAGAGGTGTATAGATTTTATTTTCATTTTTAATAATACAAATTTAATACTAATTGTTGAAGAAATAGAGAAGTAGAAAGCAGAAAGGAAGTGTCCTTGCATGTGTTACCATTGCATTGATAGTTCTGAGTTTCATCCATGTCACATTGTCCACTTATATCCGATTGTCATCTTGTCCAAATTCTATGGTCATCAGCTCTTAAACTGATATTGGCTGCTCTTTATCTCATGGACAGTTGTTTGTGTTTTTGGATTGAATGAAGTTTGAATCTGGATTGTATCTCACCATTATTTTCCTCACATGAATTCTTAGCCAGTTCAGAATTTGTAGTTCTTTGCATAGCCTGTGCTCCCTCGCTAGAGACCAGTATCCCAAACACCTATCCTTACCTATTCCTTGCCTTTTTTTTGAGACAGGGTCTCACTATGTAGCTCAGGCTGGCCTTAAACTCACTGTGTAGCCCAGGTTGGCCTCAAACTTACAGCAATTCCCCTGCTTCAGCCTCCTGAGTGCTAGGATTACAGGCATGTGCCACCACATATGGCTTTCCTGCCTTTTGTCTACCTAATTCTTAATCTTTAAAATTAAGCTTGTTGAGCTAGAATAAGTTTTCCCTGATTTTTATCCTCTCTCCTTCAAACTAGTCAGAACGTCTATCCCAGAGTATGCAGTAGACATCTGTTATAGCATTCTTATACTATTGTAATTGTGTGAGTTTAGCTTTCTTCCTCATGAGATTGTGAGTTCCTTGAGGGCAGATTTGTGTTCATTTGTTTCATATTTCCAATGTCAAGTGTGGTACTTGATACTTTTGCTGAATTAATGAATGAACAGACTTCAGTGATTTGAAGAAAACTGTTAAAGCACGAATGGGATAGGTACCTGCATGTTTGTACATACAAATGTTTTGTATTCAGAAATGAGTCATGATAATTAAACAGTCATTCTAAAGACCACCCATTTACACTGGAAAAAGAAGAACATACCAAGTCTGATTTGTGGGCAGCCCTCAAATTGTATACGTTTGGCTTCCGTACAACTCACACAATGATGATCCTGTCTGAATTGGAGTCTGTATGCTGAATTTAGACTCTTGGTGGTAAACAAATACACATTTCAAGCTATTAAATAATGGCACCACCAGCTAGCTAATAGTCATTTTCAAAGATCTCAGTATCTTTATCTTCACAGCAGTAATATATTTGTGCAATTATTTGGCTATTTTATTACATTTTACTCTTATTCTATAAAAGAATGGACACTGGAAAATTTTAAATGCTAATAGTGATAAGCAGCAGTCTAGAGAAAAGACAGAAATCATTAGGTATCCAGAAAATGGCCTTTTAACCTTAATTAGGCACAAAATTAAAGCACATGTGCAGTGTTGGAACTACATTTTATTAAAGATGTGTCTTAGAAATAAAATCTAATTATGTTTAAAAACATTTTTAGGGGGCTGGGGATTTAACTCAGTGGTTAGAGTGCTTGCCTAGCAAGCGCAAGGCCCTTAGTTCGATCCCCAGCACCAAAAAAAAAAAAAAAAAAAAAAAAAAAAATTTTAGCTAACATTGAAATCTATCATTCAGCTTCTACACTTTTATATACATTTTCTGTGAGAAAAGTAGAGATGACCTGAATTTGCTACTTTACCTTATCCTGGAAACAGAAATGACATCTTAGAGTGATTTATCTTTACAGATGTCTACCTGGTTATTTAAATACTTCAATTATTTCAAGTTTGGTAATATTTTTCTCTGATGTTGATTATTTTGACATGTTTTTGATACAGCTAATGTTCATTTGCAGGCCAATATGTGGTACTGTGAATGTAGAGGATAAAACAAATCATTTTATTGTGAGACATATTTCCTTAAAATTTCTTTACTCTTCATGATGAATCTGAACAATTAAAATCCTCACAAAGAGGCTTTGCTTGTGTTGTTCACAGTGAATGATGTTAGATTTTCCCTAGTTGCTTTAACTTCAGTAGTGCTGTACTCATGATGGAGAAGGCAGAGTGCAGGTACCCCCGGGGATCCTGAAGTTGCCCAGTACAAGAAGCAAAACCAGAAGAATGGAATTGATGAGAACTTTAAGGGAATGATGGAAGCCTCTGTGGATGCACTATGCTTATGAAACAAATTCTTGCTATGGGCAGTTAAGACTCACCTGTATCCTCTGAAGAGGTACATATTACCTCCTTTAGATTTCTAGATTTCCTGTTACTGCCATCTTTGTGCTGAGTAGAGACCATAACACCACAGGAGTTCTTTTGTGCTCTTCAGGAATCATTATTGGTTGTTTTGTGACTGCCACAGCCATTTGTACTTTCTCTATTCTGCAACTTTCACTATTCACTATCACGTGGTAGTGTTTTATTGTTTTGTTCTTCTTCCTTATGTGAGTTTCTAGACCTGGTACCTAGTATTTTGTGTGGATTGCCAAGATGAGAAATGTTGGTAGATAAGTTACCTTTAGGAAACACTTTCCTTCATCACTTGTTTAAGCCCAACTATTTAAGAATGCTTTATATAAAACAAACACCAATTTTTGGACAACTTTTACTGCAAAGGACTCTGCAGAAGTGCAGTACCATTGGGAGCTGATACACACGAGTTTTGTTTTTCCTGAGAGTGATGTTGAGTAATTTTGAGTTTTTCTATATTCTCATACGCAGGCCTCTGGAGACCAAGACCATTATATTTTGAAATAGTTATCTAGGCCTAGGATATAGTTTCTTGATGAAACAGGGTGGTGCAAAGTACCTTATCCTGCTGGGTTATCTGTCATCTGCCTTTTAAAGTTCTCAGGTGTACCATTCAAATCCTCCAGACCTTTGTTGCAAACCTGGTATCTATGGCTTGATGTGAATTAAATTGGAATTCTGTGTCCTGTAAAATTGACATGAGGAAAAGAAGTATTCATTTTCATTTTGATCCCTTGAGCAGCAAGTTCAAATCTTAGCCTGATTGGGTCTAATTTTTGTGTGTGTTGGATTAGGTGGTCATTAGCAGAAGGGAAATGGTAGAGGGATGAATAATCCCATTTTTTTTTTCATATCACACGCTATACTTTTTCAAACCAGTAAATACAGAACTTTTGTATATGCACATGAGAAGTTTTATATTTGAATGAAAGCACATGATTTACTTTACTAACATATAGTTGCTGATGATCACTGTAGTATGTATATATGAGCCATTGTTCTGGGTAGTACCAGTTTCTTCATTGGTAATAAGCCCTAAGGGACAGTTCTGGTTTAATATTAATATATTTCCTCTAGTTTTGTTTTTGGGTGCTGGGGATCAAACTCAGGGCCTTGGCACTTGCCAGGCAAGTGCTCTACCACTTGAGCTAAATCCCCAACCACTTTCCTCTAGATTTTTTAATTGTCAGTTCATTTGTTTTTTTTTAAGCACTTGAACTGCAACATAGTACCATCCTTTGAGGGAAGTTTTGGTAAAATGAGGATAAAACAGGTAGAGGATTTCATAGCTTGAAAATAACACAGTATTTGACCAGAATGCCTTTTATATTTCCAGTAGCCCTGAAATGTGCCTGTGGACTATGTACAGTGAGAGTATAAAACTGAATCACGGTTTTGGTGAATAGAAGCCAGAACATGTGGCTGCAGCACCCCAGCTGGCAGTAAGCTCTCCCCAGGTTTATGAATGTAGTTAGATGGCCCCCAACTGTTTACAAGACAGCAGAGGTGAGATCTTTGATTGACAAGTCAGAAATGCATTAGATCATTCTCTCTGCCAGTCTCTTGGTTCATGCTGTTAAAAATGTCAGCCTCCAAGTTTGAATGGCAGCCTGAGGGCCTTAGAAGCTTTTTGTTTTCCGAGATGGAAACACAAATTGGATGTGTGCCTGAGCGCTTCATCCTGGGCTGTAATTTCATCTTTTAGCTAAGAACCACAAGGTACACGAGCAAAGCACCCTGTAAACAATAATACTGTGGGAAAAAAAAATAAACAAGGTCGTGTTTCTGGTACGTTGATCCAATGGTGTCCTGACCTCTATCACGTTGAACATCTCCACTCTGATTGCTGTTCCCTTTGGCATTACAATGAGAGAAAGAGACTGACGTTGAGGAAAAGATTTAAAGTTGCAGTGTCATTGCACATTCCTTGTATTGGCTATGAAATATTGAACTGTCAGAATGTGACACTTGGTTTTTTAAGCAACCTTTCTTGTTTGAGGTGTGTGCAGTTCATTCCTTTCCTCCCCTCTTTGTCTGCTTTCATTGATAGGGTTGGAAATAGTTGCCTTAAATGCATGGAAAGGGACAATGTTAAAGAGAAGTAGTTCCCATAGAACCAAATAAACATAACCCTGAAACATAAATGCAATTTGTGAGGTGTGGGCAAAGGAGATTGAAGTTGGGTTAATACATTAACATTGGGGTTTATGGAACACTTTTTTGTCGGGAAGAATCACCTTAGATTCCAGTTCTGTTTTTGTGGAAGCAGGAAGTTGGAAAGTTGTAGTGGGTCAAGATGAGAAATGTAGTGACATGGTTTATCAAACTGACAGCCTTCTATATGACAGTATTACCAGTCAATAAAATGCAACCGAGTTTGATTTTACTTTGTTTTGTTTTGTTTGAGACAGGGTCTTGCTGTACATTTCAGGCTGGCCTCAAACTTTTAGCAAATCTTCCTGCCTTAGCCTCCTTCCTGAGTGCTGGGATTACAGGCGTGCACATTATGCCCAGCTTGATTTTACTGATTGCTCTGATTATCTAGTGTCTTTGACAAGTAGTCAAATGGTGAAAAACTAAAAATATAGCAAGAAAAATATTTTTAAGTGAGCAAAATTTGTACTTACGCTAAGAAGTTCATGAATAGGTAATATGGAAAAACTATTATGCTTGTATTAGTACAACTTAATGGCACACGAATAGAAAAAAAATTTTTTCTAAAAGCTGTCCTGTATTTCTTGCAACATATTTTCTAGTAATAGGATGAGGTTTCAAAGCAGGGCATGATGGCGCACACCTGTAATCCTAGCTAATTAGGAAGCTGAGGGAGGATCACAAGTTTGGGGCCTGCCTGGGAACGCTTATCTTTTAAAAAACAAAAGAAATAAAAAGAGATAGAGAGATGTAGGTAGCTTCAGTACTGTAGCGTACTGTACTTGATTAGCATGCCCAAGTTCCTGGGGTCAATCCTCAGTACTAGGGGAGGGGGAGGATGAGGTTTCTATCTTGCTTTAAATTGTAATACATTTTATTTTATTTTATTTTATTTTATTTTATTTTATTTTTTTTTTTTGGTGCTGGGGATTGAACTCGGGTCCTTGTGCTTGCAAGGCAAGCACTTTAACCACTGAGCTAAATCCCCAGCCCTGTAATACATTTTAAAACCAATATTTAGATGGGTGTGATGGCATACATGCTAATTGCTGGACTCTGGGAGGCTGGGACAGGAGGACAGTGGGTTTGCTCAGGCTGGGCAATTTAGCAAGATCCTTTCTTAAAAGAAGGGCTGTGATGTAGCTCAGTGCAAAGGCCCCTGAGTTCAATCCCCAGTGCTGTAAAAACAACACAAAATGACAGCAACAACAAATCTAGCACTATTGATATTCTTTTATCTTCAAATGAAGTTTTTTTTTTCTTTTTTTGCAGTACTAGGGATTAAACCCAAGACCCCTTATCACTGAACTGTACCCTTGTCCCCATTATGTATTTTTAAATTTTGAGACAGGGTCTCACTAAGTTGCCCAACCTGGCTTTGAACATGGGATCTTTCTGTCTCAGCCTCTTCGATGGTGGGGGTTACAGATGTGTGCCACCACACCCAGCTACAAGTAAAGTTAACAGAGAATGACTGATTGTAATTCTTCTAGAGTATGAAAAAGTATTTTTGTTGAAAATGTTTCAGTTTGCTCTTACCAATGGTTTGAAAGATAACTAGGTAGCCTCACCTGTGCCAATGTACAAGCACTGTTCTCTCATGAATACCTAGTGAAATGCATTGGAAAAACTGTGTCAGTCATTCAGGAGATTTCTTAATTTCTACTTTGAGAAGCTGCTGGAAGGAGAGGGGATAGTATTTATAAAACAAAGTCTTGTTTCCTTGCATCCAGAATTATGTCCTCACTTAAAAATACTGTGCTCAGAAAGAATGGAGATAGGTTAAGAACTAGTTTCTGTCATTTTTAAGTATTGCTCTGTAGTTTTGATGCATAAATATTGATGGGCATTTGTATGTAAGATACTAAGAACACACTGTCTTGATTCTGTGGGGGAGTTTTCAAAAACCATTCTAGAAATTGATTTCTCATCGGCTGATTTCCAGAGGATGAATGAAAACAAGTCATTCTTTTCAATCTTGTAAGAATAAGAGGAGTACAAGTGTTTAAGAAATGAGACTAGAAATATGTGCATTAGGGGCTGGGGATTTAGCTCAGTGATTAGAGTGCTTGCCTTGCAAGCACAAGGCCCTGAGTTCGATCCCCGGCACCACAAAAAAATAAAAGAAAGAAAAAAAGAAATATGTGCATTTATAGAGTCTCCTAAATCTAGTACCAAGAAACTGTATAAAATTTCTTCCTCCTTTGGTACATTACTAATGTATCAACTATGTTGAAAATGCCTCACAGTCTGTGGGCTTTTATACAGTCATACCTGCATAATAATGATTGGCTTTATTTATTAAACCCCACCCTTGCTTCATGAACAAAAATCAGTGTCTTGCCAGGCATGATGGCACATGCCTGTAATCCTAGCACCCAGGAAGCTGAAGCAGGAGGATTACTGTGAGTTTAAGGCCAGCCTGAACTACATGTGGAGACCCTGTCTCAAAGAAAATAATAATAATAAATTATTGTTTTTATAGAATCATAGATTTTCAGCATTGGAAAAGGGATCAGAGGACCATCTAGTCACATAACACAGCAATCTTTTGGGAAAGGATTATCTAATCTGTACTTGATCACCACCATCGTTGGTGAGCTGAACTTCTTTAGTTATCTTCTTTTTTGTTGCTTCTCTTAGAAATATTTCCATCAAGGAAAAGTCTAACTTTTTTTTACCCAGTGATTCTAACTCTTGTGTAGTAATATAAAATAATTGTTCTCTTTTTCATATACAGTTGGTACAGTTGGCCGTCTTTATCCTTGAACACCACACTTTAGGCTTCAGCCATTTGCAGATCTAAAATATAGTTAAGCCTGTGATGGTTACATCTATACCGAACATGTATAGACTTTTTCCCTTTTTGTTATTCCTTAAATAGCTATTTAATATTGGAAAATATTAAATATATAACACATTGAACAGTTTGCATTGTGTTAGGTATCATGTAATCTAGACATGATTTAAAGTACAGTATATGAGAGGATTGCATAGGTTATATATAAATACCCTTTCATTTTGTAAGATATTTGAGCTTCTGGATTTTGGTATCTACTAGGGGTAGGGGTGTCCAAGAACCATGCTCCCAAGGATACTGAGGAATGATTGTATTTATGTGTTTAAGGATAGGTAGCTAGCTTGTTTCTTATATTTTCTGTTCCCCAAGTTCAAGTGTTCTGGTTTGCTTAGTGTTTGGAAAATGTCAGTAATCATTTCTACTGTTTTTATAACCTCCTATTTTGGCGTTATCATTCTAATTGTCTTTTTTTGTTTGTTTGTTTGTTTTTTGAGAGAAGGTCTTGCTGTGCAGTTCAGGCTGGCCTTGAACTCACTAGTACCCCAGACTGGCCTTGAACTCTCGGCCACCTTCAACCTCAAGAGTGCTGAGAATACAGGCCTGTATCACCACACCCCACACTAGCTGTCCTTTCTTGTGAACACATCTGACCAAGACCATGTACCTACTACAGTGTTGTATGCATAACTAGTGGCAGTACTGCAAAAAGTGTGCAATAGGTCTGGAGATACAGCTCAGTAGTAAAGCTCTGGCTAGGCGTATGGAAGGCTTTAGGTTTGACCCCTGCGTCACACACAGACATAAAGTGCGTAGAATACAGTGTAGATACATTTTGTTTTGAGCATAATTTAGATAATATAATTTATTTATTGCAGTCTGAAATTGTACATACTTCTTTGATGTGGATGATGGAAAAATCCCAGGAACTTAGCCTTGGTTTGTTTCTTTAATCTTTTCTTTGCAGCCAGAAAAACACATGTAAGCAGTTTGACAAATGATGTAATGTAGTAGCATAGCTGAGTGGTACAGGTATTTTAAACCTAGCTCCAGTTCCTGAAGATGGTGAACATCTGCTTAGAGGTATTGTGGAGCTCCACAATGCACTAATTGAATTACTCTTTTCTGGAGTTGCCGACTGCACTAATTGAATTAGAGTGTGTGTGTGTGTGTGTGTGTGTGTGTGTGTGTGTGTGTGTAACATAATTCCAAGCTTAATGGGAGAGGTTGTGAGAAACATGACTGATGGTGTGTACTGTGCTGCTATCTAATGGCAGCCTATGGAACTACTACATGGTCTCTAGGGAAGAGAATGCAGTCATCTGATCTAGCGTGACCTCACTCTAACCCCATCTGAATTAGTTCAGAAGGTTCTAGGATGTATTTCTAAATTGAAAAAGAAAGTGATAAATTGCTTTATTAAAAATTAAGGGTTTTTTTAGGTATAAAGTTTTTTTTGAATTACTAAGTTGCAAATATTCAACAGAAGTAAAATTTCTAACCTTTAACTGTTGGAAAAATAAAAACTGATAATGGAGCTGGGTGCAGTGGTGCACACCTGTAAATCCCAGCTACTCAGGAGGCTAAGACAAGAGGGTCACAAGTGAAGGCCAGTCTGGGCAGCATATCGAGATCCTCTCTCAAAATAAAAAATGGACCTACCTGGTAAAATGGCCCTGGGTTCAATCCCCAGTACAGCAAAACAAAAAGCAAACAAACAAAAAAACTAGATAATGATCATGTTCTTTCTCATTTTTTCTTTCATATGAGGTTAATGTAAAAAGGAATTACAGTTTTGAAATATCTGGTATCACTGAAAGGATAAATGATACAGGGTTTATTTGTGTTTCTGCCTTTCTGGTTGTCAGAAATATTGAGGTCAGTCAGTTTAAAGATGTTGTAAAATCTCAGATCTGCATGATTATGCTTACAGAAAATGAAAAATTATTACAGAAAAAAATATGTTCAACATTAAAAGCAAGTACACTAAGAACATAGCAGCATGAACCATATTTTAATTCATTTTGACTCTAGGCATTCTAACTTGTAAAATAGACCTTAACTGAAAAATGCATCTATATAATCACTTGATTTATGGAACATATATGTGTGTATAGACTACCATGTCAATAATAGAAAAGAGGTAGCTTTATCAAATCAAAGAAACAATATAAAGCATAAAAAGTTTTAATATTTCTGTCATTTTCATGATTAAAATATGTTGACTATATCAGTATTTTACAGACAAATTCATTTATTGTAAGATTGACCTCCAGCCAAAGGTGGTGGCACACCCCTATGATCCCAGCATTCAATTGATCTGAGGCAGGAGGATCACAAGTTAAAGCCCAGCTTAGGCAACTGAGCAATGTAATGGAACCCTGTCTTAAAAAATAAAAAGGGCTGGGGATGTAGCTTGGTGTGAAGGTCCTGGGTACAATCTCCAGTACTGGGGGGTGGGCGTAGGGTTGAGCTACTTAGGTTTCTCGTACAAACAGCTCTCGTTAGAATGACAGAAATAGTATGTTAACTTTTTATACAGGCCTTTAAAGACATTTTACTGAGTTAGAAAATGGCTTTGATGTCATGTAGATCTAAAGCTTTGTGAATAACATGGCCTTTCATCACTAGCCACAACCCCATTCAGTTCTGAGTACCTTCTGTATGCCACTTACTGTACAGAAGGTACTATACAAAGTACTGAGTGTGAATAAGATTCAGACACTGCCCTCAATTAACTTTTACTTACTCATTAGATATTTATTTAGAACCCCTGTGCCAGTCACTGTGTAATTTGGAGTAGAAGCACTGTTAATAACTTTTACCTCCTCCCTTTTCATTGACATTGTGATTTGGTTTAGTAGCAGCTCTAGGGGAAGTACTATACTTAGTCATATCAGACATTTCTAATTTCAGCAGAAAAGAGTGATTTGAGTGTTTTGGACTGCTCTGTGTCTTAAGTAGTTTTTCCTTCTGCCTTTATACACCATCTAAGGGAGCAATGGTGTTTTTGATAGCTCTACAAGTATAGCTTAAAGAGAAGTAGGTAACATTTGTTAACAGTGCCTCCTGCCGGTAAGTAATAGATTTTCAGTCCTTGTCTGCACTATTGGTAGTGCCCTGTTGAGGTTGGGGGGTTTGGGGCTTCTTCTAAGGCTATCAGTGGCAAAGAGTCTATTGCATACAAAGTATAAAAGTCCTTCTTTAAATAGTCTATTTTTGGAACCTAAATTGTCCTGGGACCAGCCCTTGATATAAAAATTCATAGAAACCTGTTTTTCACA
This sequence comes from Hystrix cristata, assembly GCA_004026905.1. NCBI lineage: Eukaryota > Metazoa > Chordata > Mammalia > Rodentia > Hystricidae > Hystrix > Hystrix cristata. Next base: position 113,317 of record PVJO010000211.1, read on the forward strand.
GAATGTGGTAACTCCTTGCCATTGTGCTGTAGTGTTAAAATTCACATTGGCCAGGTTGTTCTGTAAATTAAACACTGACAGCTACCCTCAGGGGAACAGCCAATGTATTTATGATGATGTGCTGATTACACAAAATACACTGCAAGCAGAAAACAGCTGCAGAGAACAAACCTCTTAAAAAGAATACAATTACAAATAGCACCCTCAGTATTTCTAGTGGTGAATGTAGAATACAGCATGCTAATGCAGGTTTCTTAGTCTGCCTGAAAACAAAAAATCTGAAGGAGGTAAGTTAAATTATAGTTGAAGACATATGTAGTGCCAACAGAGCAGTGACAAATTTCCTTTCTGAAGAGCATGGCTAAGAAAGAATACATAGATTCAGGTGTAGAGCATAAGTCCTCCTCCTCTTTTTTAAAAAACAGGTTTTATTAGTGTTTTCATTCATTTATATATATATACACACACACACACACACACACATGTACACACACACAAATATATGCATGGCATTGAGGTGATAAAGCTTCTAGACACTTGAAGGATATTATATAATGTATTAGGTAGGGTATCTAGATTGTGATTTTAAATTTTGGGTAGAAACTATATGCTAAGATTGAGATATCAACATTTCATTTGAAGATACAGCTTTGTATTTTCAGTGTTAATGATTTTGAACATATTTGCCTTTAGAATTAATAAAAAAAGTCATCACTCTGGTAAGGTCTTTCTGATTTCTTAGGTTCTGTTTTTTAGGAATATGGTGGTTTAGAACAGGAATAGCTGGATGAGTGCATATTTTTAGGAGAATCAGCTCTCAAATATATCCCTTCTATTCCTCTTTGTTATTGGTCAATACACATAGGTAACAAATTACAAAAATTTTAATTGTCCATGTTTCAGTTTCTCTTTGTTAGAGCTAAGGGTCAGTATCTGTAAAATATATCTCAAATGCTGAGCATGCTAGCGTCTGTTTAAATCAGTAGAAAATATGTTGATCTTCCACAACATAAATTTACTCAAGCCAACTGTAAAGTTTAGCAGAGAGACATAGTGATTGGAAACAGTTCACTTCACCCACCCGAAACTAAGAATCAACTCTTCAGTATATGGATCACTGGTATGTAATAATCAACTATTATTGGTTTGTCTGTTGGTCTCTTTTTAAATCATTTTGGAGCCTCTTGGAGTTATTTTCTTGCTCTGCTGACATCAATCCCATGTGGCAGAGAAGTTGTGTATAATCACTTTGGTTTAATCAATAGAATAATTGATAAACCAGATAAGATTTAAACTGATTATAACCCCTACAGAATTCCCTGGAGGCCTTGGACTCTCTTAATTTTGACATGTGTGTTGTGTACCCTGAGGATGAAGTGCAGTTTGAATTATCTGTTTTTATTTGCTTAATGATGGGGAGGGTGTTAAAGTCAAATGTTTAATTAACCCAGCAATGGGCTGCGTTGTCACTTACACACAGTTGATTGAGATATCTCATGGAGAATACTGAATAGGAATGATAATGTGGCACTGGGACGGAAGATTGCTTTTTCAATCCATTTGCTGGGTCACTGCTTTGAATGTCTTATTGGATGAAAGGCATTCAGCCTGGAGAAAAAATTCAGCATTTAAGTACATTTTGTTCTCTTCTCCCCCTCTAAGCCCCTCCCTGCTCAGAAGTTAACTAAAACAGATATGTTCTAGGTTTAATAAGCCATTCATGTACTAGTAAGAGATTGAGAGTGGGTTGGTAGCCTCAAGCTATATAATTTCCTGTGGAAACGGAAAAATCCTGCTAGCCTCCAAGGTATTCTAAATGTGAGCGCTTTTTCCCCTCACATCCCAGTCCCTTGCCATTATTGTGAGGTTGTCTTTGGTTACTTGCCTCTTTCTGTAGTGTTTGCTAAATGTGCAGCTATCTCTAGGGCCACAGGCAGATCTTCTTCTCCTAAAGAAGCAAATTCTCTAGCATTTTTGCTATTTCATGCAGCTGGTTGCTATTTGGTTGTATCATCTAATCAAGTATTGTAGTGAAACTGTTGAACTATTCAGAGAGATGAAAATTTGAAGTGAGATTATTACTCCTTTTGCTACTGCTATTGTATAACAACTGGTGCCATGTATATTTCATTTTGTTGAGAGACAGTTTGCTTTCTGTTGGGATTAAAAAACTAGGCCAGGAAAGAGCCTGAAAGCCCACACCATCAAAAATGTAGTCTAGGCAGTTGGAGTTTTAATGACTTACTGCCCACAAAAAAATCCCTAGTTTTATAATCACATGTAAAATTTTTTGAAGGCATATGAACAGAACTTTAAAAAAATTATAACTTTCCCTTCTCAGTAGTTCTTAGGTTTCTTTCTTCTGTCCCCTAATGATCTAAACCGGGAATTTACTGAGTTTTTTTTCTGTGTTTTATTCATTTGTATTCCACAGAGCACAAGAGGGAGAAGGATACAAGATTGATTTTTTTTTTTTAAATGTGTATCCTCTTGAAAGCGTGGTCTGGGGCATGACTGCTGGGGGTTGGGGGACTTTACAAGGCAGTAGAAGCATGCAGCTATTTTTAAGGTGCAGGTTGGACTTTTGCAGGTCAAAGCAGACCAGACGAATAGCTTATCTTGAGGGACGCAAGCAATAGGCCAAATATAGAGCAGCTATTTCAGGAATCATGTAGGTCATTTAATTATCCATTATGATTGAGTGGCTAATGCTCTTTTGACAATTACATGACCTCTGTTATTCTTGAAACCTTTCCAGGCCCTCATGGGTCGAATGACCCACCAGTCAGTATGCCCAGACTTCATTCCACTCAGAAGGAAAGGAGATGTTGGGAACCATTGGCATTTAGAAATGACTGCTCTCTTTACTGACCACTACCCAAAATGTCTTTTATATAGCAGTCCTGATAGTAACTGGTCTTGAAGTCAACTATTTTTTATTGTCTACAGGAACAAAAGACATGCATTGGTTTCCACAAGAAAGAATTTTACCAGGACAGACTAGTAACCAAAATTGACCATTCTGAAATTCACAACTCCTGTACTGCAAGAATAAGCACTGTGGTATTAAAATTAATGTTTGATATCTGTCATACCAATCATCTATTGTCAAATTCAGAAGTTAGTAGTTTAATACCACAAAACAACCAAATGCTATTGATGATAGCTAATAACAGATTTTTATTAAGTCATTGAAATCATCAGCTTTTCATTTCAATGCTAAAATGACCATTAAATTAAAAAATCACTTTAAAATTGAGGTGCTGATCAAAGACAGAATGATTCAGGAAAATTATGTTCCTCACTTATTTTTCTGTAATCAACAAAGGATCACTAATATTTCCAAAGAAAATGTTTTACTCCTATTAAATGATAGTAAAACTTCCTTTTGCTAATTATAGTGACTTACAATTCTAATAACGTAAGTTTCTTGTGATTCTTTAGATTGTAGAGAGTTATAGTGTGGAAATAATGATAGCATAAACTAATTGTAGGATGTCAGAAATGTAAACAAATTCTGTGTAGTTAGTAAAATAGAGGGTTAAGCTACACAGTCATTCTCCAGCATTCTAAAATTACAATGCTATAGGCCTAAGAGGATAATTTTCTTAGAATAATACACAAACAACCAGGTCCAATGGTGCATACCTGTAATTCCAGGAAGCCAAGGCAAGAGGATCACAAGTTTGAGGCCAGCTTTGGGCAACTTAGATGTAGCTCAGAGATAGAGAGCACACCTGGGTTCCATACTCAGTCTTGGGAGTGGGGGGAGGAGGAGAAAAAAAATAGTGTACAAACATACTCTTTAAATAAGAAATGATTTGCACTGTTAGAGAAAAAAAATAATTTCTCTACCAGAGAAAAAGAAAAATCTTAAAATCTGTTGCTCATCAAAAATCATTGTTTTAAGCAACAAAAACTCTACATCAAGATCGTTTATTCTTGGAGCAATAAAGTTAGCCCATCTTCCCAGATAACATTTGTTAAACTACTACCTTTAAAACTCCAAGTTTAATTTGTTTTGGGTTTATTTTCATTTTGTTGTTTAGTAATAACAGATGAAAAATTGGAAGGCATGGATTGCTGTTTATAACCTATGACCTTGCAGAAATAGAAGCTTTATCGCTTAAATTTTAAATTCTTTAAGTGAATGTTACATTGATGCCTTAGAAACCTATAGAACACAGGCAACAGAAGTTATATTCATTGTTTTCTGTTTAAAAACATAATTTATCTCTTTAGCTTTTTTACTTTTTGTAGTTTAGATGAAAAGAAAATAAAAAAGCAGGATTTACGGTAAAAACAAAAGGTAAAGATTAAACTCCAGTATCCTGAATAAGGAATATAATTAATCTACTTAGTATTTTAAGAAGAAAGTGAGGAATATTAAATGTGGTGTGTAGGTTTGGTTTTTTGTTTATATATATCCTTATTCTGTTGATTTTATGTCTTGTGTAGGGTGTGTGTGTGTGACTGTGGATCAAACCCAGGGGTGATCTACCACCGCACTATAGCTGGAGCCCTTTTACTTTATTTTGAGACAAAATCTCAGTAAGTTGCCTAGGCTGGTCTTGTGCTATGATCCTCTTGCCTTAGCCTCCCAAGTAACTGAGATTACAAGTGTGCATCCTATATCCCTGTTCTTTGAAGCATACATTTAAACAGCTATATGAGGCTATGTTTTTTTCAGCCTTGGGAACCAAAAATACATAAAAAATCGGTGAGGTGAATGGTGTTTGTAATTTTAAAGACCTGAAAAGACGTTAAGAACTTGTATAATTAGTGGGAAAGGCCACAGGATAATAACATATAATAGGATAATAATTTCTTAATAAGGAGAATATAAAAGACTGATTAAATAAAGGGGCAATTCACAATGGAAATATATACCTAAACACAAATCTTAACCTAGTCTGGTCTGGTTAGGAATACACTTATTTGGTTTAGAAATACACTTATTTGGTTGGGATGGTTTTATTTTTGTTTGGTAATAAAACAGTTTACCAAACTGAACCTTAAATTTCTTTCAAGACATTGTTGAATTGTAATAAAATGGTATATTCCTTCCAAAGCAAGGATGATATCTATGGTGAGGGGGAAAAAAAAAACCTCAGAACAAAGATGAAAGAAATAACAGTTCATTAGAAAGAACACATTTTGGTGCACATCCTAAGGGTTCTATAGTTCTCAACCCAGTTTTGAGAAATCAAAAAGATCTACAAAATGCAAATGTCTTTTGAGTTACAAAAATAACCAGATGTCCTTATTAGTCGAAGCAAATGTTTACCCCTTAATTTACGCAGAACTATATGAGGATCCCTGGATGAAATATTGTATAAATGTGACACACACAAAAAATTCATATATATAGTGATAGGAAAGTATCTGCTCTAAATATATAATCATGAGGGTAGTATCTTGAAGGGGAACAACATTCTTTAAGATTCATGTGGATTTAAGGTAAACAAAATAAACTAGTTTTAGTTTCATTTGTTTGATAGGTGTGCTTGGCTTTTTTAATGCAAGTCTTTCTATCCCAAATCCTCATGATAAATTTATATTCAGTTTACTTAAGCTTTGTGCATTTTTGTATTTAAATCAGTGTAAACATACACATGAAATTCTGTTGGTCTGACAAGAAAAACGACCTACAGTAGTATAGAGATGCCTATTTGTGATTTTTAAATATCAGCCACATTGTTATAAATAGATGTGGTTTAGTGACTGCATTTTCTTGTTAAGCAGAATAAAATATAAAAAAATGCATACTCGAAAGGGCAAGGTATGGTTTTGTTTGTTTTAAAATCATGGCTTTAGAGCCAAAATAAATGTTTAGAGTTTAAATGTACTATTACTTCTGATGTAGAGGATAGTAGCATAATTACAAACTCCTTTATATATTCCAAGTCATTGCTAAGTTGATGTTCAAACCTTTGATTAAGAAGTCACAAAGCTGAATATGTTCAGACAGCTGTGTAATATCTCTCTTCACAAAACAGACAACTGTTTTAGCTATTTTGTGGGGAGGGGATCCCCATATATATTGCTGAAAACTTAGGTTATACAGCTACACTTTTAATGGAAAAATATTAAAATGTTTTACTGTGATGCTTTCTGTGACTTGAAAGTTAACAAAAGCAGCAATGCTCATTTATGCCCTTGCTTTGTCACTCCCTGGTGCAGTTTGTCTCTTGTAACCTTCTTATCAGAGCATCTCAGTGCTTAGTTGAGCTTGTTTATCTTAAAAGAGCAGGAGGCAGGCTTTTAGGGAGTAAGCTACATGTTCCAGTATAACAGGCACCAATGCTGTTTGACTTGAAAAACATTTGATCTCTTACATTAACAGCTCATGTCACTGTAATAGGCACTACAGCCAGGCGGTTGTTCAGTTTTCTATTATTTTAGCTTTGAAATAACTGTTACTGCTGCTCCAAAATCTCCGTGTATAAAATTGTATATTGGCTGTCCCCCAAGGACTCGTAAGTAAACAAGGTGATATGTGTGGCTAGAGGGAGGATATTTTGTTGGCTTTGTTTTAAATAATAACCATCCTTTCTAAGAATGGTTTTTGTCTGATCCCTGATGGTGTGCTGCATGACTTTGCTTGTATAAATTTGCAGAGCTAGGAACATCTTAAGGCAGATTTTTGTTACTTATGTATGTGTTTAGTAACTATCAATTATGAACTTTCATACAGTATTTTCTTCTCTTAATAATGAAGCATTTAGATTTTATGAAGCTTAACGTCACAGATCTTGCATAATTTCCCTAAGTAAACAGTTTGCATAATATTATTGAATATGGGCAAGCAAAGAATTTAAGGGAGTGTGTTTGTTAGACTTAAATTATTATTTTGCTTTATATAAAAGTACTCAGTTGGTAATTTCTGTTTTGGGAATAGTTTGGCATTTGGAATCAGGTATTGGTAGGAAAAGAACAAAACAAAATTTGTAAAATACGGTGGACATTTTCTTTGAGAGTATTTCTTCTTTTAAAGTGGTTAAAATGGGAGATTGTTTGTTATAGTAGTGGTAGGATGGCAGCAAATAATGTTAATCTTTCCTTTTCTCCTTTTTCAAGAATTTAGTTTGTTTTCCCATTCTTACAGTTTTCTGTTATGATATAACACTACCAGGCTACCTAGTACTTTCTTCTAATTTACCCTAAAATACGTTATATACACCAGCCAGCACAAGCATAATTGGTTTGAAAGACAGCCATCTATCTGGGGAGTGTCATGGGCTTTGACATGACATATCTGTAATATCTCTGAATACAGAAAGCACTTTCTGTGTTAGCTGGAGGTGTTAAAGCAGTAGTGTGTTTTAAGATTGTGTGCTGTGCAAATTCTGGCTTGTGAGGTAATGACAAGTGTTTGCCTGCATAGACAATATATTTTTCCCCCTGAGATCCCCACACACCTAGTTTCCCTCAAGCTCATCATCTCTGTCAGGTTAATCAATAGGCACCGTATGGCAGAGGGTCAGTAATCAGTGTCATCATGCCTTTAAATCGTGTTGAAAATTTGCTTAAAGCCTGGGCCAATTAACATCGAGATGATGAATGGATGAGAAGATGGGAAGAGCCTGCCGCTCAGGGGCTTTGTGAGGAGGAGATGCTCAGCTGTTGAGCAGCAGACACCAGCGAGTAAAATCAGCCATTCATGTGAGCTCAGTCCACCCACTCTTAATGATAATGTCAATCTAGCAAAATATATACACATTGGAGTTGTCATGAGTTCATAAATCAAAGGAGTTTGTCAAAGGCATTCAGATTAACGAGGCAGCAGCAATAACAAGTCAAATTTGCATAGAGAATTGCTCGAATCTCAGTAAATTATGATCCTGTTTTTCATTTGATTATTTGCTAATGTCTCAAGAGGGAGAATGATTATATTAGCATGCAAAATCTACTCCAGAAGTAGAAATCTGAGGTATAGAGGACCGGCACACTATGACAATTAATCAGTTTCTGCATACTAGCATAAATGCACAAGGCCCAGAAATGAACTTCTTTTTTATTATTATTTCTCTTTGCTACTGATCCAAATGGTTCAGCTTGACAGAGACTTTATATTGCTTTAACAGTGTTCTGAATTGTGCCTGCAGGCAAGACATAGTTATGCAGCTATAACCAACCTATCCATCTGCCAACCAGATTGGAATTCTCCTATCCAAGGCTTCCATTAACCCCCACTGACAGCTCCAAACAGGATTAAGAATTTGGAAGCATAAAAAATAGTTGTTCTTTGCAGATATGTACAATCCCTTTGCATTTGAGAAAGGCCCAATCAGTAATGTTTTATAATTAGTGTCAGACCATGTAGTGGGAAGAAAAACCTGCTTGGCAGTTTTTGACTCCTGTCACAGGGAGCAAGGCAGTCCTGTGTGGTTATCCCAGTGAGTAATTTCCATTCTAGCTGGTTTCTTACAGTGTGCTTGGATTGGTATTCTATATTACTAAATAGTAGCACTCCTCAAAGATTAAATTGGTGACTCTGTTGAAGTAGCGTAGGTATATATGGAGATTTCGATGTGGTTGTAAGATGGAGTAATTGCATGGTTTCTTAAAGAGGGTGGTATTTGAACCTCGTTTCTGGTTTAATGGATTAAATGATATTAAATGATATATAAAATGATGTACTGGAGAAAACAATGTGCCTGAAAATATATCAGAGACTATTATTTTATGAGGATATGTACTTCAGGCGCCCTGGTCCTTGAGTAGTAGGATTCTTCAGTCAGCATCTAAACGTAAATGGCCTCAACTTTCCCCATTGTATCCTAGAAGAATTAATTAAAATTTATTTAAACATGGAATTTTTGTCACTTTTTATTGACGAGTTTGAGTAACTTTATTCATGTCACTAAATTACCTTTTAATCGTCTAAAAGAATAATTGTTCCTGTCTTCATAAATCAGCTGTGTGTGGTGGCACACATCTGTAATCCTAGCACTTGGGAGGCTGAGGCAGGAGGATCACCATGAGTTTGAGGCCAGCCTGGGCTACCTAGTGAGTTCAAAGGCCAGCTTAAACTACATAGCAAGACTCTGTCTTTAAAAAAAAAAAAAAGATATAAAGTTGCAAATCATGTGTATTTGGAGACTATAATTATCTTGAAGCCTCATAACAAGTTACTGGGGGAAAAGTGTTAATCTCATTGCTAACTTACCAGTAAAAGTAACTATATGATGTCTGTTACTAGTTACTAGAAATTGGCCTCAATATTTGCCATTCTACCTGCTAATGAGTAATAGATTCCATTTTTCAGATGGATTTAAAAAATCAGTTATGATTCATCCCAATTGACTTGTTTTGCTAAAGTGATGTGATATTTCCAGTTACAGAGTTCTTTGAATTCTCCTAGTGAAGACTGTGACATAGGTGGGAAATGTTACTTCTAGTTTTGTAAATGTTAGTTTATTTTTATAGCAAATATGCTATTCAACACAAGGCTCCAACTCTTACACCATCTGACCTTGAACAAAATACTAAGAGAGGGAGCTGGGGATTTAGCTCAGTGGTAGAGCACTTATCTAGCAAGCACAAGGCCATGAGTTCCATCCCCAGCAACCCCCCCAATAGTAAGAGATTGCTTATAAGTCATTATGAGTGGTTTGACTTTTCATCACTGAATAGATTTCCTTTATTATAGAACCAACTCCTAATCATCCATGATATCAGGAATTGTGTGTGCGGATAGATAACTGATAACAGTAAGTACACCATTTACTAGGTCTTGAAGAATATTACCCCAGTTATGACTCCGTTGTGTGCTACCATCAAAACATCTTCACCTCTTGCTTTGGGCCAAAAACAAAACCAAAAAAACCTCTGGAAAGTTAGGAATGCCTTCCTTATCCATAGAAGAATCTTTCCTCATCAAGAGTTAGCAACCTTTTTCTACAAAAGGACCAAATAATAAACCTTTGAGGGCTTGTGGCCATAGACTCTGTGTTGTGACTTACCTTAGCTATTGTAGTATGAAAGCAGCCTTAGATGAAAGGTAAATGAATGACTGTGGTTGTGTACCAGTAAAACTTTATTTGAAAAAATATGCCACAAGCCTGAGCTTGCTGACTCCTGCTCCAAATGATCATGCTGGCATTATTGGTAGTGGGACAGTAGGACAATAGTGTTAGGCTGTCACTGAAGTTTCTCTGCTTAGAAATCATTTTTAAGCTTAACTGGCTGTTATGGATGTAGGCTTTGAATTATTTATTGAGCATCTATTATTTGTATGGAATTGAATGTGTTGGTAGGTAGAGGGAGCTACAAGATACTTCCCAATAAGCTTCCCTTCTTACTGGTTAATTTAGAGCTAACAATGCAAAACTGTATCTAATTAAGTGCCAGATTGTGTGAATCAAGGTAAAAATGTTAAGGAATTTCCAATAGAGTAAGATGGAATAATTGCATGGTTTCTTAAAGAGGGTGGCATTTGAACCTCATTTTTGGGGTTTTTTTTTGGAGGGAGTCCTGGGGATTAAACTCAGGGCCTTGCATTTGTTAGGCAGGCGCTCTACCGCTGAGATGAATCCCCAACCCCTAGAACCTCATTTTAAGGCTGTATGGAATTTGATTAGATTAAGTGATTTTCCTGTGTTTGTAGTTGTCAAGTGAACTAAACTGGAATTTAAGGATCCTTCCAGACTGAAAGTATCAGGATCAAATCACATGTTTGTGAGGCTTATGGAAAGACTTGGTTAACTAGGGCAGAAAATATATGTTGAGAGAAATAACTTGGGTGTAATATGACAGAAAATTCTGGAAGGTCCTGAAAACCAAACCTAGAACTTCATATTTAATATTATAGACACAAAGAGTCACGAAGTTTTCGATGAAAAGACTATCAGGACATTAGTGGTGTATCAGAAGGATTAATCTGGCAGTGGCGTCCATCCAATGAAAATTTAGAACTTACATACATTATGCTCATTTTGTGTTGAGCTACTGCAATATGGCTATGAAAAAGAAACTGGCCCTCCCCTAAAGGAAGGGAGGGAGTGGAAAGTATATTCATACACACATGTGACATAAAATGCCAAATTGGAAATAAAGTTAATTCGAGGAAATTCATTCTAACTGGGGACTAGTGGAGGGGATAAGCTTAAGCTTCTCAGAAAAGGAACAATTTTAGGTTTGTTTTTTTTTTCTCCTCCTCTTCTTTTTGAGACAGGGTCTTGCTATGTAATTCAGGCTGCTGGCCTTGAACTCACTATGTAGCACAGGCTGGCTTGAGCTCAAGGTGATCCTCCTGCCTCTGCCTCCCGAGTGCTGGGATTACAGGCATGCGCCACCACACCCGGCAAGAAATTATTTTAGTTGACTCTTGAACTAGGATTTTAGTGGATGAAGAAATTGAGAAAGAAGGCTGGAGAAGTAGAATTAGGAAAAGCACAGAAAAGAGTGCTTTTCTTATTTTGGTTAATTATAAACAGTGTCACATAAATAATGTAGACACTTTGATACAAGGTTTAAATTGATCAGTTTATGGTTGGTAACTCTATTAAGAATTTGGAGTTTATTCTATATATGTGGGGAAGCTAGAAGAGATTTTTGAGTAGGATTTTTAAGAATAATTCTAACAGAAATGTATACTAGAATGTCAGGTACAGATTAGGCAAGGATGTCAGGGGGTTATCTCAGTACTAATACTGTTAGAGATGTTAAGGGTCTAGGAATGCAAAAGTAGGGTCAGTCTTTTTTTTCCCCCAATATAATACATTTTAGTCTTTATTTACACTTTCAATTTCTCACATCAGAGCGTCAGTCTTTTAAAATAGATGATTCAAAGGAAAGTTTTAGACTGGAAATTGGTTAGATTTGTTGAAGAAAAAAATGAGTGAAAGCTAACTGTGAGGATTTAAATCTGGGATTTAAAAAAATTGAGAGGAAAATTCAAATGGTAAAAGTATGTTGATTTTGAGTTTATCATCCAAATTACTTTTTATGTGATTACTTTTTCTTTCTTAATTCATCCCCAGTTACTTCTGACGTTTTATCCAGCATACATCCTTGCGATCTCTTGCATCAGATTAGCATTATTTCATTTTTTGACTTTACTCTAACCAAACCTCTGTTGTTTATGTCTGTTAGTGCTTCCATTTGCAGTTAAAGTTATCACTGAGACTCATTCTGCCCCTTTTAATTTTTAGCAGGTAAGATAGGCTAAGAAATAACTATTCCAGTTAATATAAAAGGTAACAAGTTGTGTAGAATCTTTTTCAGAAGTGTCTCAATATGATACTGCTATTTGTAGAATGTTATTACTCTAGAACTACAACCACATTCTGTTGAAACATTCCAAGTGAGTGTTGGGAATGAGTTATTCTCAGCAGGGAATGAGTTATTCTCAGCAGTCAGGTTTGCTTAAGTTGGTTAAATGATAGGATGCAGATTTTTCTCCCTAAGCTTTAGCTTTTACTTATCTGACTTTTTCCCATTTCTTAACAAATATGTTAGTCTACATTTAACTTACTATTTAACTTAATATTTTATTTTGAAATCCTTTCAGATATACAGAAAAGTTGAAAGAATAGTGCAAAGAATACCCTTATACCCTTCACACAGATTCGCCAATGTTAAAATAGTACAGTATTTGAACTTTCTGTTTATAAGTACACATACACAATACATCCATTTACTTATTATTTTTCTGAGCCATTTGAAATTTATAGACGTAATGTCCCTTCACTCCTAAATGTTTCAGTGCATGTTCCTAAGACATTGTTCTAATAACCACAGTACAAATTATCAAAATCAGGAAATTGAAAAGATAAACTGTAACTGTCCCTCCTAGAATGAAATGCTATGTGACAATAAAGGAGAAAGAAATACTAGTTTATGCAACAGCATGAAGAGATTTAAAATATATTGTGGTAGATGAACTAAACCACATTCTAAAGCTTGCACGCTATATGAGTCAATGTATATGAAATTCTGGAAAAGGCGAAATTATTGGGTTTAAAACAGTCATTGGTTTTCAGTGGTGATGGCAGAGGATTGACTATAAAAGAGCAGTAGGAGGGAATTTGGGGAATGAGAGAATTGTTTCATACTTTGATTGTGGTAGAGTTATCCAGCTCTACTTTGTATACTTGGTATACTTTTGTCAAAACTCATAGAACTATATACCAAAAGTGTGAATTTTCCCGTTTGTAAATTTTAAAAGTGGAAAACAATCTGGAATTTAATATGGATAGATACAGTGTTATAGTATATCTGTAGATGTTGCTCAGATTTTTTTTCCAGCTGCCCCAGTAAGTACTTTCTATGGGAAAAGAAAATCTTAGATCACAAAATTATTATATATTTTTGGTTTCCTTTAATCTGAAACGCAGTTTTTTGTTGTTGTTGTTGAGAACAGTCTTGTAATTTTATAAGATGTCCTTCATTTTGAGTTAGTCTGATACTTTCTTATGAGTAGATTTAGATTTTGTGTTTATGGCAAGGCTACTTAGAAGTAATGTTACTTTCTCAGTACATCATATCAGGTGGCACATAATGTTAAGGTGGTGTCTGCCAGATTTCTCCACTGTAAGTCACTATTTTCCCTTTGTAGTTATTAAATATGAAGAAATATTTTGAGATTATACAGCTATCCTACCACTTGTCAAACTTTCACCTGCTAATTTTAGCATTCAGAGGTGATTATTGCTTTTATAAACTAGTTACTCTCAAATAGAATTTATTAGACAAAACTTAACTTGTTGACCTGGGCAATTAAGCATATTGCTCATTGGAATTCCTCATAGATAAGGATGCAAGGAATCCTCAACCACTGAGGTGTAACCACTTAGGAACTAGTAGATATTTCATCATTCCCAGCCACCTTCCCTGGCATTCTGTATCTCCTCATCACTATTAGGGGATACCTATTTCTTACCCCTGATATCCTGACTGCTTAATATTTCTACCCCTGTGATATGTAACAACAGCTTTGGATTTTTTGTTTTTGATTTCTCTTGATGGCCCAGAGTAAAATATTGGGTTAATCTATCTAAAAAGAGACAGAAATAGCTATTACAATGTTTATATTTTTCTTCCTTTTTCTTGTTTGTTGAGTTATTTTTAACAATACTTTCTGTTTTCCTCATTTGTCATGTTTTATGGTCATTATGGGAGGAAACGAAGTTAGAATGCTGAAGTTTTTGGGTTTCCACTGCTTTTCTTCTTTGTTTTAATTTTAGGGACCTTTATGAAGTGATCATCACAGATGTAAAATGCCAAGTTAAACTCCATGGGGGATTTCTGACCTAAAGGAACACTTTGGGGTCCAGGTCTCTTAAGCCGACTAACGGTGACACGCAGGGCAAACGGATGCTAGCCACAGTGGCAAAAGGGCCTTAAATGATAGTACATTTTCATCTTTCAATATCTTTTAAAATATAATATCTGATGTTAGCCAGAAAAGTACTAACTTACATTTAAGTTTAAAACACAGTAATGAGGGGCTGGGGATTTAGCTCAGTGATTACAGTGCTTTCCTTGTAAGCGCAAGGCCCTGAGTTTGATCCCCAGCACCAAAAAAACAAAAACAAAAACAAACAAACAAAAAAACCCAGTAATGATTAGAATGATTTCATACTTTCATGCAAATGTTTAGATAAACTTGCATAGGAAATAATTTCTGGATCTAAAAATGAAATAAGTCCTCAGTTAGAATGTGATGACTATATATAACACAATAAATATGTCACCAGCAAATTTTAAAATGTTAATGTTACAAATGTAGTTGTAGGAAATAGAAACAAAATAATAATGTAATTTGGATTGTCTGAATTTTGCCTTGCAGGTAGTGGTTTACATTATATTGAGTAGCAGATTTTTAGCACTTTTGAGCTCAGTTTTAATTATTGTTTTTTCACCTTCCATAATATATAAAAATCCCATTGACATTATAAGGATTTTCTAGCTGCCATCTGAAGTGACAAGGAATGGACTCTATATTCAAATTACTGATTAAATACTGCTTTATGCTAAGAACTAGGCTACCTCAATTTAAGAAAAGAAAATCAAATCTGAGAAGAGGAAGAGGAAACTATTTTTTAGGACCTAGACTTGGAGATTTATACCACCCAAACATTTGCAGTAGTTGAAAACTAATTACTTAAAAGAGAAGGTAATAATCATGGTTTAAGTTGTCATCAGCTAAGTGTGAGCTGGAACTTTCTTGTGTCCAGTGTCAACCTGTGTCAAGGGTGGTAAATTTGACTTCTAATCAGCGTGATCCCCTGGGCAATGCTTAAACATAGATGGAATACTTCACAGCCATATCTGACATACATTCATTTATATACATGGGTATATCTTTTCCTTTACATATGTGTATGTCTATATGTATATAAATCTTCAGATGAATGAATGCATAAATATACATGGTGATGTAGCTTACAGAATTAGAAATGTAATTCAGTTTACTCCCGCAGAATAAGACTGAAGATAATGAGAACTGAATTAAAGCTTACTTTCTTTCACAGAACTCCTCAGAGAGAGAAGACTGTAATAATGGCGAACCCCCTAGGAAGATAATACCAGAGAAGAATTCACTTAGACAGGTATGAAATTCAGTCTTACTTAAAAATAAAAAGCTACCAACAACAAAATAAAAGACAGGAAACCCTTGACTTGCCATTGTTTAAACATTGAAGCTTAAAAGTCCTGTGCTCTAAAGTTGGTCTGACCATAGCTTCAGACAGGTAACATCATTTCCCAGTCATTTCAGAAATATCCTATGCGCAAAAGTACAGAACAGTCAGTTGTTTACATGTAGTGAGTATTAAAATAATAATTTTTAAATAGTTTTCTTATTTAAAAAAAAAAAACTAAAGTGCATCTTAAGTACAAATGGTAGAATAGTTGGCTCTAAAACCTAATTTTCCTGTTAAGATTGCTCATACATTTCAAAAAATAATAGTAATAACCAAAGCAGATCTGTGTGTAATTAGCTCCTTTTATTTTGTTTGCTGTTAGGAGTGGAGGCCTCACCCCCAGTACTGGGAACCAAACCCAGGGCTTCACATGTGGTAGTTGAGTGCTCTACCACTGAGGTACATCACAGTCCTTTTTAAATTTTTTTTGAGACAAGATCTAAGTTGCCCAGGCTGGCCTCCAATTTATAATACTCCTACCTCAACTTCCAGAGTAGCTGAGATTACAGGTGTGTTCCACTGCATCAGTGAGGCCATTATTGACTAGTTTAAAAAAAATTTTTTATAATATATATTTTATGTATATTATATATGTATATAAATGTTATTTTTTGCTCACCACTGCCTTATTTCCAAAAGAGTAGTACATTGTACTTATGAAAGTTCAATTACATGGTGCTCTTTTTTAATATTAAAATGTCCAAAATACTGGCCAAATTTTTTCCTTCTCACTGCTTGTATTGGCCTTTAACATCTCCCTTCCTTATTGGGAACACAAACAAGTACGTAAGTGTTGCCAGAGAAAACATGTGCCACCTATTTTTGTTTTGTATGTTACTAGGGATTGAACCCAGAACCTTCTTACTGAGTTACTTTGAAAAAATGTTTTGAGCAGGGGAGGTGCTGGGGATTAAACTCGGGGCCTGTGTTTACAAGGCAAGCACTCTAACCACTGAGCTAAAGCTAAGAAAATTTTTTTGAGAGTGGGTCTTGCTAAATCACTAATTGCCCAGATTAGGCTCCAATTTGCATTCCTTCTGCCTCAGCCTCCCAGAGTGCTGGAATTACAGGTGTGTACTACAACTGCCAGCCAGTCTATTCATTTTAAATATAAGATTGAGTAAAATATACACCAGTAGCAATAAAAATAATTTTAATTCATTTGCATTTATCGCATTGTTTTAGGTCATAGAAGAGATACAATATTTGTCGAGCACCCACGGGAATTTGTTTAATTCTTGCAGTAACCCTGTAAAATTGCTGGATATAATGTGATTTCCAATTTATAGATGAAGAAAATGACGATTTAAAGGGGTTAGATGACTTTAGTGTCTCAGTGATTTGAAACTCAGAACTCACTGTTACCAGGGTGTTTCTACTTCTGCCTTCTGACTCCAATTTGCATATTGTTAATTTTCGGAAGGAAAGTACTTGAGACGTGACACATTCATTTTTTCAATTTACTATAAACAAGTACTTTCTCCTTTTTTGTAAAAATAATTGTTTTAAATGGAATTCAGTCAGTTGAGGAAGCTGTGTAAACAAACATGTGATCAGTAATTGAGATTAAAACAGTTTCAGCTATTTGGAGATAAATACCAGATCTGTAAGTCTAAGTCAGGAAGACATTATTGAATAAGAGACACTCTGCCCACTATGCAGAAAGAAGTATAAGGAAACAATGAGACAAAAAGTTTTGGCAACTTTATTTAAGCTAACAAACGAATTTTCACTCTGCAAAGTTATAAATTAATTTTAATAGGCCGATCCAGATGGTCCATTTGGAAAATGGATAGGCTGATCTGTTGAAAATTAAACTAAATTTATCTCTCTCATACTTCAAACTGAAGCGAGAGAGAGAATCGTGCCTATTAAGTCCAGCACATGCAGATGGACCAGCAGGTCACACATGGGACTAATCTGATTCATTTTAAAAATAAATGCAGACGTTATTGAATCATTTTATACTTGCAAGATCTGTTGTGTGCAATATTTGAAAGAGATTTAATGTTTTTTCATTGCCGTTTTAGCAGGTTCTCTTCACCCCCCCCCCATTTTAATTTACCAGCCTTCCCCCTCCTCGTGGTGCTCCAAAATGATTTTTGTAATATCTGTCATTCAGTGTTGAGATCCAAGCTCTGGAGATTAATTAGGTCATGAGGCTTCCCACAGCCTTTCTTTGTAAGGGGTTTTATCTCCATTCTTTTTGTGAAGAGCATGAACTCAGTGTTCTTGGAAAGAGAAATGGCCTTTAGAAACAGGGAAGTAGGAGATCCTCCTGGGGCCCTCAGAGTCTTTTAGCTTCTGGGTGTTTTAACAGCCCTATGAATGCAGATTTGTAAATTTATTGCAGTGCCATCTGGTTTTTTGCTTGAACCAGATTACTGTTGGCTTGTGTCTGTCTATTGTGGTGGTCACTCCCTGGGAGCTTGCCCTCTCAATCTTAGGGAAGAGTGATAAATAGCAAGGGTCAATAGAAGCGGGTCACAGGGCAGCTGTCCAAGACTGCCCTGAACTTGATTACCCCACTACTGAGTTGGGTTTTTGTTTGTTTTGTTTTGTTTTTTAGCCTGGACACTTAACTATACAAGCTGTTTAATCTCCTCCTTTTCTCAACTGCACTTAAATAAGGAAGGGCCATTTTGCTGCCCTGTTTGTTTGTTTGCTTGCTTCTCCTGCAGTCTTGTTCTATAGACAAAAAGATGGTGATTTCACCACCTTAATACCTAGTGTTGATGTGCGATTGGTGTCATGTGGCTCAGTCCTTTTTACTTGAGATTCTTTTGTTTCAAATGGAATTTTAGGAACTCTTTTCACCATTGAGTATTAAAAGTTCAGTTATGTTCTAACAATTTTGTATTGTTTTAAACTAAATTATAGTTTATATTTTTTATTCTAAGAGGAGTTTTGCCATTGACAGGAGATGACCACATGTTAATTTGGAGAGCTATTTAAATATTGGAGGAGCTGAAAGAAGGGTTATCAGTTATCAGTACAGTTTTTACACACATTAAAAGAATAATAATAGGCTACATCAGAAATTTGACAGCTGAGAGAAAATGAAGATTTCTTGAAAAATGTAACTTCGGGCTGGGGATTTAGCTCAGTGGTTAGAGTGCTTGCCTTGCAAGCACAAGGCCCTGAGTTTGATCCCCAGGACCAAAAAAAAAAGAAAAATGTAACTTAGAATGAGACAAAATTTAAATAGCCCTGTCTATTAAATACATTTAATTATCAAATTATCACAGTTTCACTGATGATTTCAACAAACATTTGAGGAAGAAATTATAGCAATCTTATACAAACTCTTTCTGAAAATATAAAAGGAAAGAATACTTACTGACTTGTAAAGCCACCATAACAGCAATTCCAAACCTGACAGGTATTACCCTAGAAGGAAATAAGGAAGGAGAAAGTTAAGGGAGATGACTTTCTGTGTTCTCAAGTCACTTTGTATACCTACTTTTTCATTTTACTTCCAGAGTATCAGGGGCTGGTGGGGAGTAAATTGTGCATCCTTGTAAAGAAAGTCAGTTTTATAATCTTATCTTGGCATTAAATGCAGACTTTTATTTAGAGCATCTATAGCGTAGACACAGTTTTTCTATCTTTCTATTAAAATACAAAGCCAAAAAAATCATAGCCACTGTTTTCATAGCTCTTATTATTATCTTTTAAGGAGGGCAGAGGCCTGGCAGGATATATGAAAGTACTCATTACTTTTGAAAATGTAGCATTACAACATGCAACTCTTCTTTGCTTCACATTGGTGCTAATAGGATCTGTCAGCCCTGCCTTTCTCTGTAATTGAGTAAATTGTGACCGCTGTCTAATCCTTCTCCCATCCCCCGTTTCCTTTGTGTATGTGTCCACTTTCCATCCTGGGAACGTGTGCAGTGATAAATAAAGCATTGAGTAGAGCTCTCTGAACTCTTTGAAAGCAGCATGATGCCAGCCCTCTAGTTATATTTCTTTAAGTGTTTACATTTTTCTGTATTCTCTCTCTTGTGTGGCTGGAACCCTGGGGATGCAAAGCCATGAGAGAGGCCAAGAAGCTAACAAAGTAGCTGTCTCCCTTGTTAGCTTGTTCCTTTATTCTTTAAAAACAAGATAAAAACCATCTGGCTCAGGGCATTACATTTTCCTCCCCCATGCACCTCTATAGAGGAGACTTCACCTGCAGTGAGGGTTTACATTGATTAGGGAGGGAGCAGTAATTCAAGCTTCCATCCTCTTCAAGGATACTTTGCAGTCTTTAAGGTGCTGACCCACTGAGTTAAACTGTCAAGGGAGGATAAAAAAGTATCTTCCTCCCAGGAGGTAACAGCTGCCAGGTTTTCAACACCTTGCAGGCCCTGGAAAAATGTCACAATTGTCAGCAGAAAGAAAAATGACTCTGTTGTCATCTTCTGTTAATGACTGGATCTTATAAAGGAACTACATTGCCTTTCAGGAGTAAGTGCCTGCTTTCCTTGCCTACCATACCACCCTCCCCTCAAAAATTCCTGTAGTTTGTTCTCACCTTGGAGTAGATCCACAAAAACCTGCAGTGAGGAGGTAAAAGTTACAGCAGCCAGGATAAGCAAGGAAGTCTGATGGGCATATCTTCTTTCTACAGTCGGGTGAGTAGGAGGAAAAAGCACATCACTCACACCGAAAATGACATTATAGTGTGAATTAACAAAACAACAACAACAACAAAAAGTCATTCATAAGCCAGTGAACTGAGAGAAAACATACTGTATTTCTGTTCTTTGGAGGACAATTTGTTTTCAAGTGGCATCCAGATGGGTAAATACCATGACATTTCTTTTTTCAAGAGAGCCACTTCTTTTCTTAGAAAGAAAATCAGACCTCACAGAATTTACTTCCTTTAATAGCTGTGTAATATTCGTATATGATAGCTTTCCCTTCTTTCTCATTTGATTGATGAGGGGGAAAGGTTTAATGAAGTCCCTGCTATCAGGCAGGCTGTTTTTTTTCTATTTGTTTTAGGTTAGTCATTTTAATTGTATTGAGTAATTAGAAGGTACACACAGCCAAGGGAGCTTTGTTCTGATAATTGCTCAGGAAAACCCGTTCCCTATCTGCACTGTGTTGTGTTGAGACACTTCTCCCTCTAGTGGCAATAGTAAGCACTTTGGCTTGGCAGTAGGCAAGGTATAATTGCAATATGACAAACTATGCTTAAGGGACTATCTTGTAAATAGTTTAGGGTTTGGCATTATTTCATTATATATGTGTTTTTTTACACTATGAAGCTTCCTACCTCTTTTTTTTTTTCCCAGAAGTGCTTTGGGCTTTGGATGGAAAAAAATTGCCTGAGATGTTTATTAAAAAAAAAAAAAAATCAGTGCATTCTGGGTAATGTTTTGCAGCTTGACTTAATTTTAGTCATCTGTTTTAATTACCTATTTATAAAAATGCTTTTGCATTTGTAGACATTATTTAACACTTTGGAAGAAGCACCTCATTTGAAATAAATAAATAAATTGTACATATTTTAAATAGTCCATGTAAAAGACCTTAAAGGTAATTAATGTAGGTCTCTTAAGTAAGACAAAAGTGATCTTTCTGAATCTGATGAAGTGATTTGTTTATATAACTTCCCACTTCTGCTGAATCCTTCAGAGTCTAATAACATTTTTTTAAAAACATGGTTTGGCAATTCATGCCTAGCTACAAAAACCCTTCTTCAAAAAGAAGCAATTTAATAACCAGCTTTCTTAAAATTACTTTGAAAAAGGAAGACTGTACAGGGGGTTGATATTTTGTTTTATTTTTATTTCAGTGTAATCATTCTTTGATAAATTATGTAATCACTGACTTAGTAGAAAAAATATTATTGAACTCCTGGGTTGTAATGACCATAAAAAGTATGTTTTCATATAGAGAGTTGAGATACTCTGAATAAATTATAAAGGAAACAGCTTATATGCTGATCAAAGTCCATATGGGCCCAACTCATTTTGCATTCAATGCTTAATCTGGATGTACCATTTTCTAAAAAAAGGAAGAGAAAAGAGAAGCTTTGTGTGCCCAGCCGCATGAGTCCTAAAAAGTCTGCCCTAAGAACAACCATGGAATGAGATCAGATACAACTTTGCATCTCTTGAACAAGATTGCATAGTATCTGCGTGACATTTTAAAGCGCAGATCCAGTTTCTCTAGGCGTCGCTTTGTAGTTTGCTTTTTCTGTCTCATATTCTTGCTCAGAACATGATTTGATGTTGCTGTATATCTGAAGGTCCCTGTTCTTTTCACCCCACCCCCCAATTACTGGCCATTTTCATTATACTATATCTTGTTTTGCTATAGGGCTGTTGAACAGATTTCTTAAGCAGCTTTTTGCAAGGTTAAAAGAATGCACCCTGGTAACAAGTTTGTGTCATTTTAAATATATACCTTCTAGTAAATAAGGAGAAGCCTGGCAATCAATCCCTTTTAGTGTGTTATATGTTTCACCTGACAACTAAACCTTCTATTGATTAGCCATTACTTTGTTAGATAATCCTATGTCATTGAATCCATTGTAAAAAATTAAACTCTTTAAAATGTTTTACCCTAGCAGCAGTGTGAAAATTGAAAACTTGTTCAGAATTACAGCCTGCTTTCACAAAGAAGGTAGTTTTCAGCGAGGCATCTTACTAGTTTATGCTTATATGCTTTATATGCAATATAAAAACGTATTCAAGTACTCCAACGCAAAACTCTGTCTGCCTCTGGTTCAGCAACGAAGCTACCTTTTCAAATGTTGCGTGGGGACTGAACCTATCTTGCCTGCGGCTTTTCTATTCACTAGTTTGGTTTCAAACTGGAAGGAGTCTTACAAAGGCAAAATACTGAATGTTTTGGCTTTTTTATTCCAGAGTCATCAAAAGACCATGACAAATTTTAGTCTGATCTTTACTGATTCCTCAGGACATAAGAAAGGTCATACACCCATTTCACAGATAAATTATCAGAAAATAAAAGCCTATATCACTAGTCATTTCCTATTCTGTGTACTCCCTCAGGCCTGGAATATGTTTTCTGAGTCTAATTTTCCCCTAAAAATGTTATGTGCATTCATAAGGGGGAAAGAGGATAATTTTGAAGGAAAGTAGTCTTTCTTTTTTTTGGTGCTGGGGATCAAACTCAGGGCCTTGCACTTGCTATGCAAGCACTCTAACCACTGAGCTAAATCCCCAGCCCCAGTTTTTCAACTTTCATAATTTGTAAAATACTTGCATGTACACACATGTGCCTGCATTGAGGCTTGAACCCAGAGTTTCACATGTACTAAGCATGTGCACTACCACCCAGCCCTCAGAAGTTTCTTTTCCCCAGAGAAATAGCTTGATATTTTTATTAATTGAATAAAACATCTATAATACTCCCCCCTTAAAATTTTAACTGCATATACTTTTTATATTTTTGTTGAAAGTTTCATGTAGTAAATTATACTGGTATTAATTGTATAAATCAGTGAATTTATGCTAAATTAATTACTGGTGTACCCCTCTCCCCCATCAAGCTGCATAAACCAAGAAAATCCTCTTGGTCGTCTTCCCAGGTTTCCCACCGCCACAGAATCAGACTTTGATTGGTTTACTGTCACTATAGATTAGTTTTGTCTTTTCTAGAGTTTTTTTTGGGGGGTTTTTTTTGTGTGTTTTTTTTTTTAAACAGGATTTCACCATGTACTCCAAGCTATCCTCAAACTCATGGCAGTCTTCCTGTGTCAGCCTCCCAAGTGCTGGGATTACAGGCGTGCACCACCACGCCCGGCATCTTTCTAGAGTTTTATGTAAAAGAATCATGTTTTTGTTTTTTGGTTTTTTGTTGTTGTTGTTGTTGCTGGGGATTGAACTCAGGACCTTGTGCTTGCAAGGCAAGCACTGTAACTACTGAGCTGAATCCCCAACCCCGAGAATCATATATTTTAAGGTCAGTGTAATATTTATGAGATTCATCCGTTCTGTATGTATCAGTAGCTTATTCTCTTGTTTAGTTGAATAAATATGCTACACTTTGTTTTCTGTTCTCCTTTTGGTGAACACTTGAGCTGTTTCTATCTTTATAAATGAAGTTACTATGAATATTTTTACGTGAAGCATGGTAGTGAGCATGTGTTGAGTACTTTTCCATTGTGCCTATTGGTTATTCAGATACTTCTTTTTGAAAAGTTGGAGTTTCTTAGTTTTAGTTTGTTTGTTTGTTTCACTCCTAGTACTGGGGATTGAGTCCAGGGCCTTTGCACCAAGGTATAATCCCCAGCACTTTGTTTTTAAAATAGGATCTCTCTAAATTCCTAAATTGCCCAGGCTGGGTTTGAATTTGAGATCCTTCCTCAGCCTCCTGAGATGCTGGGCACTCACCACTGTGCCCAGCTAGTTTTTAGCCATTTTTTAAAATTGCACTGTTTGCCTTTTATTGTTGAGTTTTAGAACTCAACTATTGAGTCCTGGATGCCAGTTTTTTGTCAGATGTATGTGTTCTGAATATTTTCTCACAGTCTTTGGCTTGCCTATTTATTTATGGTGTGTTTTAAGAAATTTTTAGTTTTTTGGATCAAGTCCAGCCTATCAGTTTTTTTTTATCTACCCCGTGAGTATGAATATATTATTCTGAGTTTTTCTCTAGACGCTTTATAAATTTTAGCTTTTATGTTTATGTGTATGATCCATCTCAAATTAATTCTTACATGTGCTGTGTAGCAGTGTTTGGGTTCATTATTTGCACTCTGCTTTTTTTGTTTGTTTGTTTGTTTTTGTTGTTTTTGGTTTTTTGAGGGTGTTGGGGATGGAACTCAGGGCCTTGCACTTGCTAGGCAAGTGCTCTACCACTTGAGCTAAATCCCCAACCCCTGCACTCTGCTTTTATTCACACATTTCAGTATCCTTCTTGTAACTTTTCTTTCCTCCACTGAATTACATGGGTACATTTATCAAAAGTCAGTTACCTGTGAGTGTAGTCTGAACCTCCTGCAAAAGATGGTCTTCCTGGGCTGGGGGACAGAGCCATGGGCAGCTGCATCTGAGGTGCTGACCCACTGCTACTTCAGTCCCTAGAGACCAGGACAGATGACAGGCATCTCTTCACCAAGTGTCATACTCTTGCTCTTGATTATTGTACCTTTATATTACAAGTCTTGAAATCAGGTAGAATCTTCTCTTTGTTTTTATTTTTAATATTTTTAATACTGTTTTGATTATGGTAGATACTTTGCATTTTGAAATAAATTTTAGAATCAACCTAACAGTTTCTACTAAAAAGAAGTCTGATGTTTTGATCTGTGTGTTACTGAAATGCAGTATTCATTTTAGTAAAACATCTTAACAATATTGAATCTTCTAGTTGGTAAACATGGTATCGCTATTTACACTTTTAAGTACTAAGCAGTGTGTTTTAGTTTTCAGTGTATATTTCTTTTTTTTTTTTTTTTTGGTTGGGGGTGCTGGGGATCAAGCACGGGGCCCTGCGCTTGCTAGGCAAGCACTTTACCACTGAGCTAAATCACCAAACCCATCAGTGTACATTTATTGTACATAGCTTCAAAATTTATTTCTGGATATTATTTTTCAACGCAATTGTAAATTTTATTCATTCTCTGTTGCTAAAATACAGAAATAAAGTTGACTTTTGAAAATTGATCTCATTTTCTGTTACTTTTTTTTCTGTTACTTATGAATAATGACTTTTTTTAAACTTCTTTTCCAATTCATTTGCCTTTTATTTCTTTTTCTTGCTTTATTTTGCTGGTTTTGACAGTATGTTTTAACTGAAATGGTAGGAAGCCATCTTCACCTTATTCCCACATTTAGCAAAACAGTACTAAAGTCTTTCCCCATCAAATATGATGTTAGTTGGAAGTTTTTCAGATGCTGTTGATTAGGAAGATTCTTTTTATTCCTAGCTTGATGAGGTGTTTTATGTTTGTGTTTGTTTTGTTTTGTTTTATGCTGGAAGTGAACATGGGCT
Source organism: Hystrix cristata (assembly GCA_004026905.1). Lineage (NCBI taxonomy): Eukaryota > Metazoa > Chordata > Mammalia > Rodentia > Hystricidae > Hystrix > Hystrix cristata. The sequence goes on from PVJO010000211.1 coordinate 138,933, forward strand.
TTACACTTGCTGGTAATTGGGTGGCTCTACCATTGAGCCTATATCCTCAGCCCTTTTTTTGAAAATTTTAGGCAGGATCTTGCTAAATTTCCCAGACTGAGCTTGAACTGCAGTTTTCTTGCCTCAGCCTCCCTAGTAGCTAGGATTACAGGTACACACAGTGCTTCGCATTCTAAAACATTTTTGATACCCCTGTTCTCTTCTCATCCTTCAATTATCCATCTGTTAGATCACTGGAAATCGTTTCACAGACAGTTTTTTTCCTGTGCTTCTTTCTCCCCCAATCCTTCAGTTTATATGATTTCAGTTTCTCTGTCTTCAACTCATTGACCTTTTCTTTGGACAATTCCAACCTGCTTTTCTAGCCTACCCAGTGATTTATTTACCTTTTTTTTTGGTGCTGGGGATAGAACTCAGGGTCTTGTGCTTGCGAGGCAAGTCCTGTAACCACTGAGCTAACTCCTCAGCCCTATCTAGTGAATTTTTAAATGGCATATAATGTACTTCTCAATTCTAGAGTTTCTGTTTGAGTCATATAGGTTTTCATTTTTTAGGTGGATTTTTTCCATCTGTTTACATATTGTGGTCATGTATTTAAGTCATTGTACTTATTGTAGTTTACTTAGAGCCTTTAAATGCTAATTTCCACAATTAGGCTATCTCTGGGTCATTTTTAAAAATTTCCTCTTTCCCTTCACCATGGACCCTCTGTATCTGGTCTCTCACATGGTTAGTTGTTTTTGTTTTGAAACAGGGTCTCACTATGTAGCCCTGGCTGGCTTTGAACTTGTGATCCTCCTGCCTCAGCCTCCTGAGTACTGGGATTACAATAGGCATGTGTGACCATGTCTGACAAGTTTAGTAGTTATTGATTGTATAGCGAACATTATAAATTATATTTTGGAGCAAATGTAAATTCTTTTACTCTGATTAAAGTACTAGCTGTTCATTGTTACCTTCTGGAGGCTTGGTTTTACACTAGGTAAGCCAGATGTGTTTTGGTTTTGCCTGTAAGCCTAAAGCAGATTTCTTAGTACTAAAACATACTCTTTAGTGTCAACTCATGGTCTTTCTCAATTTTGGTAGGAAGCTTGAGCCACTTACTCTGTCCGTCTGATTTGATTGGAATCAGATTCTAAACTCTGTCTCCTTTCATGGGCAGCAGCTGGAGTCTGCTTAGGTCTTTCAGCCAGGAACCTTCTTTGGATTTATGTAATTTGGGGGTCTGCCAGGATGTGTGGAGATAATCTAATTATTTATTTTAAGGGTTCCTCCTTCCCTGTTGTTCTCACTCCCTTTCTGGAATTTCTCTTCTCAGTTGTCAGTCACTGTGGTTGCTGAACTCTGTCCTGTGGTATCTCAAGCCTTTCTAATTGAATTCTGGTCACCCCACACCAAGTGTACTGATGAATGCTTCTACGGGAAAAGCGCATAAAAACACATGTCCATTATGGTTCTTCTTCAAGATCAGTCTGCTCACTTGCTTAGCAAGCACAAGGCCCTGAGTTCAGTCCCTGGCACCAAAAAAAAAAAAAAAAAGACCAGTCTGCTCTTCTCCAAATTTCATCCTACTTTAAGTCACTCTCCAGTGCTTTTACATAGTTTAAAAATATGTTTTTCCATAGTTTCTAATTACTGTCTGCAGAAGGTTACCTAAAAATGTTTCTGCCAATATTGGAACCAAACTTCTTTGACATAAAGTTTTATTTTATTCAGTAAATACTGATTATTTCATAAATGTCTTAATTTTTTTGAGACAGAGCCTCACTGGCTGTTCTTGAGCTCACTGTGTATCCCAGGCTGGCCTCACACTTGTGGCAATCTTCCTGTCTCAGCCTCCTAAGTGCTGGGATTACAGGCATGCACCACCACATCCAGTTATAAATGTCTTTTTAAAACATAGTTTCATTTTAAAATATTTGTATTATATGTTTATCTACACTAAATGTTTGTGGTATTGTTCAGTGCAGAAGAAAATACTGTGAACTAGATATGTGTCATTAGTCCTTATTTATGTACCAAATTCAGAGTGCTCTAATTTATTTTTTAATATGTGTTGAAATAATTTCACCTTAAATTATAAAAAATAAAGCTATTCACTTGATAAATTTTTAAGTTCAACCTGTTTAAAAGAAAATCTAATTTTATAATATTGATAGTGTGCTATATATCTCCAATAATTTTCTTCATTTAAAAAAATAATTTACCTGTTTCTTTCCAAAGAATAATTGGCTAAAAATAATTTACAGTAACTATATGTCCATGCTAATACAAATAAACAAGTAAATAAATGGAAATGTCACAATGCTGTCTTCCAGAAGAATTCCAATTATTAAGTATAGAAGGAAAGAGAAAATTTAAAACTCTACCATTAGAACACCACAGTAAAAATTACCATAGGCAAGATCCACAAGTGGATACTAGAATTAGCAAAGGTTGAAGTATAACAAAGTATTTCTCCTGATATATTTGTATTTAGTAATTCCTAGAGAAAATGATGTAAGGGAGATTCTTGATAGACAAGATCTTAGCAAAGTGCTCAAGGCTACCTACCATCACCAGAAATGGCAGTGTATCTCCTGATCTGAGGAAGTGAAGGGGGAGTGTCACCTCCATAGTCTCCTCAGTAATGGCCTCAGTCTGGTCATGAGAAAACTCAAATTGAGAGAGATGCTCTGGATTAACTACTCAGTGCTTTCCCAAGTGTCAGTCTTGGAAAGACTAAGAAATTGTCCCAGATTTCTGGAGGAAAGTAAGGAGACATGACAAATAAGTGCAATATAGGTCTCTAAATTAGAAAAAGAATTTAACAGAACTTAACTTTTAAAAAAAAAAGAACTTTAGTGGGACTCTTAGTAAAACCTGAATAAGATCTGTACTTTATATTGTACCAAATTAATTTCTTAGTTTTGATAAATGTTCTTTAAGATATTAACATACAGGGCTGGGGATTTGCTCAGTGGTTAGAGTTGTTTGCCTTGCAAGCACAAAGCCCTGAGTTCGATCCCCAGCACCAAAAAAAATAAAAAATTAACCTAGGGTGAAGCTGAATAAAGAGTATATAGGAACTCTACTATTTTTACACCTGTTTTATAAATCTAAAACTATCTTACCCTTTGGGGGAACAGTGCTGGGGATCGAATTCAGGGCCTTGCACTTGCTACTACCACTTGAGCGAAGTTCTCAACCCCTCTTACTTTTTTTTTTTTTTTTGGTGCCGGGGATCGAACTCAGGGCCTTGTGCTTGCAAGGCAAGCACTCTAATCACTGAGCTAAATCTCCAGCCCCAATTTTTTAAATGAATTATTTTGTTTGTTTATTTGTTTGAGACAAGGTCTTGCTTTGTAGTGCAGGCTGACCTTGAACTTCCAGCAGTCCTCCTGCCTCTGCCTCCTGAGTACTAGTTAACTAGGATTACAGGCATGTGCCACCATGCCTGATTTAAATGGATTCTTTATTAGTGTTGATTTGGGAAAAAGAAAAAAAAATTATTGGTTTTGAGATTATTCTGTGAATTATGACTTTTCTCCTTAATTCCAGAACAAATATTTTTCTGAAACACACATCGACTGGGGACATTTAAAAAATGTAGATTAAGTGGGTGTGGTGGCACATGCCTGTAATTCCAGCTGCTTTTTTTTTTTTTTTTTTTTTTTTTGTGGTGCCGGGGATCGAACTCAGGCCCTTGTGCTTGCTTACAAGGCAAGCACTCTAATTACTGAGCTAAATCCCCAGCCTCCAGCTGCTCTTTGAGATTGAAACAGGTGCAAGTTCGAGATCAGCCTGGACAATTTAAGCAAGACCCTGTCTCATAATAAATGGGCTGGTGATGTTGTTCAGTGACAGAGCACTTAACCTAACATGCAAGAGGCCCTGGGTTCTGGGCTCAGTATCAAATTCTTTAAAAACAAGGAAATCCTCGGAGGCTCTGAATAGGGACCTAGCAGTCTGTGTTTTAGCAGTCCTTCAGGTGATTCTGAGGCAAACTAAAATTTGAGAACCATGATTTTTACCACCTGTAAAAACTTAATCCCAGCACTCTGGGAGGTTTAGGCCAGGATGGTCACAAGTTTAGGCCCGACTGGGCAATGTAATGACTTTTTGGGACTCTGTCTCAAGATAACAACAAAAAACAAAACAAAAACTGGAACATGGCTCAGGGCAAAGGCCTTGGGGTTAATTTCCAGCACTGCCCCCTCCAAAAGGCAAAAAAGAAACATTTAATTTGTCTACTGTATTGGCCAGTGATTAAATTCCTGCTATAAAGTATGAGTGTAGTATAACCAATGTTTTTAATCTGTTTAATCTAGATCTATTTAAATCATCTCCTAAACAGGTTACCACATTTTCTTAAGAGATGCTTTTAAGGTCTGAATAAGTGTTGGTTAACCTTTTTTTTTTTTTTTTTTAAATTAGGCTCTCAATTTTGGCTCACCTCCTTTTTTTTGTTAACACAAAAATCAAAGCTTAATATATTTGTATCAAGATTCTTATAAAAGATTTCATGATTTTTTTCAGAATCTTCTTTTTCTGGATAATTTGAACATTTTTATCCATTGTTCTGCATAAGAAACTTAACCTCTCACTCTTTTCAGGTTTTTGTTTGTTTGCAGTGCTAGAGACTGAACCCATCTTTTCAGGTCTTGATGTTTCTCAGAGTTTAGAAGACAAAACAATAAAAATAAACCCTATCTCAGGACAGTAATTGTTGTCTTAAACAGAACTACATTCTTAAAATTTGTACTTAAGCAATGCTGTGTAACCCAGTGCCCCACTTTCCATATGTACTGTGAAACCCTGCTGCTCACATACTTGTCCAAGGGCATAGCACTGGCTTTATGAACTCTTCTCTTTGCTTCCTCCTTTCTACCTTGTCTTTTATGCTTCATAAATCTGGAATTCACAAATAGAATCTATTTGTGTGTTGATTGTGAGAAATAGCTGAATCTGACAGTTGTGTATGGCAGTATTTCAGTATCTCAAAACCCTGAATTTTTCTAAAAACTTCTCTTTATAGACATACAACAGTTGTGCCAGACTCTGCTTAAACCAAGAAACAGTATGTCTAGCAAGTACTGCTATGAAGACTGAAAATTGTGTGGCCAAAGTAAGTAATAATATTCACCAGTATATATTACACCACACCGTAACAGTGGTATGTCTGTAGGTATCTTTACTCAGTGTTGCAACTAAACTGCAGATAAGAATACAGTTATCCTTTTATCCTGAGCGTATTGCATGTTAGAATTTCCTTAAGTTCCTTCTTGGTTTTTAAATGCAATTAAATATAGAGTACCAATAAAAAAGTATAAAGGACAGCATTGCAAGGTTGTAAAATATGCTATAGAAAACTGAACTATTATGTCACTAGTATTTATTGAGCAGCTAATGTTAGAAATATTTCTTTTGATGATCTTGAGCTGAGAGGACAAGTATGTTTAGTCATACATACGAATTACCTCTTTCATGTATAAATGTATGCCATGTCTATAGCCTATTTGCTTTTTTTTTTTCCTGGGTTAGGGTGCCAGGGATCAAACTCAGGGCCTTGTGCTTGCTAGGCAAGCACTCCAACCACTGAGCTAAATCCCCATCCCCAATGTCTGTAGCCTAGTACACAAATAATTTTAAGTAGTAGATGTCTGAATCTTTTCAACATAGTCAACTATGACTCAAATTTTCCAGATATCTCTACTTAAGGACTTTGACTTAAATTCAAATGTCAGCCATTTTGATTATCACAGGAGTAAGTGATATTCAATATAGGCTCAATTTCTAGACTTTTACTTCACTTATCTGCAAAAATAAAATCTTTATTACCATTTAGGGATTTGTCACTGTTGCAGCTTTCCCAACTTTGTTTCATTGTATTGTCTCATACATGCAGGCCCTCAATCACTTACTGTTACTATAACAATAGAGATGGGATTGGTGTCATATAGTCTTCATCTTTGCTACAAAATTGGAGGACAGCTGTCTTTGTCTTTTCAGATTGCTATAACAAAAATACCATAAACTGGGTGTCTTATAAACAACAGTAATTTATTCCTTAGTTTACAGTAATTTATAGTTCTTATAAACAGTTGTAATTTTATAGTTCTAGGGGTTGGGAAGTCCAAGATCAAGGTGCTAATAGATTTGGTATCTAGTGAAAGTTTGCTCTGCTTCTAGATAGAATTTTTTGTTGTACCCTCACATGGCCGGAGGGGGCTCCCTTAATCCCTGCTCAAGGGCACCAACCCTATTTATGAAGGCTCTTTCCTTAAGAATTTCAGGGGGATTAAAACGTGCAAACTATAGTAACAGCAATATTTTTTGTTACATTCATTTCTTAAAACATACAAGAGTCTCTGGGCTACTTTATTCACTGAAAACATAAAAAATACAACCATTGAGATGATCTACATAAGAAATATCAGAATTTACTACCACAAAAGGTAGAGTCCATCCATCAATGTCTTAAATTCGAATCTTAATAATTTGCTGCAAAATGTGTTTTAAATTATATTTACCTTTTCTGTCATTTAGTCAAAACTAGCTAGTGCTTATTGACCCTGGTTTTGTTTTGTTTTTTTATTAGTACATGTTTGCATACACAGTGGTTAACATTGATCATGGGAAATTGGTACATATACATAACACATCTTTGTTCTTTTTATGTTCTCTAACCACTACCCCCCACCCTGTTTTTTATACAGCATTTGTGTAGGGATACATGGGTGCAATTATTTGGGATTCTCAAAAAATAATCTCTTTTTTTGGCCATACTGCTGTCACTTTCATCACAAGTGGTGACTTCTGGCAAAACAAGGCAAAATCTTAGCATGTACACCAATCCAAGGACAAGGTGACAATTTTAATGAGTTTTATTGAGAGCTGGCCAAGTGAGCATCTGTTCCTTTTGTTTTCCCTATACTTTGTAAGCCAGGATCTCTAAGCTACATAGTTGATGTGTGTTTGTGTGATGTGGGGTTTGTTTGTTTGTTTTTTTCTTTCACCCTCTACTTCAGTGGCACATAGTTAGAAATCTACTGGCATCTGGCACAGTATGTAGTTTTTTCCATGCTCTTGGGTAAAGAAGTAGGTTTGCTCATTGCTTCTCATCAGTCTGTTTGACTTGCTCCCAAATGGTGACCCTGTCATCCATTCTTGCTTATTTTAACATTATTCAGTTACCGTTTCCTTTCAGTACTCTAATTTAATAATGATTTCTATAATTTGCTGTTGGACTTCACCTAATTTCTAGCTTCTTATTGGCCCACATTCTGTCTTTTGATTCATTGCTTTCAGATTTGAACCAAATAATCAGTTGATCAATGGCAAAGCAAAATGTGTAGTCAAAAATTATTTACTGCAACAGCTTCCTGTGCGATACCAATAGAATAGAAAGGTGTTTTCCTTTTCTATTTACATGTGTTATATGTGTCTTGTGATCTGTACAGTTCCTCTTGGCCTCATTTATAAGAAATTACTTGCCATTAATTTTTTTTTTTTACTTACCATTATTTTTGTAGATCTTCAATGTGGTCCCTATTTCTTGTACTTCACCTTTAATCCTAAACTGAATAATTTCGGTTGCTACATTGATAGGGCTGCAGTGGTTTTTTTCTAAAACTTGGTACAAGTGTCATTTGTTGATTCAGATTTGGCTTCAGTGTAGCCTGAATGTCCAGCCATCTCCACATGAAAACCATAATATAGTATCAGCTTTTTTTATCCTGTAGTTCAAAGCAACAGAATTCTGATTAGAGTGATTTTTGTTTGTGTAGAGATATTTAGAGTCCAAAATCTTATTATTATGTTTATATAAATTATATGGAATTATATTGTTTATATGAGTTTTAGAGAAGATGTTAATACTAATTATTTGCTCAAAAGCAGAAAACTTGTATTTGGACCCTTTTTGTATGTGGTATGTAACTCTCCTTTGCCAGAAATATAGTAGTCTCCTAATCACTCTACAGAAAGGGTACCCATTAGTCCTCTTTAGAATATAAGACAGACCACAGCTACTGTAGGTTGACAGTAATCTGAATCTTTAACTTGAAGAAAGAGCCCCATTTCTTAGAAATAAAAACAGAGGGATCATTTTATCAGTATAATCTAATTTAGGTAATATTTGGAGGCAGTGAAATGTCGTTTTTTTCAAAAGGCTTTCTCCTTATTATAGTCCTGTAGTTTATAAGATTTGTGTTTGGAACATGATGAGCTCTGTATTTATTATAGCTTTAAATGGGCAGTCATTATTGACTGTCAACTTAGTCTTTAAAATCCATTATCTCCTTGTACCTAATTGTCAACCTTTGTGATGTTTTTTATAAAGAAAGTAACTGGAAAACTGAAGAACAATTAATTTTTTATGTTATCTTTTTTATTGACTCTTTGAAGTACTACTGAAATTTTAGTGTTAGGCTCTCTTCTGTAGTTTCCCTTATGCATACCCACAAACATGCACAGTTACAATTGAACTGTTTGAGTACATCTACCTGATCCCTGGGCTGGATAGAAAAGTTCTTCCTCTTTATGTGTGGAAAGTAAGCGTCATCTTTAGACCTGTGTAGATGGTCTATTTTTTGTTGTTTGTTATTACTGGTTTTTTTACTTGAGACTAATAATCTGTTTGAAACTGACTGAGACAGAAAAATGTGATGTTGCTTCCACTTACTCCAGATTTTGATAGAAGACTTGTTTTATTTATTTCCAAAATTATATCCGCAGGAAACAAGCTGTTTAAATTCAGATTATGCTGAAGCAAAATGGTCCTGGTATGAGAAGCAACGTGCTGTTTTACGAGCACAGAGTCCCTTTTCTCATAACTGATTGATAGTAAATATTTTCCTGAAGAATTATTGCCAACCATGAACAGTGCAACTGTTTCACTTTTTTTCTGTACTACTTGCTGTACCAGCCATTGTCGGTAATTAAGATCTACAATTCACAATGCAGACGTTTGCACTTCCTCTGGGTCTGTGCTATTTATAAGGCATTTCAGCTGTTCAGAGTTTCTTTTGAGTTTTAAACTATATGTTAACAGGCTTCTTTAATATACTGTTCCACAAGTAGCATGTCAGATGGTCTTTTCTTCGCACAGGCGCCTCTCTCAGGTCTACATGTTAGCTTTGTGGGAAACATTGTAAGATTTAACCATATCATTGAGGCTGGTGTGCTTGAGAAAGATCTAGAGTGTAACATATTACACACTAGGCTTATTGCTGTTTCAAGAAAGCAGGAATGAAGTTCAGAAGTAAATTTTTTCTTTCAACTTTAAATATTTAAATGAACTAAATATGTTAATTGGATTACAGAGGTCTTGAGAAGCATACAATTAAGTGACTTCGAATTAGCAGCAAGGGTTCCTCAAGAGCATGTTTGTCAGATTAAGGTTGTAAAAATACATTCACTTCCATATGTGCATGGTTTTTAATAATACAGACATGGGGCACCAACATGGGTCAGCAAATTGTGCATTTGTTGTGTAACGGGCTTCAGGAACCCTAAAGAAGCCTATGCCGTTGGTAAGGAAAGTGCAGAGTTCTTGGTCTGTGTTAAAACTGATAAAATTTCAAGCTATTTTCAACACAGAAGAGAATGTTGGAGTTTTTGTTTTTGTTTTGAAGGACTGGGGATGTGGCTTAGTAGCAGAGCACTTGCCTAGCATATATGCAAGTTCCTCAGTTTGATCCCCAGCACCACCAACTCCCCCCCGCACCAAAAATCCAGACCGTAGCCCAGAATCTTCATGAATTATGCCCTAGAATCAGAGTAATGGCTTGCACAGCCTCCGTGCTCCTGGCACTCATTGTTAAACATACAAGAAAAAGAAATAAGAAACTGAAAGCTGTCAACAAAACGTGTTTAAAACTGCCACAATGGGGGTCAGACCGGACGTTTTTAAGCCTGAAGTCCAGCTGTATTGATTGTACACATTGGCCGCCAGCATCGTTCAGCAGAGCAGATCTGCACAGAAAGGGAGGACACGGGTTTCAGTGCTGACTCTTGATAGCTCTTGAATATAGTCAGAGCTTTGAACAAAGCCATTCCAAGGCAGTTTTATTTGACAAAACCTAAAAACTTCCTGCAATTCTTTTGAACTGCAGTGTTTGTGTAAACTTTTCTTCCTCGGTGAACTCTTCTTGAACCGTTTTTAGATAGCAGCTGAGGTTCAGCTGTTGCGAACCACTGATCTATCTATCTGACCGCACCACTTCAAGATGGTAGAACCTATTCACATTTCTATCCAACCAGGGAGCTAATTAAGAATGAGTTTGTCTTTGTGGACTGATCTAGATTAACGTGAGATGAGCCCAGTCAGTATCTTCCTCAGTGAAAAAAGAAAGGTTAGAGGGAAAAGGGGGTAAAAGAAGAAAGTTCTTCATCGAGAATTGACTGCAGTACTGCCTGCTGATGCATGTCGGATCACCCGCACAGAGAAATCACATGGCTTCTCCAAAAGTCAAACGATCAATTCGCCTCGTTTTGGCTCTGTACTTAATGCACAAACAGTGCGATCTGCGGGGCTGTAATTGCATTGTTAGGGCCAAGGAACAAGCCTGTGCCTTTTCAGCAGACAGCTGGCAGGGAGAGAGGCATGTTGTTAGGAAAGAGAGAGGCAAGGCAAATAAAATTACTGCTAACGCTCAGAGATCGGCAGGAGTCCTACTTGCCTAATCTTACCGGTGGGAGCAAGCGGCTGTTGTAATCCAATTATAGCAGCATAAGCAATTTGTTAGACACTCCGCATAATGTAACAATTTCCCAATAAACTCTGACTTGTAATAACGTCGGCAAGAGTCCGCATAAATCTGCCCGAATGGTGGGGGCTGGAGCGTTCGGCTGGGGGCTTGTAATTGGCGCCATCAGCACGTTTTGCGGAGTGCAGTATGGTGCAGTCTTTTAGTGCAGGAATTTTAAGGAGAAAAGCATGGCTCACGTTTCTTAGAAAAAGAAAAGTGGCCATTAAAAGGGGAGCGGCGAGAAGGGCATACTCTTGCCTTCACATTACCTAGGAAGCTTGATGTAGAAAGAAAACTGGAGGAAGCCATGTTTCCTTCTAATAGTAAAGAGGCGACATGGGGAAAAATGTAGAATAGTTAAATTCCTTTATTTAAAAGATGTTGGTTTCTATTATGTATACCCTCCTTCCTCAGCCCTGTAAATGCTGTTCAGACAGCTTTTAGTTACATTTTCACAAAATGTCCTTAGTGAGAGGAGTCTAGAAATCCCAAGTCTAAATCTATTTTCTTTCAAGTGTAACATTTTCGTCACAGCACGAAAATATATTTTCTTTGTACCTGGGACAGCTCTTTTAATATTATCTCATTGAATGCCTAACCTTTCTGTAGAGTTCTGCCCTCTGAAAGCATCACTTACTGAAAGATTTTAAACCCAGTGTGTTTGCTTATCTGGCTTTCCTGTGCTTCTTATTTTCTATGTCTGAAATAATTATTTACTAATCGATGTGGTTAACACATTGTATAAGAATAAAATCGTATTTAAAACCGTACCTGTATGATCTTTATAGGAATAATTTTGATTCCTAGGTAATACTTAGTTCTGTTTTGTAAACATACATTGTTGTATAGGACCAATTAGAGCTACCCTTATTTTTTGATTAGTGTTTGTAATTACAGAATAGGGTTTCTTATTTACACAAAGTGTTGGTGAAGAGTGCTTGTAGATTTACTAGACAGGATTTTGGGTCACTGTGTATTAAATGTTTTCTACTTTTTTATGACAACCAGATCGTTCTCACTGCTGTGTAATTTGTGTCAAAACTAAGCTTCTGAAATAGGAACAGTATTCTTCAAAATATCGTAGATATTATCACGAGTAAATATTTACTTTCACTATAAACATTTCCTTCTATTGAAGCAAATGCTGCCTTGTTTGACTAAAGCTACATCAATAAACTGCAGTGCCTCTAATAAAGCCACTCAGTGTCTGGGTTTAACTAATGGCTGATTTTCATGGCTTTGACAGTGAGCTGTGTGCGTTATTTTCTCCTGATATTGTAAAAATAATGAGAGCAAATTAGAACAATCAGTTTACACAGATAGCTCCTGATTGGAGGCGATGGGCAATATGGCAGCAGGTAATCCATCTTCAGGCTCCTGTCACATTAACTTCAGCAGTGTGAAAAGATCAGGTGGGGTAAGCAGGGATCCTGCCCAATCAGAACACTGAAATTAATGAGAAGAGCATTGTTCTGTGATCAACCTTTTAATTAGCAAGACTGGGAACAGAGGGCATGAAGGCAGCACCACAGCTGCACAATGCCAGGCACAATTTCTGAAAAGGGACAGAAAAACCTGGGGGTTTTACATTGCCCTTTGCTTGCTGTGTATGGGCATTGTGTTTCCGTTCTAGAACTGGTTTACAGGCTTTAAGAAATAATTGCCTTCTTTATAAAGAAATGTCACAAATATGGTTGATGTATTAATAATCTATAGATAGACTATAATTATATTAGGGGTCATTTAGGATTTCAATTACCAGCACTTTCTTTGGCATATACTGTGAGTTTTACATTTTGATTTTTTTAAAAATTCAGGTAACCATAGGAATTAAATTTTATAAAGTTCTGCCTTGTCAGCTTCCCCCCTACCTTGTCCCTCTAATGTAGGGTTTTTCTTGCAAGTAATATGAGGACTTTCTGATTTGGAGCCCTTCTGTCACTTTGAATTATTAAAAAGAGGAGCAAAGTCCAGGCAGTAAGCTATGATGCATTTAAATTGAGTTCCTTTCTTGATTCTGTTTATTAGAAAATCTGTTAATTTAAAAATATTTCTTATGCCATTGACTTCTCCAGGTTGGGGCTATGTTATTTCAATTTATATAATTGAGAATTGAATATCAATCATGTATAGTATTTATAGGAGGAAAAGGAAGAAAATCTGAGTCTAGAGGCTGATTCCTCCGTATAAAGCTGGTTATACTAAGATTGTAACCTTGTTTATCATCCTTATAATATTATAAAAAAATAGTACAAGGCTATGGAAGACTAATGAACTAAGTTTTCCAGATCAAATCAGCCCATGTTTTCTGGACCTTATTGAAGGCTTTAACTTTGGAAATTGTAGGCTATCAAGTTTGCAGTGTTTTAGTCTTTATACTTTAAGCTTAGTAGCTTATTGTTAAAGAAAGTAATACCGATCCCCAGCTCCAAAAAAAAAAAAAAAAAAGAGTCAAGACCAGTCAGAGCTATGTAGTAAGACCCTGTCTCAAAAAAAAAAAAAAAAAAGAAAGTAATGCAATGTAGGCCATGTAAATGAATTAAGGTAGTTTCCAAAGATATAAAAAATAACTTTTCTTGACATTAACAGTTAATTGACAGTCATTTATTTAAGGTATTAATATGTGAAAGCTGGTTTCAGGTACTTTAAGTACAGAATTAGTAGGAAAAAGCCTGAAATATGTAGGTTAGGTAGAAGGCAATGTTTTCTCATAGTTACTATTAACTTGTTTCATCATACTTATACTTAGTGTATGTTAGACCTATCATAATGTGTATAGCTGTCTACCCCTGCAGCTCTAAGTTACTGTAATGTAGAAACTTAAGCTCCAAATATTATGCTCTCCAAAAAAACCCAAAAAACAAATATTATGCCCTCCATGGAAAACTCACAACACAAAAACACCTTACTTCCCCTGAGTTTTGTTACCCCTCTCCCCTCAGAAAACTTCTTAATGGAGTTTGGGATTCTGTCAGAGCAAGGTTTGTTTTGTTTTGCTTTGTTTTGTTTTGTTTTCCTCTAATGAACTGATAGGGAGCTTTTCCTGAAAATATTTATTTAAACTTACATAAATCAGTATCTTAGGATCAGTGACATGATACCAAATGATACGTAGGACTCCCCCCCAACACACACTTTAATATACTGGAGCTGTTGTGCATATTAATATTTAAAGACTATTTGTTGTAAATTTTTTTTTTTTTTTTAGGTTTCATGAGGCAGGGTCTTGCTATATAATTGAGGCTGGCCTTGAACTCACTATATAGCCCAGCCTGGCCTTGAACTTGCAGTGATCCTCATGCCTCAGCCTCTCAAATGCTGGGATTACAGGTGTGTGCCACCATGCCCAGCTATTTGTTATAATTTTGGAGGATACGTTTCACTATTCTTTAATCTGGAAGACATTCTTATTCTTAAAGCTATTAATGGATTTTTGTGGCTGTCCATGGGTATAAACATTCTCCTCTCTCCTGGTTTGACAATTTCAGAGTCCTGGACTCATAAGCAGTCCATGAATTAGTGTGTTCTTAGTCAGATGGTGTATAAAGATCACTTACAAAGCTTGTGAAATCTGAACCCTCCTTTTGAACCTTTTAGTACCCATGAGCTCAGGATCCATACATGTAAAATTTTATTCTTGTATCGTGACTTAAGCTTGTAAGGCAAATAAACTATGAATTCAAATGACTCTTCCACTGTGAACCAAGTTTGTACAAAAATAAAGTTGTATTTTTCTTCTTTCTTAAGAGTCTGGAGTTTCATCTGACTTAGTGATCCTACCAATATTTGTTCCTATTAATGCTTGGGTTTTTTCCCACAAAGTTTTGCTTTTTAAAATCAAGTGTTAAAGTAGCCCACTTTTAAAGGTGTCCTTTTTTTCTTTGTTTATCTTAGTAATCTCAGAGATGTTGAAACAGCTGAATGACCAAGAAACTCCTTTTTAATTTCCTAATAGAGCTAAGTTACCTGAAATTCTCTTAATACCAAAGTAAATCATTGGATTACCATAGAGGAATTTTCATTGGTTCTTTGAAGCTCACCCAGGATACCCTTATTTAAAGTTCTTATGTATGAACCAATTGAATTTATGAGCCTGTTATAATCCTAAATTTTATTCTTTCTTCTCCCCTACCCCCATTTTAAATTTTGGGGTATGTTCCCATATAAAGATTTTTAAATTATCATTTTCTTTCTCCTGTACCTTCAAGATGGGAGGATACTTATCTTTTTTATTTTCTGTGTTCTACTACTCAAAAGTTTGAGGAGAGAATATAGTAATATTTATTGAGCCCGTGTTTAGTCGCTTTAGTGCTGGCTATGTGTTGTCTGTTTCAGCCTTCACATGAATCTATGAGATGGCTATTATCCCTTTCTTACAGATGAAGAAACCGAAGCTTAGAAAAACTTAAGCCTTTCCTGGTTTTCTTTGTTTGCTTGCAATACTGAGGATCAAACCCACACTAGGAAACCTAGCACACACTAGGCAAGCGCTCTACCACAAAGCTATATCCCTGGCCCAAATTTTCACATCTTTTCTCTCTCCCTTTTTTTTTTTTTCCTTTGCTGCTGGGGATCAAACTCGAAGCCTTGTGCTTGGCTGGGCAAGCACTCTGGCCACTGAACTAAATCCCCAAGCCCACATCTTTAAGTTGTAGAGTCAAGTTTTAAATTCATATCTCTCTGACTTCGGAGTCTTTGCTTCCTAGATTTCTTTTCAGCAGTATTTGGAGGCCCCATGTATCTCTTCTCCCGGTCTCCTTGGCCCTTGTTAAGGTAGCATCTATGACTTTACTCCATTTGATTCCTATAATACTTTTGATATCTAGCAAATCTTATTCCTTTATCTTCCCCCCACCTCTCAACCTTTACTGCTTACCTTACATAGCACACAGGTCTTTAAAAGATCTAAGATGACTGCTGGCTCCGTATTACATTGTTCTGCATAAAAGATGAATGGACAGTATTAGACAACTGGGGGTTCAAGGTAGTGACTTACTCCTTCATAATTGTTTTAAAAGTTGTTTTAGAAAACAACTCATCCTGTTGTCCATGTTAGGATTTGTATAAGTGTGCATTGGCAGTCTTTTCATACTAAAAAAAAGTTATTTTCCCACTTAAGCTTATTAAATTTGTCAATTAAAAAGTGTCCACAATGTCCCTTAAACTTCTGAAGCACAGCAGTTCTGTCTGATTTCATGTCAGTAAATTATTTTTATATTTTTATTCATGCTTCTAGATAGTTTGGTGATCGTGAATTCACGAAGAGGATTATCAGAATTTCGTTGACCTGAACATCTCAGAGGGGAGACTCAGGATAGGGATAACCAATTAAAAGAAATAGGTTCATGAAAAAGCAAATGAAAAGAAAATTGGCAAATATGAATATTACTGTTTTGCATGTTTTTCCCCCTCCCTGGTTATTCTCTAATGGAAAGAATAGAAACTTTTGATAGTTAAGAGTGGCATAGGGGCTAGGAATTTAGCTCTGTGTTTAGAGTGCTGAGCTAAATTGTAGCAAGCACAAGGACCCGAGTTCCATCCCTGGCACCAAAAAAAAAAGAGCGATGTAAATTTCCTGCACAGACTTATGAAACTGTATAAGAAGTGCTTGCTTATACGGAGCTCTAAGATGATGACAAACAGGAATGGTAAAATATTTCTAGACGAATGAATGTAAATTTAATTACGTTTTATACCTCAAACATCATTTCTCTAACTTAATCCACATTTTCTGGGAATATCTAAGAGCATAAAAATTTAATTGTATAGATTTTTTTAAACCTGGGAGCAAGCCAAAGGGGAAATAGAGAAAGGCCTGTTTAAAAAGAAATGGTTCCTACAGTGTTAACTATGGAGTCTGTAGCGTGACTCTGTAATGGAATATCATGGCAGGGGGTATAATACTGTAAATAAGATGAATATGCCACTTGTGGATTAATGGGCAACCTAAAGAGTGGCTTTATTTACATCTGTGTGTGAGGTTCATTTCCAATTTGTGTATTATTTTCTTTTATGATTGGAGTACTTACAAAACCTGATAATTAAGGAACTTTTTTTAAAAAAATCAGTTTCTTTGAATCTAGCTTTACATTTATTTTTTTGCAGGATTAATGGGTGTTGTTTTAAACCAGTGGATGCAAACCCATGGCATGTGTGTTACTGTGTTTTTCTTTTAAGACAAAATATGTTAATGTAGAGTTGTTTTTTCTAAACTAAAACCTCAGTGTTGCGATAAATAAGTGGGTTTTGGGTTGGAGTTTGGCACTCGGTTTCTAAAAGGTTCACCAACCCTGTGTTGTGTTTATTTGTTGTTTTGGGGGGCTTTTTTTGGTTTTCTCTTCTTGGAGGGGTGGGTGAGGCAGGATCTCACTATGTAGTTTAGGCTGGCCCTGAACGCACTATATAATAGCCTAACTGGGCCTCAAACTCGAGGCGATCGTGCTGCCTCAGCCTCCCAAGTGCTGGGATTGGAGCCATGCTTGCCTCACCATCACTGTTCTGGACTTTCAAATTGATAGATTGGAGGAATCTTAACTTTTCTTTGGATAAAACTTAAGGGGAGGTGACCATGAAATGTAGCTTTATTTTTTCCTGGTGGAATTTTATTTTATTTTATTTTTTGTTTGGGTTTTTTGGTTTTTTGTTTTGTTTTGTTTTTGGTACCGGGGATTGAACTCAGGGCCTTGTGCTTGCGAGGCAAGCACTCTAACCACTGAGCTAGATCCCCAGCCCTATTTTATTTTTTTAAATTTTATTTTAATGGTACATTTTATATGTACATAGGGATAACACTCATCATAGGGGATTTGTACCTGTACATGACGTATCTTGTTGCTTCTTTTTTTCCCATCCCCCTCCCCTCCCTTCACCCCCTCCTCCCTCCTTATTTACAAAAGCTTTGTTTCCATTTTTTTCCCTTCCATTTCTTATTCTCTTGTCCCTCTGTTCCTTTCCCCCTCCCCCTCCCTTGTTCCCTTTCCCATGTGGACATTTTTTTCCCTGAAAGATAAAGTAAGTGTAGATATCACATGTATCCAGATTACAGTAGTTCCCATTTGCATTGATAGTTTTCTGGACATGGTATGTTTTCAAAGGTTTGGGTGCTGGGTAAACTTGAATATATTTAGCTTAGGACTCTGTGGGGGTCCCTTTCTCAACATTCTAGCATGATAAAATACAATGAAAGTGAGTACTATGTGAGAAATTTTGAGCCAGCTGTTTAGGTTGTTGATTACAAATTAATACTACTATTTAGCACTATTGATCTTCAGAAGGTTGAGCTTCAGGTTGTACTTACACCATGCCTTCCCTCAAACGAAAATGTGTAATAAAAGTTAAAGTAAGTGGTCTCATTGTAGAGTTCCTGTAGTATTAATTTTCACTTGCACAAAATAGGTTTTCAAATTGTATTTGTTGCATCTGGTTGATTTTAAAAGAAATTGTGAAATGGTTGTAGTGGTGGTTGTTGAGAAGAGGTCTTCCTGTGGTGCTCAGGCTGGCCTCAGACTTTTTATCCCCTGGTCTCAGGCTCTCTTGAATAGCCAGGATTGTAGACATGTGCCACCTTGTCCAGCTGTGAAATATGTTTTTTCAAGTACTAAAATCCAGAGATTAGCTGGATGTGGTGGTGCACACATGTAATCCCAGTGCTCAGGAGGCTAAGGCAGGATGATTACTGTGAGTTCAAGGCCAGCCTGGACTACATAGTGAGTTCAAGGCCGGCTTGATGTACATAGCGAGCCCCTATTTCCAAAATAAAATAAAAATAAAATCTAGAGATTATGTATTGAAATTTGATTGAACATTCATAGTGTGCCAGACATTGAGCTAAAGGTTTTATATACATTCTCACTTCATATAACCCCATTTTACATATGAGTAAATAGAACTCAGGTTAAGCAACTTGCCCAAAGTCAAGCAGAGCTGGAATATGAAACCAGACAGTCTGGCCCATATGCTTATGCTTTCAGCCACTTTTGTGAGTTTTAGTACATAGAAATTAGGGTAGATATAGCAAATATAATCCTGTGGTGCCTCTTAAATGTTTTCTTCTTAATGTTAATAATTTACTAACAACTAGGCAGGATTTGGAAATCATAGAAATAGGTAAGTTGGTTGTATAAAATCACCATACAGTAATACATTTTAGGTTTGTTATTCTCCTCTTGTACTCATAGTATTGTCCTTTTCAGCAATCCATGTGAGATGTTAAAAATTAAAAATACCTCAATTAGCAACCACAAAAAAGTACAACTGTTAATTGAACCTTGTAATCTCCTCTTGCTGTCTGTTAGGCTTTTCTTTTTCAGCTTTGATTGTGTGTAATAAAATTGTTGCTTAATTAATGCCAGGGTTCTGAAACCTTTGGATGCCACAGAAGAGTGAAATGGAAAGACCAAGAGGCAGCATCCAATCACTTCTCTGTCGTGTTAATTTAGACCTGTCATTCTTGTTCTAGTTCATGATATACAGCTCCCAACAGATACTATGTGAATTGAAAGAGAAACTGTAGTGAATTCTGTAGGAAAAAACACAATTCATGATGGAGACTCTCAGTAGGTTAATGAATAACTGTTTTCAGACAATATTTCACCCCTGGTTTGAGCTGCTTTTGGAATGAGTGTGGCTGTGTTAATGTAACCAGCAGATATAATACAAAACCCAGTGAAGGGAGGGAACTGGCATCTTGGCTTTGTGATGTGTGCTGGAAGATCCAGGACTAGTGTCCATGGCGTGTTGTTTTTGGCAGAGACTGCTTGATCATCACCAGAGTATAAGAGAAGTCATACTGACTAGTATTGCTCTTCATCTCTCATGCTTGAAAAGGGAAATGCCAAAAATGTCCCTTGGAAATTGTTAAAGCTCCTTTTTGAAGGGATTTGTATGCTTTAAATAGGAAATGTTTGCTTCACATTATAACAAAAAATACTTTTTTATGACCCTCTGCCAATCTCAGTCTTGGCATACAAGAAAGACTGATTTGAACAATTCTGTCACCTTGCTAAAGTAGTACAATCAGCAACAACAATAGCATCAAACATAGCCTAGAAAATGACAAACTGTTGTAACTATCGATCTGCCACCTTTAACCATATGAACTAGATTTGTGGTTATATAACCATATCCAAAGTTAACTGTTAACTTTTTTTCCCCCATTAACTTGTATACAGTAAATATGCCCATGATATGGTGATTTTACCCTGAGGGAGCAGGGTTCAAAAGAGATGAGGTAGAAAAAATAGGAAAAGAGAAGAAGAGAAAGAGATGAGAAGCAAGGTTGGAGGACAGGGGAAGATTGTGCATACTTTGGGGAACTAGTAAAGAAAATAGGAGGGAGGGAGAGAAGGAAGAAATAAAAACAAGGACAGAGAGAAGGAAGATATAAAAACAAGGAAGAAATAACAAGGACAGAAATAAAAACAAGGACAACAATAACAACAAAAACTAGAATTTTACTTTCATATAAAAACAAGAAAAAAAGAGAAGAAAAAATAAAGAAAAGCAAAAAAAAAAAAAAACCAACAATGGCAGAGAAAGAAAAAGAAATGTCCGCTTCCAGGCGTGTCTCTGCTATAACTGGTAGACAGAGTAGGCAGACCTAGGTCCTTGTTGATTAATCCCAGCAGTAGACTTATGGCAGGATAGTGGGTGTTCCCAACTGAGTTCAATAGCAAGGCTTCACCAATTCCACTGAAGTTCAGCCTGGTCTCTGGCTGTGGGGTGGAACCCGATTTGTCCAGCTAGAGACACACTGTGTGTCTCTCACCAGCTTGGAGTCAGTTCCCTGGGAGTTTGAACTTGGTTCCTTCCTTGCCCTCCTGCCAACTTGAGTTTGAACTCTGCTCTGCCTTGCCTCATCTTGCCCCAGCACCAAAAGCCACTGGCAGCTTTTCTAAATTCTGAGTTTGGCCCCTTTCCAAGATGGCAGTCGGCTGATTGCTCTCTCCTGGGGGATGTCTGAAACCAAATAACTCACCAGCCACTGCTGTCTGCTGTGTCTACCGCTCTACTCCACTTGTGTGTCTTTCCGTGGAGGGCTCTGGGGTCACCAGTAGTAACCATGCATCTCAGGCTCAAGCCACATCACCCAAGCTGAGAGCTGGGGCTGCGAGCTGGGCCCATGAGCTGAGCCAGCACGCTGGAAAAAAGTGCCATCAGTCACCTCCTTCTTCTGTGCTGAGGGCGCTCCTTTTGCTTTCCCCGTGGGCTTCAACGCTGGCTTCAGATCCCTGCTGGGTCCTGGGAACACACTTCCCTCCTTCTTCTCTTCCCTAAATTGCTATATACCAGTGTCTGGACAACAAATCTTGGAGAGGCCTTTTTTCTGCTGCTCATCACTCTGCCATCTTCCCAGAAGTCGATACTTTTTTAATTTTGAAAGTTCAAAGAAATTTTTTTTTTTGGTGCTGGGGTTTGAACTCAGGCCCTTGTGCTTGCTAGGCAAGTGCTCTACCACTGAGCTAAATCCCCAACCCCAAAAGTTCAAAAAATCGAATAAAACCTAGTAGTCTTACCTAAATTAATTTACTTTTAAGATGACTCTTGACATTGTTTTCCTTTTCTTTCAGTCTTCCTCCTGCACACAGCTTATTAGATGGTTTTATATGTATATTGATTTTAACAAGGGTGTTAGTACAAGCAATGGTATTTTGTTTCTTTTTGAGAGTAGGGGAAAGATTGAAGAATAAAACAGTGAAGAATAAAACCCCTTTTATATCTGGGTGCATTCCCAGAATAGTTAGTTGTGTGTATTACAATCGATGAACTCTTACACCTGCTCAGATTCTGTGTTGATTGCATGCAACTTACAACACCCTAAGTAAATTACACCTTTTGGAGACTCCAGATGTGAGTAGACATTGTTGGCTAGAAGCACTGATGTCATTATACTTTCCGGTGGTTGAGGTGCCAAGTGAAGACAGGAGTTTACTGCTAGGCGTGGTGGCCCTTGGGAGGCTGAGGCAGGAGGATTGCCATGAGTTCAAGGCCAGTCTGGGCTACATAGTGAGTTCAAGGCCAGCCTGCACTACATAGCGAGACCTTGTCTCAAAAAAAAAAAAGCAACAACAACAAAAAAGGAGTTTACAAACATGGGAGAATACAGGCTTCAGGTCGAACAGGTCTCTGTTGTCCAGGGGGTTATTTAATGCTAATAAATACTTGGTTTAAAATGGTTGGAAGGTAGTTTAAGTGTTTACAGCCAACCTGCCTATTCTCTTTCACCTAAGAGCAAGGTTCTCCTGACGCTGACCTACTTTGTTCCTCTCCAGTACTATGGGCACAGTGATTATGCAGCCATGAAGAGGACAATAGATGAGACTGGGAAGGTTTTTCAGTGGGAAGTGCTTTTAGTAGCATGTTTCTTTGTTGGTGGGACTTAATGTTGCCACAAATCATTAATAAATATTCTGAATTCTCTAATATTGTAGCAGTTATAACCATTTTTAAGCCTCCTTTCTTAATAGATATTTCTCTCCTCGCTTTCTGTACTGTGAACTTTACAAAACTGGCATAGGCAGCCTATTAATTATTCATATCATAGCAACAATTAAAGCAAATTAAAAATAAAAATTGCCATATTGCATTTAACCGTGGGCAGCACCAAACTGTGTCAGCTCTGTGAGGGCCCGCGATGTTTCCTTGGTTAAAAGTGCTAGAGGGAGCTCTAACCTTGCTCATAGCAGTGGCATGTGGGAACAATTGTCTGTATGTGGCTATAGGGTTGCAAGTGAAGATAGAGGCTCAGGCTTTTTCCTGGCAAAAATTTAAATCTGCTTTATTGGAGGCCTATTTCCTTTATATCAGAAAAAAAGGATTAGGATGGTCTATCTGTAACCAAACAGGGTTTCTTCACCTTTATTTCCTATTGTATGAATGTGATCATCTCCTCCTCACACAGTGTTTGGGAGATCCTGAATTTGATTCAGTGAAGTTTTGCAAAGTGAACATATCTGCATAACCATCAGCCATATTTAAAAAAGAGAGAATGGAAGAAAACACATTAACAGAGCCGATTCTTGCCATCTTTAAATCATTACCCTTCTAAGTGACCATTACCCTTACTTCTAATGCCGTATGTTCTTAAGCTTCAGATACATGGAACCATTACAATATGTATCCTTCTCTGTATGACTTTATGGGTGTAATGTTTCTGAATGTCATTTATATTGTTGCATAGGGTTGTAATTTGTTTGCTCTCATTGATATGTAGTATTTCATTATATCTATATGCACACCCCCACAAGTTATTTGTTCATTTTAACATAGATGAACATTTGAGTTTTGTTTATTGGATAACTACAAAAAAATGCTTGCTTATATCTTTTTATGTGTAATGAATGTATTCAAATAAGTAACTAGGACAAGAACTGGAATTTCCAGACTCCTACCACCTGATACCTCTGGCAGCAGAAAATGGGAGTTTTCATTGTTTTTTTCCTCACTAAATACTGTTTGAGGTTGTCTGACTTTTTCATTGTATCATTCGTGTGGTATGTAGCCATATCACATGTTGTGGACTGTTTTTAATTGTGGTTTAAAAAAAAACATGTAACAAAAAGTTTACTACCTTACCATTTTACAGTGATCAGTTCAGTAGTCTTAAGTTTATCCATAGCATGGTCACATTGTGTTTTTAATTTAAACTTCTTGAACACTATTAAAATTGGGCTTTTTTTTTTCTGCTTATTGGCCTTTTGGATGCAAAGTTGTCTATTCAACTCTTTCACCCATTTTTCTATTAGGTTTTCAGTCTTTTTCTGAAGGATCTGCAAGAGTTCTTTATAAATTCTTGTTATGAGTCCTTTCTGTGATGTATGCTTTGCAAATCTATTCTCCTATTCAGTGCCTTTTTCACTTTTTAAATAATGTCTGCTGATAAACAAGTTCTTAATGTTAACATAGTCTCATTTATTGATCTTTGCCTTATATGGTTAATATTTTTACATTCTATTTAAGTTCTGTGCCTATTTCCCTAACCATGAAGATACTCTTTGTTTTTTCTTAAGTTTTTATCATCTTACCTTTCATGTTTAGATCCACAGTCCATTTGATTGTTTTTAATGTGGTGTAAGGTAGACATGAGGATTCTCTTTTTTTCTTTTTTCAATGTAATGTCCAGTTGACTGAGCACCATTTATTGAAATGTGTACTTCCCACTGTACAAGATTGTTGTCTTTATCATAAATTATGTAACCATATTATATATATGGTCTTTATAAAAATTTTACTACTCTGATAGTAAGTCCTCCACTTTGCTGTTATTCTTCAAGATTACCTTGGTTGTTCTTAGCCATTTGCATTTCCATATAAATTTTAGAACCAACTTGTTAATATATACCTTCTTAATTGGTTTGCCTAGTATAGCACTTGCACATGGAAAATACTCAGTATTTTTGTACTTTAAATATATTGAAATATATGGTGATTTATGGAGGAAGAGAGAATCTTATACACACACGCGTGTGCATACACACATACACACACATATATACACAACTCTCTAATTAGTAGTTTCCTCTGCTTGCCCCCAAAGTCTTTTAGCCTGGCTCTGCTAAGCCACTTTTACAATCTAAAGCACAATTCTTTTTTCTTCTAAGTCTATTTCCAATCCCGTCAGCTAATGGTGACCACACAAGTTAGTGTATTTAAAAAGTATTCCAATTCTTATTAATACTCTTTCCTAGGAAATTCGGAATAGAGTTTCAATTAAAACTCCAGTTTTCAAGTTTGGTGGGCATGTCCTGAAACAGCCTCAATTGCTGACAGTGTTTTTTGGTACCAAAAAGTTAACACCTACCTTTACTAAGCAGGTATGTGCTCAGCCCTTTTCTCAGCTAGTGGCAACCAAAAGTTAGTCTGATTTCTGGCCTGGGTTTGTCTTTGCTGATGACTATGACAAAAGCAAGAAGGAAGCAAAACATATTTTGTACGTTCTAGGATATTGGCTTTTTGGTAGAAGTAAATTGGACTTTAAAAATTAAAGTAATGCATTGGAAGTCTAACATTCTGATAATTTTCTTACTATTATCCTCTCACTAAGTGCGTTTTGGGAGTAGTTCTGCAAACAGTGAAAACAAACAATGTGCAATTTTTTTTTCTTTTCCAATTAAGTTTTATGGCCACATTAACATAGCATCAGTCATCATTCCTTTTGGAAGTTTTATTTTACCTTGATTCTTAAATTTTACGTAGTAATATTTCAAATATATTACATGAAAAGTGTTTAAAATAATCTTAGAAATGGATTAAAGATTGTCAAATTCACCTATGGGCAAAATATCAATAGATTAATAGTGGTATCCTTAGTAGTGAGAGAAGTGGACTCCAATTGTGTTTGCACCATGAAGTACTTTACCTCTGTGCTCCCAAAAGCAATATCCACTCCTTTTAGTGTGGATTAAAAATTCAATTTACTGGGGTTGGGGATTTAGCTCTAGTGATAGAGCGTATGCATAGCAAGTGCAAGGCCATGAGTTCGATCCCCAGCACCCTGCTCCCTCCCAAAAATTCAGTTTACCAAATATTTTTGAACTGCAGCTTTATAGATACAAAATATTATGTCAGTCTCTGTCCTCTGGGAATTAAAATCTAATTTGAAGATAAAGGTTTCTGGACATAAAATTATTTGTAGAAACAAAGAAGATTATATTTAATAAAGTATTAAGCTAATTATAACCAGGAACTGTGTAAGGTATATAATTCTTTCTAGTTAAAATCACAATGGCAGTTAACCTTTATTATGTGCCCTTTTTTTTTTTTGAGACAAGGTCTCACTTTGTAGTCTAGGCTGGTCTTGAACTCACTATGTAGCCCAGGCTGCCCTCGAACTTGGGGTAATTCTCTCACCTCAGCCTCCAACTGCTGGGATTACAGGTATGTGTCACCACACCTGACCCATGTCAAATACTCTCGTATCACCATTTCGCAGATGAGGAATTTGAGGCAGAGTAGTTATGTAACTGACCCAAGAACACACACTAAGTTAAGTGATAGTGCTAGAATAGAATTGGTGTCAAATCATAATGGTTATTTTTTACAGTATTCTATTACATGTACATAAATTTCTCTGGAGACACACTTGGGCTTGCTTCAGTGTGGAACTTGTGGGCTTGGTGGTCGTGTAAACCTCTTTTGGTCATAGGAAATTTATTTGTCCATTGATGTAAATCAGCCCTCATCTTCTGCATTTGTTCACTGACTTGGGAGCTTCATTATCATTAGAAAGAGAAAGAACTAGAATTTCATCTTCAACCACATTTTGAAATTTAATCTGAACTCTGCTAATTTATGTGGATCCAAACAAGTTACTTTGTTCACCTCTGCTAAAAAAACAGATGCTGCATCCAAACTAAGCTTTTCCTGGATAAATTAAGAAAACAATTACGGAAGTATTCCAGAGAGAAATGTCTTTAGTCCCTTGATGCTCCAAGGGTTATTAAAGTTTTACCTGCAGATAACCAAGACTTCTAGAAGTTACAAGTCATTTACTTCATTCACTGCAGTGAAGAGAGGCCTATGCTGCTGCCTTATAGAATTATTTCTTGCTGCATTTAACATGCATTAACAAGCATTTGGAAAGAGTTGAATTTCTTCTAGAAAGCTGAGTTGGCTTCTTGAGATCCTGTCCCCCCAAAATACAGGTTTTAGACAATGCTTTCTTTAGAAACTAGTTTTACCAAATCACTGAGACCTCCTTATAAGACACAGTGTGTAAGGATTAGAGCACAAAGAGAAGTATAGTTTTTTCATTCTTTATTTAAAACTAACAATATTTTTGCTGTGTATCTAGGTATATCTCTTTGTTTTCCTCTGGCAGGAGATGCCTTCATTATTCCCTATTATTTATGATAGAACTTAACTTTGTGATTGCTAAATAAAGGGAAAATTTAAGGGAGAATTGGAGAGAAGACTCTTAGTTTAAATTTTTTATCATCACAGAAATTTTATTTTGGTGATACTACCATCCAGATGAACAGCTCTAGTTGAGGAAGTTATGCAAAAGGAGCAACCAGATTCCAGACAATTAAACTTTATTATTCTGCCTGAAACATTGAGTAGTGGTTTTTTAAAAAAAAAAAATAGTTTCATCTCCTCTCCCTCTTGATGTTTATTGTTTGTTGTGTGGGAGGGGACCTGTTTGTCCAGCAAACATTTCACTTCTCTTAGTGTAGGAGCACTCAATAATGCTAGATCCCTTTTGCATTTGGTTTTACTCATTATTTCCCCCCTCAACTCTCCACCTCCTTCCACCCTCTCTCACTCCCCACTTCATCTCTTCTTCAGCCTTTCATGTTTCTCCCCTTCGCTGTCACTCCCTTCCCCATGGTTATTCTCTTCCTCCCCCTTTTCTGGCCTCTCTTCACTCCATCATCTAGTCCCAGTCTACATTCTCCTGTCCCCAGTAGCTTTTGTCATCCCTCTTCCTCTCTGATCCTCTTCCCTAGCCTCAGCCTTTCCTCCCCCTCCTCCTCCTCTTTGCTGCCTCCGTTCCCATTCTTCTCTTTCTTCCCCATCCCCATTCTTCCCCCAACCCCACAACCACAATTACCTATAATTCTGTATCCTCCAAGATCAAATGTTGACCTTTTTAAGATTGTCCCGCAAAGGAGATTTATTTTGCCTGCTCTGATTAGTTTTGAAGTAAGGACAACGAATCCTCTAGATAGAAAATCCCTCCCTGTGTAGATCAAATAATTGGTAATTCTTTTTTTTTTTTGTGGTGCTGGGGATTGAACTCAGGGCCTTGTGCTTGCAAGGCAAGCACTCTAATCACTGAGCTAAATCCCGAGCCCCAGTTGGTAATTCTTTTTAAAGATCAAAAAGATACCTGCATACCAAAAATGTGAACATTGTCTATTTTTATTTTATGGGTATTTGTTGTCTGCTTATTGATAATGGAAACTGGGCAATTTTTATGTTCTTTGTGCTTTTATTATTTTTTTCATGTTTTCTAAAATGAGTCTTTAAGTGCTTTTTTTCAAAGGATCAACTGGGAATTTAGCTCAGCGGTAGAGCACTTGCATAGCAAGCACAAGCCCTGAGTTTGATCCCCATCTTTCCCCAGAAAAGAATCAACTGATCTTTCTTTGCTAGATCCCAGTAGATTCTTATTTCATGAAAATAAAAGCAATGAATTGGATTTGATCTTCTAGTGAGTTTTAATTTGATTATCCTAATGTTCGGTTTTCCAAATCTTCTCGGCTCTCAACAATTTTTGCACTTTAGACTACAACATTAAGCCTTTATTTAGGTCTTTGGTACCAGCGTTCCATATGATAGATGTTGGATACAGTCTCACAAGTAAGGCTTAAACTCTTAAGTCCTACATGACCTTTCCTGCCCTTCCCTATCTTTCCCAAAATTACATTTCTTCTTTCCTCTGTACTAGGAGTGTGCTCAGTCTGGTAGACTTGGCAGTTTCTATACACATTTGTTTTCGTCACTGTTGCAATCTTGGCAGTCAGAGGAACAGGCTTTGATAAGCAGCAAGTCTATCATTGTATCTCATGTTACACTTTGTCCTTTGTGCTTCGTACCATTGGCTATAAAACAAATCGTAGCATTCATGCTATTCTAGGCCATGATGCCAACTCTGCCACAGTTAAATGTTAAAATTCTAAGCTTAAGGGATTGGGGATTTAGCTCAAGTGGTAGGGTGCTTGTCTAGCAAGCACAAGGCCCTGAGTTCGAGCCCCAGCACACAAAACAAAACAAAATTCTAAGCTGAGATTCAAATTTGACCAAAAAGAGAACATTCATCAGACTTTTTCTTTGTGGATTAACTAAGTAGCCTATGTGTAGAAGGTAAAGGTAAACACTAAACAAGGTGTTCTAAATTACTCATTTCCTAGCTGTGGTGTACTCAGTTGTTTCACAGGGTTAACTAGTGTAGTTAGTGAATGGCTTTTTGGCTGTAGGGGCTTTTGAAAGAGATCTAGAAATTTTGTACTTAATTGAATGCTATAGGCATGGACCCATAGTCACTGAAAAATTTGAGTGAGCAGAATTCTCTTGCTTTGCTCTTAGATATAATTCATACAGTGTTTCAGAAGGCCAGAATTGTTTTTAAGAGGATTTTATATCTATGGATGATGGGTGGACATTGTATATGATAAATATGACAGTCTAAAAGATCTTATACAATGTGTTGGTCCTTGTTTTGCCCTTCTCTCTGTTTTTTCTTCTTTTACTTCCCCTAGTCTACAATGTAAGTGCTCACCCCACCCTATTCCCATCTTGTGAGCAAAGTTTTAACAGTATGTAGAAAGTTAACTGCCTGGAGTCTTTTAAATATAAGTAACACGCAACCAGTAATAAGCTGTTGGTTGTTTTTTTTGCTGCCTGCAAAGAAACATAAACACAGCGCTCATTTCTGGCAGGTTTTTACTGTCAGAGTTTCTCCTATTATATTTATCTTACAATTTGCCAGGGGGTGAAGTTATTAAGTTTTAGCAGCAGCCATCGATCAAGTTCACAAGTTAACACGATAAAGGCTCTGTGCCGCTCCGATCCAGGGAAATGATGATCCTCACTCGGTAATTAACTAAATGAGAAAGTTAAATCTTACTTGAGAGCTGGGAGAGATGAAAGAGAGGTGTTTGTCAGTTTCTCAGTGGAAATTAGAAGCAGTTTTCTGCAATTCCCTAAGCTGCTGCTCTGTCATATTTTACATAAGCACTGGGAAAACGTCTTGTAATTAGTGCTGTCATGGAGGGTTTTTTTTGGTTTGTGGTTTTTTTTTTTTTTTTTTTTTTTTGCTGAAGGATGTTGGAATAATTCATTAGATTATCAAGAAAGGCTTGTGTCCTGAAATGATTAGCACAGTGAAATTTAAGCCATTAACGATAACAAGTTTAGAGCTTGCTGCAGTGCAGAGGCACCCAGGGTATGTCTGTGCCTATTTCAATCATTTCTTATAATTAAACATTATGTCCTTTTTTTTTCCCCCTTCACTAGGACCTATCCAAAATTCCTTTTAAGGTGGCACTGTCTACATCAGTGGGTTTACCAGCCTTGGAGGTGTGTGTAGTTAGTAGCTATAATAATGCAGCAGTAAATTAAACTGCTGTGAGTTTCTTGGTTTAGAACAAAAGAACCTATCACCCTGGAAGCTATAAAGTTGCATGAGAAAGCCCGCTAAAGAAACTGGAGTCTCAGTCTCGAAACTTAAAATCGCTAAATGACTATCTTATCCCTTTAATAACGACATGAAAATCAAGATCAAAATGGCTTTGCTTTGGCAAATTTTATGTATGGCTTTTCCCACAGCATAGAGGAAAAAAGATTGGAAAATGTCTGGTCTTTAAATAATTCTATATGCTGGGAGATTGTGAGTTAATTTCCTAGTGAGTTTTATTTAAAGGAATTGGAATGATTGGAAGCTTTCCTTGTTGGTTATTAAAAATCAGTCAGATTCATAATGTGAACTTTATCTCTACTGACAAATCTGCCCCTTCCTTTCTTCCCATTCACTAATCAGATCTGACATATTTATGAGTTCACCTAATATGTAATCATATTTAGTAGAAGCTGTTAAAATATTAATGCAATAATCCCACCGAGAAATGTGATGTTTACTTCTGTTGAAATGTGTGCCACATTCTACACATTCAGCCATCATTTTCTTTCATTTAGACTACCACTCCCTATCCTACTCCAAAAAGATAAAGGACTACTTTTTGATCACTGAAAGTTACACAGTTTTTAAGAACTAAAAATTAGGATGTTGAAAGTTATGGTCCCACTTTTGAGCATTTATTACCTTTTTTCTGTTTGTTCAATCTATGGCCAAATTCTTCCCATTTCTCTTGAAATACTCATGTATGTCCAGGTAGCAGTGGGTTCTATTTGTTTTCTATTCTACCCCTTTGAGAATTCTAGAGCTGTTCTGAGTCTTCCTGCTGTCACTAGCTACTTCCCCAGATGTGCTTACTAGTGTAATCCCCAATAATGGGGAAAAAATTAAAAATAAAATAAAAGACTGGGGATATAGTTCAGTGTGAAGGCCCTGGGTTCAATTCCCAGTACAAAGAAAGAAGAAAAAGAAAGAAAATAGTGCTTTTACAAAAAAGAGGGAGAGCAATAGGGAAAAAAATTTGAAAATCAATGTTTTTAGATTTTATTTATTTATGTTTTAACAGTGCTGGGAATTGCACCCAGAGTCTTGGCACTGAGCTGCAGCCCCAAACCTTTTTATTTTTTATTTTGAGACAGGAACTCACTAAGTTGCCCATACTAAGCTCAAACTTGTGGTCCTCCTGCCTCCACTTCCCAGAGTGCTGGGATTTATAGACATGCACTACTACACCCAGATTGGATACTTATTTCACTAAAGCCTGGCAACAGTTTATAAAGAGTACAGTACAGGCCTTAGAAAACCACTGTCTTTCAGAATTCTGGCAAGTTTTGCCAAGTTTCTCCTGGCTACCAGAGCAAGATCCTGGTTTAGTCCACATCCAAGTTAATTTACCAGACAAAATATCCAGAGAGTCAGGCCTAAAGATGAAGTAAATCATGATACTACAATAAAATGTGTATTATAACCCAGGCTTATAATTCTCGGCAGGCCCTTTTCCCCTTTTTCTTTCTTCCTCTTTTATGAGCGTTAAATATCTTTTTAAAAAACACTTCTAACTTTCTAACTCTTCTAATGCCGGCTAGGATCACTCTTTTTTTTTTAGATGCTGGAGATCGAACTCAGGACTTTGTGCTTGCTAGACAAGTGCTCTACCACTTGAGCTAGATCCCCAGCATCTAGGATCACTTCTCACTGGATTATTTTATAACCTTCTAATTGGACTTCCTTCCTTTGTTTTTACCACTTGCTCTTGGTACCTTCTCTGCACTTCCCCAGCTCCTGGTCCATTTTTTGGGTATTAATATTTGTAAGGCACAAGTCAGGTTATGTCCTACTTGACTACTTAAAAACCTCCAGGGCTCTCCTTCACACCTCAACTCAAACTCCTTACCATGGCCCAGAAGTCCTTGGACCCTCCCGTTTGTCACCGTTTCCCCCTTACTATTCAATTCTGCCCCAGTCACACTGGCCGCCTTTCTGTCTTAAATTTGAACACGCCTTTGCAGTTGGTCTTCCTTCTGCCTGGAACACTTTTCCCTTGGGTCTTTTCAGAAGGCTTCTCTCATCATACTCAGCTCAAATTAACTCAAATTATCTGAACTCTAATGGTGCCTCCTTCAAAAATGTTTCTTGACTACCCCCGTTAAAGTAGGCTGCACTATTCACTATTTTATCTTATTTTTTCGTCACAGTCTGTGGTCTGAAATGAGTATATTTCTTCCATGTTGTTCCCTACTACTCCATCTCAGAGAAGGCAAAGAAACTTTGTGTGCTATTTCACTGCAATTTCCCTCGCACCTAGTAAAGTGCCCACCACAAAGTAGTCACTCAATAAATGGTTGGTTGGTTGGATGATAAAGTGCAGGTTCCAGCCTTAATCAGAATTCTTGTCCTAGCTCCCTTTGATGTGTCTACATCCCCAGCCCAACCATTGCTCGGTTTTTCCTCAGTTCATCTTCTTAATCGTTATATCCACTTTCCTGTGCCGTACTTTCCAGTGCCACTTTGTCAAAACCAGACAGAATTCTCAGATGTATTTTGTCATCTGTTTCTCAGTCCTTGCAAACCCAGTTCCAAATATGACTTATGTTTGTAACAGTATTCTTTCTCTACTTATCTCACCCTTCCTTTTGGCTAAGTTGGGTTTTGCATGCAAACTGGAAACATCTGCCATTTCATCATCAAGTTCAGCTAGTCCATGATACATTTTCCAACCTGTACATAATACACTTAGCAAAGTCAGCACATTTAATGTTACAGTGGAAATGGTTAGGCCAGTTGATATCTTCAGATGTATGTTTTCCCTTCTGGCCCAGGCTGCATCATAAGAGAAGTTTATGTTAATTTTAAAAGAGGCATATGTAATGCGTGTGTCTCGGGTGAGGGAACCTTTGAGGACTAAACTGGAGAACAGTGCTATAAATACTTAACTCCTCTCATTTTGTGTGCTTGTCACCTGACAGTTTCATTCTTTTGGAGACAGCTGTTCACTGTAAACAGAAAAGCAGAAGAGGAGATGTACAGGAGTGGCAGAAAGTTAGTGTTACCGTTAAACCGAGGCTGTTTGTCAGCCTTCCTAGACATTTAAACAGTAGTGGATGAGTCATCAGGCTTTGTTGGGAAAGCCAAATCAATTCTACCACCACCAGTAACCATTGCCCTTCCTCCCATACACTGTAATATACAACCTTTTTGTTTCTTCATAATTGAACTTTTTCACTGTGCCCTTGGGGATTTTCAGAGGTTCTCAAATTGAAATTTTCCTGCATTTACTTTGTACGTTTGTAGAAAAGTCTGTATGGGAGAATGGTAGAGCGTGGAGGCCTGAAACAAAGACCTTTATCGCCACAGTTATTTACAAATAATATTACAGTGACATTAAATACATAGTTTAATGAATTTTGTTAGTTGTGTATGCCTGTATTACAAGATGCAGAACATTTTCATTGCCCTCAAAAGTTTCCACGTGCCCTTCTCAAGCTGGACACCCCCTGCATCTAGTCCAGAGCAAGTACTGATCTGCTTTTAATCACTCAACTTTAGATTTGTTGTTCCTACAGATGTATACAAGTAGAAACATAAAGTGTATACTCTTTTGTGCCTGGCTTCTTTCATTCAGCATATTTTTGAGATTTATCCCTGTCATTTTGTGTATCTGTAGTACATTCTTTTTATTTCTAAGTACTGTACCATTGCACAGATGCATTATAATTTATCAGTTTGTCTCTTGATAGGTATATGTGTCATTATAGTGTGGGATTTTTATGAATGAAGCAACAGTGAATATTAATGTGCAAGTTTTTGTGCGAAGCTGTGTCGCATGTTGGGGGAGGTAAATACTTAAGAGTAAAATTGCTAGGTCATATCCTAAAGATATGTTCAACTTTATAAAGCACTTGTAAACCTGTTATCCAAAGTAGTTGTACCCTTGAATACTACAGCCAACAATATGTGAGACTTAGTTTCTCCTCATTCTTGCCAATACTTTATATTGTCCACCTTTTTTATTTTAGCTGTTTTAGTAATTGTGCAGTAGTGTCTCATGACTTTAATTTGCATTTCCATAAAAACTAATAATGTTGAGCATCTTTTCAGATGCTTGGTCATCCATGGAGGGTAATGTGTGTGTTTATGAGTGTGACAGGGAGAGGAGGAGGAAGGAGAGAGAGAGAGTTTGTGTGTGTGTGCGTGCGCGCACACACACACGCGAGGGGGTGGAGTTTGGAGGGGTTGTGTATACAAATTAATTGGTCAGTTAAAAAAATAAACGCAGGTTATTTTCTTATTTTAAAAAAGGGTTATTTATTTTCTCACTATTGAGCACTGACAGCTCTCTATATTCTGGATATGTTGTTTGTCAAATATGTTTCTCCCAATTGTGCTTTAAAAAACTTTTGGGAATCAGAGTTTTAATTTTGTCACATGCCAGTTTGTTAATTTTTTCCCTTTTATTAAGAAATAGTTTGTAGCCAAATGTGGTGGTACATGCCTATAATCCCAGTACTCTGGAGGCTGACAAGAAATAGCAAGTTCGAAGCCTAACCTAGGCAACTTGGTTACTGTTACCATTAAACTGAGGCTGTTTGTCAGCCTTCCTAGACATTTAAACGGTAATGATCGAGTCATCAGGCTTTTGGTGGGAAAGCCAAATCAATTCTGCCACCAACAGTAACCATTGCCCTTCCTCCCATCACTTAGTGAGACACTTTCTCAAAATAAAAAGGGCCAAGGGGTGTAGCTTGGTACAGAGACCTCTGGTTCAGTCCCCAGTACCCCTGTTCCAAAAATGTTTGTGTGCTTTTATGCCCTATGAAGTGTTTATCTTGGTGTCGCAAAGACACCAAGATTTCCTCCTGTTTTCATCTAGGTGTTTGTTTCATAGTTTTAGCTTCAACATATAAAGTGAGGATCCTCTTAAGTTTGTTTTTTTTTTTTTCTAGTGTACATAGTATAAGGTCATTTTTTCCCTATAGAGAAACCCAGTTGTTTCAGCATCATTTGTTGAAAAGATTATCCTTTACCCCATTAATTAAGTTAGAACCTTTCTCAAAAATCAGCCATGCATGAATCCATTTCTAGACTCTGTTGTGACTATTCTGTTCCATTGATCTATACTTTTGTCCTTACACTGAAGCCACACTCTTGAATACCGTATCTCATCTTGAAATTCA
This sequence comes from Hystrix cristata, assembly GCA_004026905.1. Taxonomy (NCBI): domain Eukaryota; kingdom Metazoa; phylum Chordata; class Mammalia; order Rodentia; family Hystricidae; genus Hystrix; species Hystrix cristata. The sequence continues at coordinate 173,915 of PVJO010000211.1, forward strand.
GTGGTATGAGTCTTTTTTTTCAAGAGGATATTTAGCTAAATTTAAGTCCTTCACATCTCTACACAAACTTTTAGAATCACTGTGTCAGTTTAGCTGCTGAGAGTTTGATTGATAGCTTACTAACAGGTCAATTGAAAAGAACCTCTTAACAATATTGTATCCAATTTATGAACATAATACCTCCCTCCATTTATTTAAATCTTTTAAAAATTTCCCTTAGCAATATTTTGTGGTTTACAGGTATTACACATTTTGTCAAAATTATTCCTAAATATTAAATGTTTTTTGTACAGATGATTTTCAAAAATACATTATTTTTTAAAAATGAAATGAGTATACTGGTTATTCTTAAGGTGGCTGGACCTGGAAAGGAACACAGGGGCTTGTGAAGCTTGGGATAACCTGTTTCTTGATCTTGGTGTTGGCTAGATGGATATGTTCACATCATGAAGATTCATTGAGCTATACACTTAGGTTTGTGCCCTTTTATGTATATTAAAGGATTAAAATGAAAAAATATATATTTCATAGAGACAAAGGAGCTATTTGGAAAAAAAAAGCAGGAGAAAGCCCAAGTCCAACAGTGTCATGAGTTCATTAAGAATGTCAATTTAGGGGATATAACTCAGTGTTAGAAGACTTACTTACCATGTGGGAGATAATGGACTCAATCTTCAGAACTGGGGGGAAAAACAAGTTGATTATCTTGTGTGCTAGGTGGTGAATGAGACAGATCCTCTTATTCATGGGCATGTTTGTCTTTTCCATATGATGCTGGGTCTTAGACTTCACATGTGCTAGGCAAGTGCTCTACCAGTGAGCTATACCACCCCATCCCCTGGTTCCCTAGGTCCTGTTATTATTCCCCACTTTACAGTTGAGGGAAACAGCACAGAAAATTGAGGTTACTTATTCTATATCACACAGCTGATAAGTTGAAGAGCTAGAATTTGAAACTAGATCTTTTTACTCCAGGGCCAAAGCTTTTAAATAATGCAACATAGGATCATAATTAAGAGTAGCTCATTGGAAGTGGGGTATGTGTCTCTCTATACAAGAAAATTACCTTGTTTACCAGCCAGAACAGCACAGAGCAGTTGGCAAATACATGAAATCTCAGTTTAATCTTCATTTCTAATAGTTAAATCTTCTAAGATTTTTTTTATGATATGATCATTGAAAGCATAAGAATGTCTCCCCTTAATGTTAGCTCCTAGAGTAGGATAACCAAACCTGTTAAGTCCTTAGGTAGTTTTAGCTAACAGTCTGATAGCCACTAATGAAAACATGACTCCCTATGATTATAGAAATATCTGGATTATTTAAAAGAAAAAAAGAATCGATTTTATTAACTTGTATTCTGTTGCTGGTGTTTCCAAACTTTAACCAGAAAACATTAGTGGGTAATACACAGGCTGGATACTACCTTTTAAAAGACAAAAGAGATAAACCAAAGCGAGAGGTTTGGGTTGTGAGGATGAGAAGTAGCATTTGATTGAGTTTATAAACCCACCTATTTGTTAGCCTCCAACTCTTACTCCACATTTGATGACTTTTTCTTGGCTGAGATGCAAATAAATAACCTGTGCAAAAAAGCAGTCCCAAAGTCCCCTAAAGCCTGTGTCCAAAATTTTTAGTCTATATCAAAGACAACAGTGACATTTATGCTAAAAGAAAATCCAACACTGCACACCAGAGCTTGCTGTTTACAGGTTTTCCCTTGTAAACAGAATGGCTTAATGCCATTTGTGAAAACGTGCTTTCATCAGGAGCCATTTATAAAGAGGTCAGTATATAGGATTTAACATTTTGAAAGTAAGGCAAGCCAGTGTCTTAAATAGCAGATACATACATGAGCAAGTTTGGTGCAGTGTTATGGCCCATTTGGGTTTGTCTCGGCAGGATGAGCTCTTTAGTAACGTGGGTCTCCTTGCCACATGGGGGCTGCCTCAGGTAATATGCCAGAGATTTAGCAAATTACTCTGAAAAGCACCTAGTTATACAAGCTTGTGGTTATCCTTTATAGAAAATCATCTTTTCTTCAGCAGAAGTTTCTGTTAATTTCTAAATCTTCACCTGGCGTGCCCCCCCACCCTGGTGCAAATGTGGGTGTGGTCCCTGTCGCCTTTCCTCACACCTTTATAATCCAGTCTGTCGGCAGATTCTGTTGGGTCTGCTTTCAGAATACACCTTGCTAGTCCAAAAGTTTGCTGTATTTTCTTAATGGACTGTTGAAATAGGAATTGGCCTGTTTGTTTCACGCTCATGCCGTGTTCTGTCTACTTAGCTTCTCAACCTCCGTGTCTCTTTCTGGCAGAGTAGGCGAAGCTGCTTCCATGCCAGTGCGAGGCTCTGAGGCGAAGCTGCGCAGGCTTAGAGGTTCCAGGGTGTGACTGTCTCCGTATTTGGCTAGTCAAAGCCCAGATCCAAAGACAGGATATAAATTCCACTTTTTCTCCCCCTTTAGCCATGCTGGGGATTGAACCAAAGGCCTCGCGTATGCTCGGCAAGCACTGTGCCAACTGAGCAACTCCCTCAGCCCTCACCTTTCACTCTTGATGGCAGGAACAAACAATCCACGTAGAGGATGGCTGGTGTTCAGAGATTAGCTTCCACTGCCAAGTGACTTGATGGTGCGGCGCAGACCCCTTCTGTAGCCTTATTTCTCCCTGCTCACTCAGTTCCAGCCATACCAGGTCCATGTTCCTGGAGCATGCTGGGCCGACTACCTCCCACTTCTGCTGTCAAAATTCCCGTTGCCCAGACCGTTCTTCATCTAAGAGTAGAGCTACTTCTCTCACTTCTTTTGTATGTCTGTTCAGATGTCCTCTCTTTCGGAAAACTATCTCTGACCAGGTAGACTTAAATATATTATTTTTTTATTTGCTGGATAACAAATGATGAGAAATGTAGCAACTTGAAACACCCCTATTAACATACAGTTCTGTAGTTGGGAATCCTGGCACATGGCCATGTCCCCTGCTCAGAGTGACACAAGATGAGGTAGTCGCTCGGGCTGTAGGTTGGGCTGAGTTGTCATCTAGGAACCGTGCAGCAGAGCTCCTTCTCGGCTCATTCTGGTTGACTGCCTGGAGTTCCTTAGCACCCACTTCCTCACTGACTGTCAGTCGGGCTCCGAGAGGATGGCCACACTCGCCTTGCCACGTGCACTGCTTCCTCCTTTGTAGCCAGTTGAAGGAAACTGCATTGAGGCTTCATGTGGTTAGGTCAGATCCGCCTGAGTAATCTCCCTCTCCTAACACCGGTGGATCTGAGTCTGCCTTTTAATCACAAGAGTACCTACATTAGTGTTTACTTGAATGTGTAGGGGAAGGTGTGTGTACTATATAACAGAAGCCAAGAATCTTGGGGTGTCAGTTTAGAATTTTGCCTGTCATGATAGCATATACTTTTTTTTTCTTCAATTTTTTGTGACAGAACAGCATCTCACTAAGTAGTTCAGACTGGCCTTGAACTTGCTGTGTATTCCAATCTGGCCTCAAATTTGTGGTGATCTTCCTGCTTCAGCCTCCTGATTGTTGGAATTACAGGCGTGTTCCATCACACCCAGCCTAACATACACTTTTTTCTGTCCCTTGATCTGCTTTATTTTTCTTCACAACACAATCTACATTATATTTTCTATGTGTTTACTTGTTTTTAATGTGTCTCCTAAACTAGATGTTCATAATGATTGAGACAGTCATTTTTGTTCTTTAAGGTATTCTTACCACCGAGGATAGTGTTTGGCACGTAGCTCAAATACTTATGGAATGAATCAATTAATTAAAAAGCTTCATGGTATCTACTTTTTTTTTTATGGTGTCTACTTTTGATGACTGCAGAGGCAGGATTTGGGGAAGGAAAAGGTAGATAAAGCATGAGGATTATTGAATTTTTGTCTCCAAAGATACCACACAGTCTCAAAATACTGTTTCTTTGTGTGGACTACTACATATATGACTCTTACAAAATAAGTTGTGAACAAATAATTGAATGTCCAGTAACTACTATAAATTCACTTTTTGTTTGCTAGAAATAATGTGCTTTTCACTTTTGGTTTTCATTTTTGTATCTCTAAATAATATCCTGTGAGTGCTTGGTCTTCTTGCAGCATACCTGATTTTACCACCTTACTCTGGTATTTCTGTGACTTTCATGAAATAATTGTGGTTTATAAGTGTCCAAGTACTTTTTTTTTTATTAAAAGACTTTATTAAGCCCATGGACATTACAACATAGAAGCTATCGTTTATTTGTTTTTATTTATTTATTTTTATTTCAGTGATACATTTTAGATACACTTAATGATAACATTCATCATAACAGAGTGGGCTCAATCATAAAGACATAGTATAACATGCCTGGCCAGAAGAGGGGGTGAAAATATATATATATATATATATATATATATATATATATATATATATATATATATTCATTCCTTGTTTTCAGTACTTACTGTTATGTTTCTTTTAATCACTCCTCTTCTATAGACAAAACTTGCCAATGGCACTTCCAGTATGATTGTGTCCAAGCAACGGAAACTCTCAGCAAGCTATGAGAAGGAAAAAGAACTATGTGTCAAGTATTTTGAACAGTGGTCTGAGTCTGATCAAGTGGAATTTGTGGAACATCTTATATCCCAAATGTGTCATTACCAACATGGACACATAAACTCCTATTTGAAACCTATGTTGCAGAGGGATTTCATAACTGCTCTGCCAGGTATGTGTATGCATATTTGTGGACCGTTAGTTTCCTGCGGAACTTGATCTTCAGCCTATATTTCTCTTTTTAGATTTTCATTGGCTTGATATTTACAAATTAAGTCCTTTAATTGTACCTTCCTTTGTACTTTTTTTAAAATACAAAAAAAAAATCAAACTCAAATACTCATTTTTTTTCTGTCTTCATATCTCCTGCCCTTCTGTTCAACCCACTTTGTTTTGTGGGGTTTTTTTTTCTTGTAATTGAGTATTGGGAATTGAAGCCAGGGATCCTTTTTAAGACAAGATTTTGCTGAGTCGCCCAGGCTGGCCTCAAACTTGCCATCTTTTTGCAGATATGCAGCACTATGCCTGGCTGCTGTTCAACTTTTTACTCATTATATGCCCAAACAAAATCTTTTCTGAAATGTTATCTGATTTGTATCTTTATAGTGTGTATCTTTTATAATGTGTTTTGGTTTTTAAGATGTGTTAATTTAGGGCTGAGGATGTAACTAGTATATTGTTTTGTGTGGACATGGTTTGATCCATTTTTTAAAAAGAAAAGAAAAAGTATATTAATTTATGTACTTGGTTGGATTTAGATTTCTGTGGGAATTTATCTGCAGAGTATTTAAATTATAATGATGAATAAGAAACATTTTTGAGTATTTTAGAAAGAAAACCTTGTTAATATGTGTATGTATTTAAAAAAATATGTATATGTATTTATATTTAAAGTATAATACTTAAAATGCTTTCTTTTGAAGGGTGCTGTAACTTTTCTGAATTCTGAATAGTAATGTAGAATACTATAAAGCCATTACTACTGGGGAGAAATGCTCAGGAAAATGTGGCATTCTTATAGTGTTAAAAGTTTGCTTGTTTGTTTGATTGTTTTTTAAGACAGAGTCTCACTATGTAGTTCAGGCTGTCCTTGAACTTAGAGTGATCCTCCTGCCTCACCCTCCCAAGTGCTGGAATTACAGGTGTGAGCCATGACCAACTTTTTTTAAAGTTTATTTTAAAAGAAAAAAATAGTACAAAGGTGAATGATTATTGATTAAAATATATATTGTTTTGAGGGAATTTTGCTTTTTTGATTTTGTTTTGGCTGTCATATTCTGATTATAGAAGTTATAGGAAATCTAGAAGATAAAAATAGGATAAAATATAAAAATAAAATTTTCCAGACCACACCATGTAAAGAGAATTACTATTGTGCTACTAGTGTTTTGCCCTGTAGCTTGTTTTTATACATACGCACACACACAGTCGGGAGGTTGATTTCCCTATAAAGCTATGATCCTAAATGGTTAATAAAACATTTTCTTCATATATTCTCACTAAATACATTAAGGTTTTATGTTCTCTTAAACATACTTTTTAGCTGTTTCATAGTGTTCTGCACAATGTTTTAAACACATACATCTTAACTCATTTGTTGAAAATTTAGAGTTGGGTTGGTGATATATACCTGTAATTCTAGCACTCTGGGAGGCTGAGTCAGGAGAATTACAAGTTCAAGCCCATCCTGGGCAACTTAGTGAGACCTTGTCTCAAAATAAAAAGAGATAGGGATGTAGCTCAGTGTGAAGGCCCCTAGGGGTCAGACTCTAGTATTGCAGGGGGAAAATATTTAGGTCATTTCAAATTATTTTCCTATTACAAATTATGCCATGGTAGACGTTCTTCTACATTAATATTCTGAGCATCCTATGGAAAAATACTAGATGTGGAATTACTATATTGCAGAGTATAAATGTTTTTAATGCTTGTAATACATGCTGGCAAGCTGTGCTCTAAGACTAATAAACCAATTTGTAGTGTCCTCAAAACTACATACTGCTACATTGTTTAATCTTTGCCAGTTATATCTCTTTAAAATTTTTACTTTCCTAGATTTGCAAATTAACCTTTAAAATTAAATTATACTTAGGAGTTATTCACTTTTGAATGTTCCCTACTCATCCAGAGTAGCTGTCTGCCATCTCTCTCTCCCTCTCCCTCTCTTTTCTCCTCTCTTTCCCCTTTCTCTACCTTCAAGTAAATTGTCTTCTTTTATTTAAAAAAGTTAAATTAGAAATAACCACTTTGAGGCTGGGGATTTAGCTCAGTGATTAGAGTACTTGCCTGGCAAGCACAAGGGCCTGAGTTCGATCCCCAGCACCAGGGGGGGAAAAAAAAAAAAAAAGAAATAACCACTTTGAAACTGAGTTTTACTGGTATCTTTTGTTAAACTGATTTTTGCCCTCTCATAACACATTGGATTTTGTTTTAGCCATGGGCAGTTTTCCTTGTACACTCAGAGTGTACCTATTGCCGCATTCTCCCCAGTTACTGGGACACGTTGCTGTCTCTAGCTTGTACCTCTCAGAACTGAACAAGAGTTGGTTAGACCTGTGTATTTTGCCCATACTGATCTTTACTATGTATCTGCTGACCAGCCTATGAGGTATTAAATCATCAGTCTAATGCTTTATAGCCATTTAAACTTACAAACCTACACCATCTGGATACATTTACCAGACTACTTCCAAAAATGGCTGTAATCCATTAATGTAATGGTTTTGTTTGGAGCATTAGGTGAAATTACTTCCAAAGACTCATTTTAGGTACATGGTAAATAATCAGGGGCAATTTGATGGCAGCTCTTAAAAACACAGAAATTCCTTTTGGAAATTTCTGATGGTGTGGAAAGTTTCAATTAAAAGATTCAGGAATTGTATCATCACTATTTTCTGTATGAAGAACTAATTATTATATCTTTAATTGGCTTATAATCATGTTCCTTTAATAAGAATTAGATGATGGATGCCTCCATCTGCTTATGCTTAAATATGAACATGTGATGCCAGCCAAACAAGATCCATTTAATGCTTTGTTTCCCAAGTCTGCTGAGATATGTGATATCAATACAATTTTTATAATTAGAATAATGTTTAATAAGCATATTTGGATTGTTGGTAATGGCGCCCAAGTGTGTGCCTGTGTAATTCAGGGGAAAGGACCAAAATGAAATGCAGTATTCTCTTTCAAGTTTGTGCCTATGGGAGACAGAGTCTGAAGGAATCTTCTGTCTTTAGAAAACCTCTGGTATATAACCTGTAAAGAAGAATAACTTTTGTGTATGTGGTGCTAGGGATTGAACCCAGCACCTTCACATTCTGAACTACATCCTCAGCCCTTTTCATTTTTTATTTTGAGACAGGGCCTCCTGAGTTGCCCAGACTGGGCTCAAACTTGGAATCCTTCTGCCTCAACCTCCCAGAGTGTAGGAATTACAGGTATATACCCCTGTGCCTAGCAACTTTGGTTTTGCCTCACTGCTGAGCTTAGAACATCAGTCAAAGGAAGATTTATAGTGCAGCTGTCCTATTTTATATGATCTTTTCACCAGCACCTCAGTACAGATTTGGGTAGTGGATCACTTATATTGGGAAACCTTCCTATTTACACAGCCCAAGATCTATTTGCCACTGTGTTCCTCTGTATGTGCAACAAAATATTCTCTGAAATGCTAACCACGTTATCTATTGGTCTATGATTTTTTTCATTTTTGGTCAATTGTCATTTAGGTTTTATAGCACTAGCTATTCTCAAATATATATTTTTTAAACATCTGAAATTAAACTCATCCTTGAACTTAAACATAGCTCTCTATCTTCCCTCTCGGGATGTTCCTATACCAATCTGTATTTCCTTCTCTCCTTTCTGCATGCCCAAAATTCTATAACCCAGCACATTCTGACTTAGTGCCTCTCCCCCAGTACATTTAAAGGATATTTCTTCTACTGAATAGCTTTGGAACTGCAGCAGTAATAGAAACAGAATGAGAAATGGACCTAATATAGAGATTTGGGGGGTCTGAATCACGGAGTTTGAGATGCCATCCATAGAACATCCCCTAGTGCTGAAATCCATATAGATAAATGTGAATTGTTTTCTGGACTCCTTTTTATTTTTAATGTCTTGGGGGTTTGCTGGTTGTTAGTTTTAACTTCCTTATCTAAAGGAAGATGGAAAATACTGTTCATTTCTGTAACCTTATGGAAAAATTATTGACACTCATTTTACCCAAGCCTCTGTTTGAAAAACAAACTGGACCGCACTAGGGACAGTGATGTGCCTTCCTAGCAGAACAAGTGCTATTCTGTTTTAAAGGACCTTTATTAAAAAAAAAAAAAAATCATTCACCACCCCTTGTCTTCTTTTTCTTGTCCACCTCCCCCCAAGCTCGGGGTTTGGATCACATTGCTGAGAACATTCTGTCATATTTGGATGCCAAATCGCTGTGTGCTGCTGAACTTGTGTGCAAAGAGTGGTACCGAGTGACATCAGATGGCATGTTATGGAAGAAACTCATTGAGAGAATGGTCAGGACAGATTCTCTGTGGAGAGGCCTGGCAGAACGAAGAGGGTGGTAAGCATTTTAACTTTCTTCCTGTTACAGAGCTTCCAGACCTGGCCATTTAGCATCAAGAGAAGATTGTTGGGTATCAGAGAGACCACTTATCACTTGACATAATGACTTTGCTGATTTATCGCTAAAAGTGTCAAAGAGAATAGTTGTGTACTCAGCAATTATTCTCTTGACCAGTTACTCATAAAATGATGTAATGGAAAACTGACCACCCTCCTGTTTGAAGTACTCTGCTCCCTGGGCGGAAATTGGTATTCTGCAAAAGGGATGGTAAGCGATTTATATGGCAAGGGGATGAATTTGAATCATATAGAAACCCTCAGATCCAGCTTTACCCAAAGATAATGTAGGACAAATGATCATCTTCTCCTCCAGGTGATTTCTTGCCTTTAGCCCGTGCTTTTGTGTTTTATCACCTTTGCAATTCAAAATTATTTTTATGCCCAACTAGAATAAGAACTATAGCTATCAGAAAAAATGAAATTTAGTATAAAGTATTTTTTCTTAAGATTTTCTTTCTTAATTCTCAAGTCTCCCTAAGTTATCAGGTAGTTAGCAATTTTATTGTACTCCTAATGGCATTATTTTATGAAAATTTCTAGATGATGTCTTTCTTTACAAAATCTAATCTCAGCATATGTCTCTAAAATGTTATTATTTAAAAATCAGGTATGAGGGGTTGGGGATTTAGCTCAGTTGTAGAGCGCTTGCCTAGCAAGCACAAGGCCCCGAGTTCGATCCCTGGCACCCAAAAAAATAAAATAAAATAAAAATAAAGGTAAATAGTATTTTAATAGAAAAATGATAATAGACATGTGCTCTGTGATATCTTTCAAAATTAATTTTCTCAGTTGTTTATGTGAAGAGGCACAAAACAGTTAAGAATCGAGAAAACAAAAAATTTTTAAAAAGAAAAAAGAATACTTAAAACATAAATATATGGAGTAGCTTTCCTTATAATTTTCATAAAAATATAGTTAGCTCCCTTTTTTATATCTTTGAAATTTATTAACACATCATTTTACACAAATATGTACTAAAAATTAAAAGGAAAGAAATTTTTTTTTCTTTTTGGTGCTGGGAATTGAACTCAGGACCCTGTGCTTGTGAAGCGAGCACTCTAACAACCACTGAGGTAAATCCCCAGCCCTAGGAATGAAAATTTTAGCATATAATAAATACTGTGACTTCCAAGTATTACACCAAGTACTTCAGAGATTTTGGTCATTCTGTTAGGAAGACTTTAAAATTTTTTTCTCAAATATAATGAAGGAACCAAATACCAGCAGTTCTTTGGTTATATAATAATGGTATTTAAAATATTACTTTTTCCCAAATATGTTTTTATTTTCCCTCATTTCCTTTTGTAGTAAAACAATTTTTCTTTCATAACTGACATTATACTTTGGAAAGAAACTGTTACAGTTTAACAAAGCAAATAAGTATAGAATTGCATGAGTCCACCATTTTGCTAAGAATGCCAGGACCGTTCTGTTTAGAAACAGAGCAGACAGTTGCTTACATGGGAAAATTCTAGGGCAGCTGGAAAAATTTCTCTATCCCTCAGGAAAAAGAAAAGAAACTTCTCCAAATAACTCCTGACCTTAAACTTTAGTTGTAGAGATTCATTCCCTTAGCTATAAGGTTTGTTCCCATGTTAAAAATACACTTTGTTCCTATTTGGACTATAATGGGAAAGGTTTTTTGGTTTTTGTTTTTTTTGGGGGGGTTGCTGGGAATCGAACTCAGGGCCTTGTGCTTGCTAGGCAAGCGCTCTACCACTTGAGCTAAATCCCTGCCCCCTATTTGGACTATAAATGACAGTAAACCTTCATCAGACAGTAGGAGTTAAGTAAGTCCTTTTTTGAAAGAAAGGAGAACAAGAAGTGGGCAGTTCTCAGCAGATGGATGTTAAAATGCCAAAAGTAATAGTAGGTTCCACAGTTTTGTTTAGGGTTGGCACTAAACAGCAAGACCTTTTATGTTAGCTACAAAAACAATAAAAAAAAACCTATCACTGAAAAGCTGAGTTAGGGGCTTTTAGAAGGATATTTAAAATTATATCTGAGAAATATTCCAGGATGCAGTACTGATTGCCACTCTTTCCCCTATCTCTTAAGCCGCAGAAACCTATCCCTGCTCTTTAGAGTACCCTTCAGTGTTCCTACTGCATTCTCTTGTCTTTGGCCACACTTACCCTCTTACCTTGTTATTATCACCCTATGAAATTACCAATTTCCTGTCCACCCTGTGTTGCCCTCCTCCAGCATCTGTCTGTGTTGAGTTGTCCTCCCTTTAAAAAAAATAATTCATGATCAGTTCTGCATTCTCTTCTTTTGAGATTATCTTACTAAGTCTACTTATCAGTAAAGTCTTTTTGTTACATCTTTATCTGTATGCTATCTTTGAAAGTGTCTCATTTTCAACCAAAAACAAACAGTATGATTTCCCAGTAAACCTTTGAGTCTCTAAGGTTTAACTTCCACTTTTCTATTTTATATCTAGATGGATTTGACAGACTCCCCTTAGGACATGAACTCTGCTGTTTTCTCTCTTGAATAGTACTGAATATGCTCTCTCTACTCAGTAATGGTAATTCTTAAAAGTATAATAAAAGACTATTTGGGAAAAGTCCATTTTCTTAATCAGCAGATCACATTTTATGTTAACATTCTGAATTTAATATTCTACGTTTATCATGTACTCACACTCTAACAGGTACTAGACATTTCACGTAGAATTGGTCCCTGTTGTCAGAGAGCTTCTCTCATACATGATTTTGACTCAAAATATACCAAGAGGCCAGTTTTTAAAGCATACACATCCCTTTTTGTAGCATGTTTGAGTTGAAGAAATGTGGATACCATGTTAAAGGTGGTGGGATAGAAAGTGTGACCAGAAGTGTATATGAGTTCTCTTTCCTAAGCACTAGTATCATGCACTGCATTTGAAGAAAACTCTGGAGTGCCTGCATACGATTGCTGGAGGCCATGAAACTCAGGAATGGTGGGCACTGGGAAACAAAATAATTAAATGTGGGCTCTGGAGTCACACCTGAAATTTTCTCATTCAAATTCTCTCCTTTGCCTGCAATTTTTTTATAGAATAAGATTATTCAGAGAAGTGTACCTTTAGTCCACAATTGCTTCCTCATATATTTTGTGTGTCTCCTCCCCGGCCACCCCACCTGCTGTTGGGGATTGAACCCAGGGCCTTGAGCATGTTAGGCAAGTGTTCTACAATTGAGCTACGTGCCCAGTCCCACCCCCTTTTTTATTTTGAGACAGGGTCTCACTAAATTTTCCGCACTGGTCCTGAACTTGGGATCCTCCTGCCTCTGCCTCCCAAGTTACAGAGATCATAGGCAAGCGCCACCACAGCCAGCTCAGTTGCCTTTTCCTTTTCACCATTATGTCTTGTTTCATTAGTCTCCTTTTAGAATAATTTTTACTTCTTCATTTCAGACTTTCTTGTCTGAATGTACACAAAAGTCAGAGCCAACTACCTTCCTGATAGGAAATTTTCTCAACTAATTTTTAAGGTGTAGGATAGGCAGAGGGCAGGGGAGAAGCACTCCTGGAGACATGGAGCAATTAATTACATTGTAATGGAGCTACAGAGGGAGGAACGGATGACTGGCCCAGAGGAAACATGACTTCTCTGGTGCCAAGATGGCACTCAAAGGTATTTCTGCCTGTCTCCACTCTGCACGGCACATTGCCAGTGATAGCAGCAGTTAGAACACCCACAGTGGGTTTACTGGCTTCCACCCGGTGTTTGGTGAGTTCTTAATTTCAGGATGAGGAATTAAATTTTTTACCCAGCAGGAAGTGATTGCCATTTACTGATTTTTTTTTGGTAACAAAGATCTAACTTGGGATATGAGTATTCCAGAGATGTGCTGTCATAGGAAGGAGCTGCTAACAAATGCTGCTCACTAGAGTCAGGGAAAGGCAGTAAAATGCATGTATGTGGAGGCATAGCCAGGAACACACCTGTAAAAGTCAATTCTGTACCTTAGATTTGACAGCACAGTGCTCTTAGGCTTTTCTTTTCATCTTTCTCCCTTCCTGCTGCTGGACACTCCTGTGATCCCTGTTTTCTGTTGAAATGAGCCGACATGCCCCGTTCAGACATAGCCACCCTGATTGCCAGCAGCTTGGCAACTGAGCAGCCAACATACCTCACCCCACGAGATAAAGATCTGGAAAGGTGATCTCCCGGGCAGAGCCGTTGCTGCTGCCGTGCTCCTCTGACACTGGCACAAACTTGAGTCAAGGAAAAGAACAAAAAGCTCTAGGGCTTGTACTAGGTCCAAAGCCATACCTATCATTAACTCACAAAACTTTCAATTGATAAGGCCAGTGAATCTATACAGAAGCCTAGCAGACCAGCAGGTGAATTCTGATTAAACATACTCTTGTCTGTTGACATTATGATATCCCAGAAGGCGTGAAAGTCTGATGTTTGGCACTAGAAATAATCATGTTTTACCCGAAAGGAAATCAATGTCAAACTCCTTAGAGCTCAGAAAGTTACTGCTTGACAGGACTCCTGAAATCAGGCTCGTCTTCACACCTCTCCAGGTTTGTCATGGAAATTATTTGGATTGGTAACTGTGAAACACTTTAAAGAAATATGCAGCTCCTTATAAATATATAATATGGAAATATTTGTTTTTTAGGGGACAGTATTTATTCAAAAACAAACCTCCTGATGGCAATGCTCCTCCCAACTCTTTTTATAGAGCACTTTATCCTAAAATTATACAAGACATTGAGGTAAGAATCTCTGTACTGGGGGGTATTTGCCAAACAGAGAATCATTAGCTTTCTTTAGTTTCAGTATTGTTATAGCAAATCCGTTAAGGTCTGTTGATGTGCGTTAAAAATCAATGTCTTTACAAATATAGTAAATTGCCAGGCAAATTTTAAAAAATTGTTTAAAGACAAGAGCTCAAAAGAGAGAGAGAGAGATTGACTTTCTTACAATAGCAGTGAGACCATTAAATTTGCGCTCCTAAGCTGATACTCACATGTCTTCTGAATTGAGTCTCCATGGAAGTTCAGTGGTCACCACATTTGTGAGAAGAGCGCTGAGCACACAACCTTACTTCATGCGTGTTTTTAGTTTCCTTGAAGTTCTGTATATCCCACAGATTATTGAATTGATCTGTCGGTTAATATCGATGTAAGAGTTTGGTTCGGGTCCTTTCCTAATTATCTGCCCCTTTACCATTCCTTCTTAGACCATAGAAGCTAATTGGAGATGTGGAAGACACAGCTTACAGAGAATCCACTGCAGGAGTGAAACGAGCAAAGGAGTTTACTGTTTACAGTATGATGACCAGAAAATAGTAAGCGGCCTTCGAGACAACACCATCAAGGTGAGGTCTCTTCAGTTGTGGGAGCATAGCTAAGGGAGCAGGGCGACCGTATTCATGAATCAATCTGTGTCATAAACCCTAAATGTTATTTCTAGACAGTGAGAATTTTGGATTGGTTCCACTTCCAAAGCCAAATCATTCCTTGAAAGGACCAAGGTCTCCTTCTCCTCTTGCAGGCATACAAACGAATAGTCTCGGTCAACTCCCCTTCTTGAAGTACACAAAGGAGCTGTAACTCCTTGCATTTGTCAACATTTAACATTTTACGGTACTTGTGGAGCTCAAACATTGTATATGGTTATATCATTTATAGGATAAGGGAGAAATGACTTTTTCTGCATAATTACAGCCTTTCCCTGTTCCTTAATGAAAAGGATAGAGCTTGCATTAGAACTGAAGCCACTTATATATAGGTGCTTAACCATATCTGCAGAAAAGAATGCATTCCTCATTGCCCTAGCCTTTGATTCTTGGGGGGTGGGGGGATGGATCAGCCACATAATAGAGCCAACAAGTCTCCACAGACCCCATTATTATAGTGATCAAAAGGATCTTGTTTGCCATCCTAGATCTGGGATAAAAGCACATTGGAATGCAAGCGAATTCTCACAGGCCACACAGGTTCTGTCCTGTGTCTCCAGTATGACGAGAGGGTCATCATAACTGGATCGTCGGATTCCACAGTCAGGTAGAAAACTTCAGATGCTGTTTTGAACTCTGAAACAACTGATCTGCTCTGTTCTTTGTCACAAACAGTAATTTTGTATATATCTGCATGAATGCAGTGAAACTGAGGAAGAAAAAACCATCAGTTCTCCCATCATTGTGAATCTAGAACAGAAAATTTGATTTAGAAATGATTGGGTTAAGTTTGCATCTTTGTTTTTTGGGATTTTTTTTTTTTTCATTTCTTTTCTTTTCTTTTTTGGTTTGGTTTTTTTGAGACAGGGTCCCACTATGTAGTTCAGGCTGGTGCCTTGAGCTCACTGTGTTGCCCAGGCTGACCTCGAACTTGCAGCAATCCTCCTGCCTCTGCCAAGTGCTGGGATTATAGGCATGCACCACCACGCCTGGCAGTTTGCATATTTTTACATATAAGAAACATTCTATTTTAATTTAGAGAATCTTCCATCCATTGTAGAAACTTACGTTTATTGTAAACCTTACATTCCTAACACCACAAGGAAGGGAGTAGCATGAAGAGAATGAACCCTTCTTTTTCAAGGAGTTACAACTATAGCACAGGCAAGCGTTACTTCTTTAAAAATATGTACAGGTGAGCAATGCTCTCTGCCAGCCCCTCCCCTGCTGTCCCTGCAGTTTTTAATTGTGAGCTGCACTCAGGGAAGGGACTTCAGTTTCCAGAGGCAGTAGTGATTTGATGACACAGACATTATGCTGCTGGAGTCCAGTGTAGCAGCAGCACTGCTGGAAACCTCTGTTAGGAATTTTCCCTTAGGCGAAAGGATTTAGCAAACATCATGCATCAAAAGTAACTGAAAAAAAAAAAAAAAACTACAAAAAGCAGTTAACTGTGGTGTTAAATTCTCTGAAGTTAAATGTTTGCCATTGGAAATTATCCTCTGTGAATAGAAAATGCTGTTCCTGGTTCTTGTCTTTTGACTTCAAGGCATAGCAAATCCAGTCCTAGCATTTGTCAACATTTAACATTTAACAGTGCTTGTGGAGTACCTCAGAGGAGCTCAAAGCATTGTACACGGTTATATCATTTCTAGGGTAAGGGAGAAAGTGTTTGTTTTTTTTTTTTTTTTTTTTAGTGCTGGAGATTGAACTTGTGCATGGTAGACTGCTGAACTATACCCCTAGCCCAGAAGATGACTTTTTTTAAAAGAAGGAGGCCAAACTGTTAAAAAAAGAAGTAAAATGTTATCAAAGCTACATTCATTATACGAAAATAGAGTAAACAGAGTGACAAGAGAAAGTCCTCAAGCTATCCAAGGGTCTCATGCTCTGCCCATATTTACAGCGGGAAGGCTATTCTTGGCCTCCACCCCTGTGACACACAGAAATGTGGGGTTAGATTTAGAGTCTGGGTAATCTTGGCTCTTGGGCTGTGTGGTGGACTTGTAATCCTGGGTAATCAAATTCACATCTGCTTTACTAAGTCTGTGTCAGAAGCATTTTGGCCCATGTCCTCTGGTTCCTGAGGGTGGTTTATGAGTAGATACAAATGCTGCTATTACAAATCAGACTCCTCATTAAAATGTATCTTCTGTCCAACTGACAGTATTTATAATAATCTTGAACATTGGGCCAAATAATCAGGTTTGGTGGCTGCACCTCATCCTTGCCCTCTGCAGCTTCAAATTTTAAGGGTACCACCTGGTAGCACCCCATCCCCCATCTTTCTCCAGTTCTCCCTGTCCAGCCTCTCTCTGTCTACCCCATTGTCCATCATTACTCTATCTTGATGCTGAAAAAGGTTAGAGTATAATACTTCCTATGAAAGTGTGGGAGTAGGGGTGGGGAATGTTATATTCAAATATGGGTAACATGTTATAGCTTGAGTACCATCTAACTCTCAGATATCCCTTCCAGAGTGTGGGATGTGAATACAGGTGAAATGCTGAACACATTGATTCACCATTGTGAAGCAGTTCTGCACCTGCGTTTCAATAATGGCATGATGGTGACCTGCTCTAAAGATCGTTCCATTGCTGTATGGGATATGGCCTCCCCAACTGACATTACCCTCCGGAGGGTGCTGGTTGGACACCGAGCAGCTGTCAATGTTGTAGACTTTGATGACAAGTACATCGTTTCTGCATCTGGGGATAGAACTATAAAGGTAATAAGGCATTTTCCAGTAAGTCCCCAATTAGAATAGAGAGTTCATGTGAAAATTTGATCTGTGACACAGGCATACATAGACACCACTGTAGAATAAATTAATTCAGGGACTAATGTGTATGTAAAAAGGCAATAAGTAAGGCAAGTGATAGGACAATTTTGGCTAGATACTTGATTCCTGTAACCAGTGGTCGTGGGCTGGAGATATGGTTTGGTGGTAAAGCACTTGTTTAGCATGCATAACGCCCTAATTTCGGCCCCCAGCACCACAAAATAATATTGGTGAGCGTAAAAGGGGTGGGGTAAATTTAAGTTCAGGAAATGTTCTGCAAGACCAGATAAATCCCATAAATCAGTTTGAAAAATTCCCATGTGATTGCACCCAGCTTCTAATTAACCCAGTATTACTATGAATTAAATGACTTTTGTTTGCTTTGTTCTGTATGTTTGAGAAATTGACATCCCCCAGTGGTTCAGTCCTGTTTTCTGCTTCCCTGATACTCCATTCACCATAGATTTTACCAGTGAAAGCAGTAAATCACTGCTGAATGTCATTTTCCGTCTCAGGTGTGGAACACAAGTACTTGTGAATTTGCAAGGACCCTAAATGGACACAAACGAGGCATTGCCTGTCTGCAGTACAGAGACAGGCTGGTGGTGAGTGGCTCATCTGACAATACCATCAGGTGAGTGGCAAGTGTCGTTTCCAAGAATAAATCAGTACTGTCCTTTTGTTCACTGTTCACAAATCAGATGATTCTTCAGCTGTTAGGTTTATGCTCAGGTATTTTTCCTTTCTGTAGCTTCTTGCAGGTCAAAAGAGAGGCAGCCCAGCAAAACCTTTTGTTGATATGTTTCCTTCCTGTAATAGTTTTATCACCAGGTAAACCTGTTGCTGAGGTATTAGACGGTAAAGAAACAAGCAAGAAAGACAGATGGACAGAGGTCAAAGGCCATTCTTTTTAGAATTGTCTATAGTTGAAAAGTACTAATAAATGGTGTTAATAAACAGCCTTTTTTGACACCGTTGTTTAAAAAAATAAATTTGCTTCCTTATTGAAAACCATGCATATTTACAGCAGGAAGGCTTAGTTAGCATTGCATAATTGGCCAGAGAGTTAACCTGTATGAAGATTCTACGTGTTGGAGTACTTTTTTGTGGGGTTTTTTTTCCCCCTTCATAAAGATGAATTACACGGATATGATTAGAATTTGGGAGATTATCCATCCTCTCCTTTTCTTCAGTGAATTACTGAGAGGATGGATGAAGAGACTGTTTTTAAAAAATCGAGCTAAAAGTAAAACGAAACAGACCTATTGTTATATCTAAGAAAATTATCATTCATATTAATTACTTAGATCGGTCTGAAAGCAGACAGCTTTTTAAATTATTACACGAAACTTCTTGAAAACTAGCTTTGCATTTCCATTATATGAAAGAAAACCATCTTAGGCAGTGAGTGAAAGCACAGTCCTCAGAGCCAGAGGTGGGGTGTTGTGTGAGGGACCGATGGCACTGATGCTGGGGACCCATCCTTACTGGTGATTTCAGGAAGTTTGCTCTCCTGGACTGGTCATTTCCTTCCCAGGAAACTGTGCTTTGAGTTAGTCTTTTTTTATGCCTGGGAGAACCTGGTTATATAAAGCATTGTGCTTTCAAAATACATACTACATTTGAATTTAAATCATACACTTTTTCCTGCCCAAGTTAAATGGCAGAAAGGAAATTCATTACATTGAAAACAATACACTTTTGTATGAGTGGTGATTGAACTTATTTTTGTGGGTTTTTAAAAAATATACGAAGTATGTTATATTATTGTAACATAACATGCAGGCTTAGAATACATGAAAATTAACATGACTCAATTTTCTCTTCTAGATTATGGGACATAGAATGTGGTGCATGTTTACGAGTTTTAGAAGGCCATGAGGAATTGGTGCGCTGTATTCGATTTGATAACAAGAGGATAGTCAGTGGGGCCTATGATGGGTGAGTTTGCTAATAAGGTTAAAAAACAAATCTAAGAGCTAGAGTGCGGAGGTGTAGCTCAGTGGTAGAATGCATGGTTTTCCACGTATGAGTGCCTGGATTCAATCACACACACACAGTGTCTACATCTTAATTCTTCCTGGTTTAACTAAACCCTTTTCTTATTTCTAAAAACTTAATAAATTTCACAGAAAGAATCTAATAATAGTATTTCTTCAATCTACATGCTCGCCTCTCCCTTGTTTATTCTTTTCTAATATATTCTCTCCCATTCATTTTATTATACTTTTTCCATGTGAATGTCATTGTTACTTTAGTTATTTGCTTGTGTTTTTTTCTGTCTTGCTCTATAAAGCAAAGAACGAGACAAACCCAGTTTAACAGCATGTGTATATAAAATGGTAGCGTACTAATTGGAGACACTGGAGGGCAGTATCTTTGAGGCTTAGTGTGTAGAAGGGTGTGGATTTTGATCTCTTTGGTTTTAATCTCTCTGAGAGATTCCTAAAAGTACAGCTCTCTTGTCATCACTTCTAGCATTTCACTTATAATGAATTCAGTAGTTTTTATTCTCCTCTCTCTCATTTCCACAAGGTTTGGAATCTGTTCATGTTGTGAATGGATCACATGCCCAACACTAACTCCAGAGCAAGTTCATATAAAAGTATTCTCATTTAAAAAAAAAAAAAAGTATTCTCATTTCTGAAGGACTCTTATCAAAAAATTTCATTTCTTGTCAGAGTGCCTTATTTGTGGTGAGAGTAGGGGGGAATAGAAAGCTACAGTTCAAATTTTGACAGCTTTTTAAATACTAGCAATTAACAACGTTAGTTTAGTTCCTGAGGTATTAGCAACCCATTAAAATCAACTCAAGCAGCAGGAATTGTGTCCACCTCACTTTCTCTGCTTTGAGTTAGCCATCACTGCCATACCCTCGGAAAACTCTTTAGGCTGTGTGACATGTTCCAGACAGGTCAAGGTTCTGTTTCCTGGCTTTAATCTGTATCTACTGTTTTTGGATTTAGCCTTTTATATAATTTGAGGAAATGTAACCTATATGGTACTTCGGTTCACCAACTTAATTCCTTCCATGATTCTAGTCATAAACTGAATTGGATGAGAACCAAATCATATTTCCCCATAAGGTCAACGTTGAACCTAATCACTGAATTTGATTTAGTTCTCATCCAGTTCGGTTTGTGACCAGAATCATTGGAAGAATTAAGTTCGTGAACCAAGGTATCACTGTAATTGATTTTTAGAAGGGCTTAACTTTTCTAACTTAAATCAAAATGTGAGGGTTTGCTTGTATAAAGCCCAGAGCTCTTAAAGGGATCCCAGACTTCTGCTGCTTGAGATCTGGGCAATTCTTAGCTAGAAAGAGGAAGCCTGAGATGTGTAGATTCCTAGGTCTAAGTAATCTCTTATGATTAAGAGTTCTAATGGCCAGTCACAGCAGAGCACACCCGTAATCCCAGCTACTCAGGAGGCTAAGCTGGAAGATTCCATGTTCCAGGCCAACCTGGGCAACTTAGTGAGACACTCTCTCTCAAAAAAAAAAAAAAAAACCCTCAGCTAGTTATGTAGCCCAGTGGTAGAGTGTTTGCACTAATGCGGTAGGTTTAATCTCTAGTACTGAAAAAAAAAAAAGTGGAGAGGGGTTGTGGTGGACAAGATCTCCATTTGGCTCCAAGGTATGCTATAACTTTACCATTAACTGTCTTCAGTTTGGTTAAAGCTAACATGTTTCTCGATCTTAGGTTAATCATGTACATTTCCTCCCCCACCCGCCCCACTTAAGACCAATAACCTTTACCCAAGAATGAATACAAGGACCAGTTTTCCAAAACAAAATACATTCCTCTGAACTGGATTCATAATATGAACTCTATTCACCATTCATATTTATTTCCTTCAGTTGGTGCTGTTCTGCCCCTGTATTTTCTTGATTGTGCTTTGTTTTTTCTGTGCGGAGGATGAACTCAGGGCCTTGTGCTTGCTGTTGATTGTGCTTTTTGACTGAGATTTTGGTCCCCTTTTGATCTTCAGAAAAATTAAAGTGTGGGACCTTTTGGCTGCTTTGGACCCCCGTGCTCCTGCAGGGACTCTCTGCCTACGGACCCTTGTGGTAAGAGCCTTGTTGTTAAGAGGGGGTTGGGAGGAGAGTAGATTAAATGTTGATGTGTTGGGCTGGGGATTTAGCTCAGTGGTTAGAGTGCTTGCCTAGCAAGTTCAAGCCCTGAGTTCGATCCCCAGCACCAAAAAAAAAAAAAAATGATGTGCTGTGCAATGTAGATCCAGATTGGATAGATTCTCACAAAACCTGCTAAGTGACAAAGCAAGCATTACATGACAATAGAATATGTTTATATAGTGCCTTTCATCCAAAAGTGCTTTAGAGACTGTATATGGAGAGGAATGTGGCAGCTGTTTAACAGCTGCACAGCAACTCTACAACAGTGTAGTACAGGAAGTGAATAAGAATTCTGTATCCACCACAAGTAGCAGGGCGTACTAAGGGAGAGGGAATATAATTGCTCAAATTGGAACTTGTCCAGCATCTGAGGACCTGCACATCTGTGCATGCAGAAACTGCTCTGGGAATCTTGAGAACCTCGCCGTCATCCCCTTAGTTCGGTATCCCCCCACAAGGGATGCTGCCTGCAGCAACTTGAATCTGGTCCGATATTCCTTGTATATGCCCTTGTGTGAACATCTTGAAGTGTGGGGTGAGGGAGTCTGAAGGAGGACTGTGAGCATATAGCTCAGTGGCAGGGCGCTTGCCACTTGCCCAGCAAGCCTGAGGCTTGAGGCCCTGGGTTAAATCCCCAGTGCCACAAAACACAAGGAGGAGGAATGTCACCTGCACAAGCACTAAACTCTTTCCCTTCGTGGTAGCCAAGAACCCAGACTGGCAACTGCTGCTTTACTTAGGACATGAGAAGGGACACCGAGGTGGCAGAATCTTCTGTACAACTCTGGGAAAAAAGACAAGAGTAAGCATTCAAAGCTCAGTGTGTTGAATCCTGGTTCTTAATATTTCAGTATTCTTGGCTCAGAATTACATGGGTTTAAAATGTATTCGCTCAGAAGCACACATACTTGACCTATGTATTTCACATACGTCTTTTAGGATGTTTCCCATCATTCATTTACGGTTAATCTGAGAAGTCTGGTGTTCTGAGGTAAAATCTCTATGCAGGAAAATGGACCCTTTTTTAGTATGCTTCTGTGAACTTTGCAGTTGTATAACTGTTACTGATATCAAGATACAGAACATTCCTATCATCCCCAGAAGTTTCATTAGGCTCCTTCAATATCTCCACCTCCTGGCAACTGCTATCAACCATTTGTCTTGATTTCTGTCACTGTAGTTTTGCTTTCTTATCAATGTCGTATAAACCAGACAGTATGTAGCCTTTTTAAACTTCACACGAGATTTCATCCATGTTGTATGTGTTTGTACTTTGCTCCTTTTTATCCCCGAGTAGTATTCCAGTTGGGAATGACGCAATTTGTTTATTCATTCATCAGTTTAAGGACTTTTGGGATGTTCCAGTTCTCGTTGGTTCTGAGTAAAGCCACTGAAAATTTTCCTCTACAGGTTTCTATGTCCATACTGTTTTCGTTTCTCTTGGGTGAATATCTAGGAGTGTAATTTCTAGATCCAGTCATAAATGTGTTTAAATTTAAAAGAAACTACCAAGGCTGCTTCCCAGCATGGCATTTTGGATTTTTCAAAGGCAAAGCATTTTGCATTTTTACTAACTGTATGGGAGTTCCCTTTGTCTCTATCTTTGTCAGCACTTGGTTTTGTCAGTATTTTAACAAATTATAGCCATTTGAGTGAAAGTGCAATTTGCATTTCTGTGATAACTAATGATATTGAACATCTTTTCATATGCTTATCTTTTGAGAAATGTCTGTTTAGATCTGGTAACCTGTTTGTCTGCCTGTTTGTTTTGCTGTACTGAGCATTGAACCCGGGGCCTTTTGCACTGAGCTACACCCTGACCCCACTTGCGGGCCTCCTGTCTCAACCTCCCAGAGTGCTAGGATTTCAGATATGTGCCACCACACTAGAATATGGTTTTTTAAAAACAGATTTTTGAGATAAAATTGGCATTCAATAAAGTAGACTTTTTTTTTGGGGGGGGTTAGGAAAGTTTGATTAGAAATAAGGAGAATAGCTCCTGAACTTCCAGGAAGGGTCCCAAATGGGGTGGTCACATGCTCTCTTAATTTAGAATTACATCTATGCATTCCTCATTTCTTTGAGTACCCACTCCTCTCTTGAGTGCATCCTATATCTCTCAATAAATCTTTCCCAGTTTTAAAAAGAATTATTTAAAGGCAAATAGAGTACAGGAATTGCTTAATTGTTTAGTAGTCACCTATCACAGGTGGCTCCATTGATTTAAAATGACTCAGCTTCCTAGTCTAATCATTTCACATAGTGTTTTCAGTAAACTGAGATCTCAGAAGGAACTGGTTAATTTCCATTATAATTTTCTCAAGATTCAGAATCTCAGTAGGGAGGGGCTCTGTTCCATGCTGCCTGAAGAAATTCATTATTTGTTCGAAGTCCTAGCTCTTTGTCTATTGGTAATTTTTATCAGTATGCCTGGTCCCCCCACTCTACTCAGGCCTTTCCACTAGCTAGCTGCCTTATTCATAAGTTAAATAAATGAACTATCTTCTACAATGGTGATTATTTCTGGGTGGTGATGTGGAAAAGGACTTGCCAAAATTTCCACAATGAATATGTATTTCTTGTTGAATCAACAGCATTTTTATAAACCAAATATGCCTTTATAAATGTCATTAGTGTCAAGTGCTGTAGTGCACATCTGTAATCCCAGCTCTAGGAGGCTGAGGCAGGAGGATCAAAAGTTCAAGGCCAGCCTGGGCAAATTAATGAGGCCCTATTTCAAAATAAATGGTTGAAGAAAGGGCTGAGACATAGCTCAGGGGTAGATTGTACCTGGGTTAAAGTGGACATACTGAAAGTATACAGCATATGGGCTGGGGATTTAGCTCAGTGGTTAGAGTGCCTTGCCTAGCAAGCACAAGGCCCTGAGTTTGATCTCCAGCACAAAAAAAAAAAAAAAAGTACACAGCATAATAAACTTTGATACAGCTATACCAGTGAAGCCATGCATGATGTCCTCATCCTCCTTGGTAATTCCTTCCTCTCACCCCACCTACCTCTGTGCCCCCTTCCCTAGGCAGCCCCTGATCCTCTTTCCATCAGTGTTGATTGGTTTTCATTTTCTATGGTTTTATAAAAATGACCTATATAGTATGTCCTCTTTTTTGCCTCTTTTCACTGAGCATAAGTTATTTTGATATTCACCCATATTTTTGATGTGTAAATAGTTCATTCCCTTTTTAAAAGTTGCTGAATAGGCAGGATGTGGTGGCATACACCTGTAATCCCAGCACTCAGGATGGCTGAGGCAAGAGGTTCCCAAGTTTAACGCCAGCTTGGCTGACTTAGCAAATTAGCAAAGACCCTGTCTCAAAATGTTTAAATATTTTTATTTTTATTTTTATTTTATTTATTTATTTTTTTTGGTGGTGCCAGGGATCGAACTCAGGCCCTTGTGCTTACAAGGCAAGCACTCTAATCACTGAGCTAAATCCCCAGCCCCGTTTAAATATTTTTAGAAAGGGCTGGAGATGTAAATCAGTGCGTAGGTCCTGCCTTCAACCCCAGTACCTCCAAAAACAAAAAAGTTTCTATAAGTATTTATAGACAAGTCTTCGGGGGTTTTTTTTTTGTTTTGTTTTGTTTTGTTTTGTTTTGTTTTTTTGGTGCTGGGGATTGAACTCGGGTCCTTGTGCTTGCAAGGCAAGCACTTTAACCACTGAGCTAAATCCCCAGCCCAAGTCTTCATTTTTTTTAATCTATTCTATCTCTGCCTTTAATGGACATGTATAGAACATTTATGTTTAATGTAATTTTCTTATGATTTTTAATCTATCATGTTGCTGTTTTCTTTTTGCTCTTTCTTTTTCCCCATTTTCTTGCCCTTTTGGGTGATTATTTTTGAGGATTTTGTTTTACTTCCATTTTTGAGTTATTAGTTACATCCATGTAGTATTCTCAGGGGGTGAGCAGAAGAATATGTATCTTTATTACTATCAAGTGATACTGTACCACTTCTTGTGTAATGGAAGAAACTTAAAACACTCTGTTTCCATTTATGTTATTGTTCCCACAACACATCATTTAAAAAGGGTTAGGATGCAGTTCAGTGGTAGAGCATGTTGCTTGGCATGATGGTTCTGCATGGGAGCCAGCCAGCCATGGTCTGAAACCTTTGAAACCATGAAGTAAAATAAATCTTTCCTCTATAAGTTGTTTTTATCAAGTTTTCATCATTGGTCACAGTGATGAAAAGGTGGTTAACATAAAGCTCTAGCAAGTTAATATACCATGCTAACACAAGACTGAAGAAAGCTGGGATACCTGTATTAATTTTAGACAGAGCAAACTACAGAGCAAGGAATATTATCAGGAGTAAAAGGAACATTGTGCAGTGATAACAGGGCCAGTTTACCAAGAAGACTTGCATAGTCCTTAATGTGTACATGCCTAACAGAACATCAAAATATATCAGACAAGAAACTGACAGTGCTGCCAGGAAAAACAGATTGATTCATTATTATTTAATAGTTGGAGACTTCATCACCCTTGTCAATAATGGACAGATCTAGCAGGCAGCAAAATCAGTAAGAATATAGCTGAATTCAGCAACGCCACTCAGCTAGATATAATTGGCATCTGTAGAATACTTCATCCAACAACAGCCAGTATACATTCTTCTCAAGCTTCCATGGAACATTCTCTAAAATACACCACAGTCGGGGCCATAAAACATTCCTTAACAAATTTGAAAGAACAGAAATGAGTGAGGCATGGTAGTCCATACCTGTAATCCCAGCTGCTATAGAGGACTAAAAGTTTGATCCCAGCCTAAGCAATTTGGCAAGACCCTGTCTCAATTAAAACATAACAAAGGGCTGGGCATGTAGCTCAGTGGTAGAGCACTTCCGTAGCCTTCGTGAGGCCCAGGTTCAATCCCCAGTACTTGGGGAGGGAGAGATAAGAAATCATACACGAAAAGAAAAAAAAAAAAGAAAGAAATCATACATGCTGAGTGTAGCGACACATGCTTGTAGTCCCAGCTACTCAAGAGGCTGGGGCAGGACAATTCCTTGGGCTCACAAATTTGAGACTAGTCTGGGCAACACTGACCTCATCTAAAAACAAGTTACACAATATATCCTCTCAGATCACAGTAGAATTAAATTAGAGACCAGTAACAGGTAGCTGGAAAATCTCAAGATAACTCACCTTTAGTCAGGCATGGTGGCACACACCTGTAATCCTAGCTACTTCAGAAGCTGAGGCAAGAGGATCACAAGTTCAAGGTTAGCCTGCACAGCTTAGCAAGACCATGTCTCAAAATAAAGAGTGGGGCTGGAGATGTCACTCAGTGAAAAGGCCTGGGGTTCAGTCCCCAGTCCCCTGTAAATTAAATAAATGAATGGGAGAGTTAGTGAATGGCCTGGGGATGGTTGCTGTGTGATAAAGCATTCACAGAGCTTGTGCAAGACCCTGGGTCAATCCCCAGCATACCTAATTAATTAAGTTTTAAAACAGTCAATTCTGTTTTATATTTTTTGCCACAATTTAAAATACTACCAATGGGGGCTGGGGATTTAGCACAATGGTTAAAGCGCTTGCCTTGCAAGCACAAGGACCCGAGTTCGATCCCCAGCACCAAAATAAATAAATAAATAAATAAATAAATAAATAAATTAATAAATAAATAAATTACTACCAATGTAATAAGCACATAACTGCATGATAAATAGGACTATATATTAAGTAGGATATTTTTATAATATACTTGATTTCAGATTTAAGTGTGGTCTTATTACTGTCTTTTCATTTAATGATTTCATAATTTCTGAAATTAGGAATGTGTCAATAGCTGGAGGTGGTGGCACACACCTGCAATCCCAGCACTTGGGAGGCTGAGGAAGGAGGATCACTGTAAGTTTGAAGGCTAGCTGGGGCTACTTAGTGAGTTCAAGGCCAGCCTGGACTACATAGCAAGACCCTGTCTCAAAAAAATGAAACAAACAAAAAATTGTCAATAAGTTAAAGTAACTCGTAAAACAAAATCACACAATAAGAGCAAAATGAATCCAACAATGTACAATATAAAGAAAATTGTACACTGTGACCAAATGAGATTTCAGGAACAGTACACAAGACTGAGTTTTTGGATTAGCATTCAAAAATCAGTTAATAAGGGGTTGGGGATTTAGCTCAGTGGTTAGAGCACTTGCCTAGCAAGCGCAAGCCCCTGAGTTCGATCCCCAGCACCGCCCCCACAAAAATCAGTTAATATAATCTATCACAGTGGTGGTGAACCTGTGGCGCACATGCCACAGTGGGCTGTTTGTATCATTGAAAGCTCTAAAAGGTTCACCATCACTGAACAATAACATCAACAGGCTAAAAAGAAGATCACATGATTATATTAATAAATACATAGCCAGATATGGTGGCACACACGTGTTCATACCAGCTGCTGAGGAGGCTAAAACAGCAGAATCCCAAGTTTGAGGCCAGCCTGGGCAACTTAGCGAGACCCTGTCTAAAAAAGTGTTGGGGGTGTGGCCTGGTGATAGAACACTCCTGAATTTAATCCCCAGTATAATTAATTAATTCTCTAAAAGCTGAATTAACAGATTTCAACACTCGTAATTAAAAACTCTGAGCAAGCTAGAATTAGAGGGGAACTTCATCAGTTTCATGAAAGAAAGTGCAAATTAAAACTATAATAAAATACAAGTACAAACATGCCAAAATTAAGCTAAAATTAAAAAGATGAACGATGTCAAGTGTTGGTGAAGACATGCTGCAGACACTGCTGGTGGGAGGATAGAGTGGCACAGCTTTCAAATACTGTTCTGTAGTGTCTGCTGTGGCTAGACACACTCCTCCTCAGTGGTGAGATGAGAATACATATCTATCAGAAGGCATACAGGTCATGTTTGTAGTAGCCTGAAACTGTTAGCAGCCCATATGTCCAACAACAGGAAAAAAGATAAATTGTGATATAGTCATATACTGAAATATCAACCAGTAACCAAAAAAAAAAAAAAAAAAAGAATGTTGGCCATGATCTCCAGCTACTTGGGGGTCTACGGCAGAAGGGTGCCCATTCAAGGCCAGCCCGGGTGATTTAGACCCTGTCTCAAAATTAAAATAATAAAGGAACTGGGAATGTAGTTCACTGGTAGGGTGCTTGCCTTGCATATTCAAGCCATGGACTCAATCTCAACTACCACCATAAAAATCAAAAAGTGAACATCTGTTTTACATGTGTAAAGATTACAAAGAGGAATCTTTTTTTTTTTTTTTTTTTTTTTGTTGCTGGGGATCAAACTCAGGGCCTTGTGCTTGCAAGGCAAGCACTCTAACCACTGAGCTAAATCCCCAGCCCCACAGAGAGGAATCTTACAGATGGTGTTGAATAAAGGAAGACAGGACAGAATATATACTGTATGGGCATATTTATAGGAAATTCAAAAATAGCCACCCCAAGTGTAAGCCCAGCCTGGGCAACTCAGCAGAACCCTGACTCCCAAAAAACAAAAGGGGTAGTGGGCGTTGGTGATGTAACTCAGTGCAAAGGCCCTTGGTTCAATCCCCATTACCACACACACGAATAGGCAAAACAAATTTAACAGTAATAGCATTAAAGTGACGGTAATACCTACTAGTAAGGGGCAGAAGATTACCTTCCAGGATGTTGGAAATAGTCTATGTATTAATCAGGGCAGTGGTTAATACCAGTTATGTGCTAGATCAGGTTTATACCCATTTATGAGAGCCAGCTGGTTGACTTTCATGAATTTCTCAAGCTAGTTGATACACCATGAAAACCTATACAGTATATGGTTTTACAAATTGCAAAACTTTAATTGGCAAACATTTCCAGCATGCCCTTATCCGTCACCACCCCTTGGCCTCTGATTGTAGAAGTAACTTAGAGACATAGAGAAGAGATACAGCGAGGGAGGTCCTGAGAAATGCTCTTCTCTAGCCAAAGCCAAGGCAAGTTGGCAGTGAGAAGCCAGTGTTCTGTTTGCCATGTCTTGCCTAAAGAATATCACTTTATTTTGTTCATGAAGTCAGCTCCCCAGTGCTTGACTTTTCCATCCTGCCTTTACCAAATTAAGTTTTCCTTCTGTACTTTTGTAACAACGAATGGTGGAGAGAAAATGATGAATGCACCACACATAACCTCTCAGTGGGTTCCTTTGGACATGGTGCCAGATTGGTGTTCTTTCGAGTAGTTCAGATCCTTGCCTTTTGTTTCCATTTCTTCAGGAGCATTCTGGAAGAGTCTTCCGACTCCAGTTTGATGAATTCCAGATTGTCAGTAGTTCACACGATGACACCATCCTCATCTGGGACTTTCTCAATGACCCAGCTGCTCAAGCTGAGCCCCCCTGCTCCCCTTCACGAACGTACACCTACATCTCCAGATAAATCTCCACACGCTGACCTCGTACTTGCCCAGGTAGGAACTGCCTGCGTCCATGGCAGTGGGAGGTGGAACCCTGGCTGTGTGGGGTTGTATGGCTGTGTGGTTCCTGGAGCTTCCCCTTCTCAGCCTTT
This sequence comes from Hystrix cristata, assembly GCA_004026905.1. Classification (NCBI taxonomy): domain Eukaryota; kingdom Metazoa; phylum Chordata; class Mammalia; order Rodentia; family Hystricidae; genus Hystrix; species Hystrix cristata. The sequence continues at coordinate 203,948 of PVJO010000211.1, forward strand.
ACCTCACCGAGCCCTGTGGAGCAGAGGTCAGGCTGCCCAGCCAGGCACCACTTTGACCGGCATGCAGCCTCCAGTCTAGAGGATTTAGAGAACCTCCTGTTCTAACCATTTCTAACCTGATCTAACCATTTCTGCCCTGATCTAACCATTTCTGCCCTGGTAAGATTGCTATGAAAATAAAATGAGGTTTGAATCTGCTTGAAAACTGAGTCATGACCCAGAACTTGTAGTGCCCAGACCAAACAGATACATAGACCCTTTAAACCCAGCTAATAATGTAGTATGTACTGGAAATGGAAACTCTCTCAATGAAATTCCCACTCACATCTCACAGTTTTGCACTGTTACTGTCATTTGGTTATAAAAGGTAGCTTTTCTAGCCTCATCCCCACTCCCTACCCCACTCCCTTCCACAAAAGAATACCTGGTATTTAGACCTGCAGTAGCTCTTAAATTGGTGAAAACTCGCATACCCTTCCACTTAGGCTTCCAGCCCCTCTCTGAAGCAGAGGAATCCTAAAATACCCAGGTCATCTCTCTTGGAGCATATTCCATTCACAGCTGGTGTCCTCACCAGTTCATGTACATTTAGTTACCAAGCATTTGGGAGGGGTGATGGGCAGCAGTCATCAGAGAATGTTGCCGTCCTCACTGTCCCTCTTCTTGTGGCCCTGTTGTGGTCCTCCTTCTGAGGGGCACTCATGCTTGGCTGGCCCTCCTCCCATCTTCTGCTCTTTCTGGTTCCACATTCCAACACCTCAGCCAAGTCACTTGGGGTTGTGTGTCCTCAGGCAGGTGACTTCCCAGAGCTCAGTTTTCTGATGAGTGGAATGAGGGGTACTGGGTAGAGATGCTGTTTATAAAATTCTTAGTACCTAGAACATAATAAGCTCTCAGTAAAAACTGCTAATTTTTTGTTGTCGTCGTTGTTTTTGTTTTCGAGACAGGGTCTCACCAGGTCTCACGAGGCCAGCCTGGAACTCAGGGCAGTCGTCCTATCTCAGCCTCCCAGGTGCTGGGATTACAGGCATGCGCCACCACAACCAGCTTTGCCTGGTTTGTTTTTTCTTTTTTTCTTTTTTCTTTTTGTTTGTTTGTTTGTTTGTTTTTTGGTACCAGAGATTGAACTCAGGGCCTTGTGTTTGCTTGCTAGGCAAGAACTCTAGCCACTGAGCTAAATCCCTAGCCCCTGCCTGGTTTTTTTTAAAGGGAGAATGCTAGGTATTGAATCCAGGTCTTTGGGCATGCTAAGCCCATGGTCTACCACTGTGGTATACTCCTAACCCACAGAGTTAACTATCTAAACTCTCTTCCTTTGGCTGACTTACCTTTTCCTAATGCTTTAAGCTGTTGTTTCAAATTTACACGTATATGACTCACGTTTCTATCTCCAGTTCCACTGGCTCTGCCCTAATCTCCAGGCCTTACCGCCAACTGCCACCTACACATCTGTCCTTGATGTACCAGGGGCACTTCTAGAGCTTCCATCTGTGGTTCCTCCAGTCAGACGCCAGGCCACCTTCCCCAAGCTCCTCCCTTCTGTTAGTGGCACGACTGTGTTCCTGCCTACTCAGGCAGAAGCTCAGAGCCACCTCTGCCTGCTCTGCCATTCAAGGGACCAGGAAAGCTTGGCACTACCCCAGGCTTAGGGCATTAGCACCATTCTGCTTGAGCATGACTGTAGCACCCTGAACCTATCATCAGTGTAACCCGGTATAAATCAGTCCTCTGTCAAGCCAAGGAGCCTCTGACAGAAGCCCCCACATGGCATGGGGAGGGCATAGCCATTGGGAAGGACCCCTAAGCCTTCCTCCCAGTTGACAGCCAAGTTAATGTTCTTTTGCTTCTAGAGCAAGTGAGAAATACAGGGAAAGGGGCTAATGACTATTTGCTTTGTTTCCACACAGGACTCATTAAAGTTGTGGTATTTAACATATCTGCAAAGACCAGGACAAACAACAGTGGCAACAGTCAAACTCCTACCTGGATTCCCTGGACCTTCGAGGAGCAGGGCTTTGAGACTCTTGTCGGGACACAGTTGGTCTGCAGCTGACCGGGACAGTCTGCTCGGCGTGGCCAGCTGCTTCAGTGCTGCTATCAGAAGATGTCTTCTATCTCGCGTGAATGATGGGAACTTTCACACCTCCCCCTTCCCTCACCTTTTCCCCACACACCTGTTTCTCCTCCATTGGGTTCCAGACAAAGATGACATAAATATATTTAGTGTTTGGCCAGAATCTCTCTTGCTTTGCCATTAAGCAGAAGAACTAATTTCCCCTTACAGCCCACGTCTAGGGCAGGAGGGTGCAGCTTCAGGGCAGACAGAGCCCTGCGTAATGCTGTTGACTGCAGGGCCAGCTCCTGGCCAGAGCAGAACAGCCCAGCCACTGAGTATGGAGGAGACGGCTCCCTGACAGCCTCCTAGGGAGAGGAAGAGAACAAATACACGCACTGGAGACCTGAGCCTCTGCCTCCACACCCTGCTTTCTGGCCCTCCCCTCCTCCCCCAGCCCCTCAGCCTGAGGAGAAGCTGTCTGGAGAGCCAAGTCCTCAGTCAGCAGGAGGCGGATCCACTGGAAGATGGCGCACCTGGAGGAGGCACATGTTCAGTCACAACTTCAGACCCAGCCTTTGGAGCCAGTGACCCTAAGGCAGCAGTAGACCCTCAGATGCTATGTACACTCTAGTCATATTGGAAACTCCTCCTCCTCCTCTTCCCCCACCCAAGGGGGAGGGGCAGAAGTTTCCTAGGCTCCATCAATGCCTGCATCTTTCTGGACTCAGCAGTCTCCTGGATTCCATGTAGAGTGTGGAAAGGAGTTGCTGATTGCATTTCCTCTCATTAACAATTAGATGTGTAATAAAAAGCATTGTACTTCCTCTTAAATCACTGGTAAGGCTCAGCCTGCAGAAAGGTTTGCAATGGCCGGAGCTAGTTGCTCAGTGCATCCTGCATATTGGTTCACATCTCTGATTTCTTCATAGCCTGCGAGCACCCAGGCGCCTAAAACTGCCAAGACCACCAGCAGAGGAGCTTGAGAGATGGTCAGGAATGGAAGCTGGCTTGTCTTTCCTTTAGGCCAGTAAATATGTCTTGGAAATGGATCTTACCATCTCAGGCTTGCATTGCAGAACCTTCTTTCCGCTTCTTCCAAACCCAGTGTTTGCAAAAGGGCAGTGTTGCCAGAGAGGGGATCAGGTAGAAGTTTGGCACACAGGGTTTAATGATGAGGCAGAAACTGCCATCTCTTTCCTTTTCTTCTTTGTCCTAGTTTTATTTTGCTCTCTCCTTTCCCCACCAATAAAATTTCTCTGGCAGTTGAAGAACATAAAAAATGGACACTACAAGGGCCAGGCTAACCTGGCCCCTTGGAAAGCAGCTGTGTGGGCTCCACTGCAAGAGTACATGTGCTGCACCAACCCGGAGCCTGAGACTACACCCAGCTTGTTTGCTTGGGCCCGAGGGGCAGCCTGAGCACCTGCATACACAGACCATGCCACAGTCTCCTGTTTCCCTTGGAAGCTGAGCAGTGAGGCACCTCATTTCTGTTCCTAATTCATGCAGCTGAGCCTAAGAAAGCCACTTTGCACACAGCTGCTGTTCAGAACAGCAGATGGGAACCAGGTGCACATGACCTCCAGCCAGGCCACCCTCAGCTCAGCAGAGAAAGGGAGAAAGGCGTCTTCACTCTCCCCTCTGTTTTGGAGTAGGGGATCCCCTTCTCACAGTGTGCCCAAAGACCTAAAGTAATACTACACGCTGAGAGGCAGGTGTGAGTGGGCAGTGTTCCTTTCCTGCTTTACAACTATTTTTAAGCTTTGAGTCTCAAGTCATATTCAGAAAATACTTTCTCAGTGTAATTCCCTTCCCAGCTACAAATGCTACCAAGAATTGTTCTCTATTTTGCCACCGTCAGGGTTCCCTGTCTGTTATGTTGCATATTAATGGCTCTTTGATTGGTTGAGGATTTTGCTGCAGATGAAGAAAGAGCTGTCGGCTCTGAAAAACACACAGGTCAGACACTAAAGCATGGATTCGAGCCGTCGCAAATATTGTCCAGTAGCCATACTTTACTAGCCCTTCTGTTATATGCTGCTATTCCAGGTGGGAGCAGGGCTGGGCTGTAGCTCAGTGGTAGAGCCCTTGCCTAGCATGTTCGAGGCCCTGGGTGCCATGCTCAGCACCACAAAGGAAAACAAAATAGGAGTGGTTGAGTATTCGTTAGTGCCCTCCCTCTGGGTCCTGTTCAGGTATACTGTTGAGAAGCTGTCTAGCCTGTCAGACAGGGAGGGGATGGAGCCTGCAGGTGCAGAGCCCTTCGTGGGGGTGGGGGTGGGGGTGCTGTTCTTCATGTTGTCCTCTCTGCTGCTGAAGGGAAATGGGAATGAAGTTAAGTGGTCTGAAAACCTTGAATCGTTCACATTTATCAGCTCTGGGGGTCATTTACCAGTTCATTGTAGAAGAAATAATCAGGTAAGTAGAAGTTCATTTCCAGAGAAGGTAAACCCCACTTACCATCTCTGCATGATTTCAGTGGGAATTGATTATCACTAATCCCCAATTGGGATAGAAAAAATGTAAAGTTTGACCTTTGTAGAAAGAAAAGAAACAAAGACATCTCAACACATGTAAAAGAATGGTAGAAAAAGAACTACACATGTCTCCGGCTCTGAAGTGAAGAATTCCCAGTGTAGCTTAGTCTCTTCACTAAAATTCACTTTCACTGAAAGAAATCTTTAAGGATGGGCAGGTGGTGTGTGTGTTAACACAGCTGCACATGTGTACACAAGTCACCTTCCAGTTCACACTGCAGCTGCTAGACAAGACCACACCTTGCTGCTCACATGTGTGTGTCACTGCCCTGAGCTTCACTTAAGTGCAATTTGAAAGTGGGTGTGAATTTTGGAGAGACCTTTGCACTTGTCCCTTAGCTAAATGTCTTCGCTGCAGAGAGAGGGACTCTGAAACTGTTAACAAGTGATATAAATTCTGGCTCTCATAACTTGTTTTGGGGAGTGGGGTTTGAGTTTTTGTTTTGAGGGTGGTTTGTTTTGGTACAATCTAACGCTGCAGAGAAGGAAGTATGCACCCTTTGGTGTCTTCTGAAACCATTGATCTAAAAAGCTGTCCCTGGTCGTCTTAGCACTTGGTTGTGTGTGGAAATGAACTTGGGATGGAGGTGTGGGTGAATACTGGAAATAATTAGAGCTATTTTTTCTTTCCTAGTCTTGTATTAGACTCCTTGGTACTGTTGACCTTAGCATCTTCCTTCTGCCTTAGATGGTAATACCTTGTAACCCAGAGTAGTGCTGGCCTGAGGGTTAAGGCTGCAAGCTTGACTCGGGAGTAATCCAGGTGCTCATGGGTAGAAAAAGGGAGGTGGAGATACGCACCCCCAGTACTGTCACATCCTTTAGTGGTCAGGTTTACCACATAACTAACCCACATTGCTGCCTCCGCAATCCGGGAAAGTTCGACAGTTCCGCGTGCCCCTAGACTACCAGCTGGGTTTGCCTCCCTCCACCTCATTCATGCGGGGGATCACTGGCAGTCTAGAGCCTCTTAATCACAGTCTCAATCGGTCTGGAAGAACACTCATCTCTCAGGGCAGTGATGGTGAACGTTTTAGAGCTTTCAGTGACACAAACAGCCCACTGTGGCATGCTTGTCATAGGTTCACCATCACGTCCTGGGAGAGTAAAACTGAGCTTTGCTTCCAGTTCTCTTTAACCTGTAGTGCATTTAGGACATCAGAATCCTTGGAGGTAAGGAGAGAAAACAAAAGGATGATCGTGGCTGCTTCGTTTCAGGTAGAATTTAACTCCGTTGACATCTAGAAACCCTTCTGTTGGAAGTTGAGCACCACAGTCTACAGTTTCCTGCAGGTGGTGACACCCGAAGTATGTGCTTACAAACTCACCCAGCTGGTGTGGGGTGCGGTGTGTGTGCGCATGTTTAAGTGTTACTTCCCCACCTACGCCTTCCACCTCTTGGACACTGCAGGAAAAGACCAACTAGGAGGCTAGAACCATGTTCCAAGGAAGCCAGCACCTTCCCAAATCAGTGATAACTCAAGCCCCAGCAGCCCCGTCGGGACGCTCTCGGCGCTCAGCACTCTGCAGGCAGCAGGCAGCAGGCAGCGTGGGGACCGTGGGAAATGCACAGGCGCTTCCCCTAGAGCTCTCGCTTGGTCCTGCTCTCTGTTCTGTAGACCCTTCAGTACTGACTACTTGACTTTTGTGGTATGTTACAGTGATGTGTAGTCAATGTACCAGTATGTTCACAACCTAGGATCATGGTGATAGAGTGTGTTTCGGTTTTTTTAACTGTTCAGAAAAAAAATAATTTAAATGACAAATATAAGATTAAAGTAAATTTCCTAAGTGTCTTGTCTCTTTGAACCAACATGAAAAGGACAGTAACTTTCTCGGTAAATGAATCAGTGTACAGATATATAAATCTACATGCACAGAGTTGATACCTTTTGAGATAATCTGATGTGAAATTGGGCCCGGAGGATGTGACCAAGTGTACTGGGGATTTAGCTCAGTGGTTAGAGCACTTGCCTTGCAAGCACAAGGCCCTGAGTTCAATCCCCAGCACCAAAAAAAAAAAAAAAAGTGACCAAGTCCGGTTCCCCTGTTGTGCACACTGTGTTCATTAATCAAGTTGAAGCCATAGTGATGTCTGATTTGCAAATTGGTCACCACAGCCAACCACAGCCCAAACTGAACCCAGAATTGTAAGCTTCCTCTGCCACTCAGTAGGTGAGAAGACTCGGTTTCCCTGCATCCCCTTTGATCCACCTAGAGGCCTGTGTGCTCATCTTCAAGCACTTCCCAAGAGACTCAGGCTGGGAGGACTGCCTACCCCTGGGCGTAACATTGCTGCCCCGGGTGAGCACCCCTTCCCTCAAGCCAGCCAGCCAGAGGGGCCAGGTTGAAGGCTGTGGCAAACAAAGCCTCTCCCCTCTGTGGCGTCACTATCAGTGACCCTCCCCGGCCAACCAGGCTCCCTGTTTGTATCCAAGCTGCCTCCAGTCATTTTCATGGTCTCTGGCCTTGGTAGCATCAACCCCTGTGCAGAACTTGCACTGGTGCTGGACAAATGTCAGAGCATTAGGTAGACCCAGCCTTTGCCAGTGAGGAGACTGAGGAGCAAGAAAAGTCCAACCCCGCATGGTGGTGCACACCTGAAATCCCAGCACTCAGGCCAGGGCAGGAATATTACCATGAGTTTGAGGCCAGCTTGGGCTACATAGTGAGTAGAAGGTTCAAGGACAGCCTGAAGTACATATGACTCTGTCTCAAAAAAAAAAGGTGGGTGGGGGGACCCTCATTGCCCAGACCATCCTGGTGTCTGCTCCCTAACAACAGGCCTCACCTCACTGAGAGGTCAGTACAGAGCACTCTGCAGCCACCAGCATCCCCTGTGGGGCTCCCCGAGGCTCATGAACCTTTCTCAAAACCCTTTAGACTTGTAGGACTTGCTCTGGGAGGACAGCCCTGTCGCCACTTCACACATCTGGGCTGAGCCTTGGATCCCTGCCCCCTTAAACCTACAGTCATGCTGCCATCAGCAAAGACAGGGCGGAGACCTCGCTTCCTTCTGATTGGCTCTTGCCAATTAAGAGCATTTTATTAGACTGCTAATTAAAGGCACTTTGTTAGCAGCAGGAGAGGCCGGGTGGGTGCCTGGTGTGATGGAGTCAACACCAGGAGAAATTGTTTTCCTCCCCCCATGGAAGCACAGCCTCTCAGAACTTCAGTCCCCAGCCTCTCCCGCTGCGCCTGCCACACCCATTGCTTTCAATTAGCAGCTCTGAGGGGAGTGAGGTCATTACTGAGCTGGGTCAGAGCCCCCACCACCACCTGAGGCCACAGGAGGCCCTTCCGACTGTCCAGGTCCCCAGGCACCTCCAGTCTGGGCCAGGGAAGGAGAAGCTGAGCAACCCAAGGAATGAGCCCTCGCTTCTGGATGCTGATGCGAATGTCAGCTGGTCGTCATGGTGGGCCCTCCCTGGCAGTCACCCAGCAGATCACTAGTCACTTGGTCACACTGAGTCTCCATTCCCACACCCTCTTCCTCACCAAAGGCTCCTGACGTGTGGGACATGTGACTTGCCTACCAGTCCGTCCTGTCCCCAGGCACGCAGGCACTGAGGCTCTGAGTGGGTCCCCGTGGAGTCCCATTCCTCCACCTTTGGTGCCCTGGTGACCCCGCCACTCTGAGTCCATGAGGACGGAAGGCAGTGTCCCCAGCCTCCAGAGAGGAGAGCCTTGCTGCAACCTAGTGCATGGGGGCTGGCACACAGGGTCACCGAGGACACCTCCTCTCCATGGCCCTCCTCACCTCCTCACTTAAGTGCAGAATTAGCACCGACCAGGCCTGGGCCGGCAGATTTATGGCAGGGCCGGCCTCCTCCATTTAACCCGAGGCCTGCCTGGGCTCCAGACACTAAATTAGATTTTTGACAATTAGAGAGACTAATGGGCACACAACCATCCCCAGAGCCAGATATCTAGCAAGGCCATCCTGCAATATCCAACACTGGCCAGCCTGCTGCCCACTAGCCCACCCCACTCACTCTCCTTGGGTTGGCACTTCTCTCCTTTGGCATAGCCCTGTGCTGCCTTGGTTCCCTTTCCTTCCAGTTCCGGGCCCTATGCCAGTCTGGCCCTCAGACTCTGCCCCTTTGTCCTGTCTTGCTTGTCTGTGCTTCCTCCTGGCCTCAGGTCACTCCTGTCCAACTCCACCTTCCCCAGGGCCTGTCACCCTGTGATCTGTCCTGCTGTCCTGAGCAGATTGCAAGCCCCTTGAGGGCAGGGGCTATGCCCTCTCTGGACCCTGAATGTTCAGCACCCTCCTCCTCCCTCCGAGTCACTGTGTCTCCAAGCCCCTTCCTGCCCCTCTGCTGTCCTGGCCTGGGCCCAGGCCTGGCTCTGCTCTGGCTCAGGCCAAGGCCCCTTCCCTGTGGCCCCTTGGCTCTGGCCGGTTCTGGGCTGGGCCATAATGAGATTGCTGTAAGTGGTGTTGGGGGGGCTGCTCACACTCACTCAGGCAGACTCATAGCTCTGTCAGGCTGATTGGTCCTGAGTGGAGGCACAAACGGCCCCCCACGGACACGCTGAGATTGGTTATAAAATTACAAGCATTTGTTCTGCTGTCAGTGTCCTTCCCTCCCTCCTCTCCGCCTGCCTGCCCAGGCTCCCCTCCACCCACCCTGTCCTCTCTCCCCTGGGGTCAGCACACACACTGAAGGACCTGGCCGGGGGCCACCACAGCCAATGGGGCTGAAAGGCTGAGGTCACCAAGCTCCCCGTTGGGGCAAGCCTCTGGCCTCAGCCCTCAGGTGCTCCTGGCCTCAGTGTGATCTGACCCTGTGCCCAGTTTCCCGTTCCCTGAGGGTAAGTGGCGTTGAGGAGCCCAGGGCAAACAGGCCTGGAGAGCCACAGGAGAAGACCCAGTGTCCCAAGACCCGGGCCTCCCTGGGACCATAAATCCATGACCCAAGGTGTGGGCCTGGCAGGGACTCGAGGATGACTGGACTGTGCCCTGCTGAATGGTGAGCAGTCAAAGCCAGGCTGGTCAGAGGAGTCCACCTCTCCTCCTTCCAGGCGGGCAGGCCACTGTCCTGTGCCCTGACCCCAAGGAAGGACAGACTAGTCGTCCCTCAGGGGAGTCCCTCTCCCCCAACCCCAAACTATGACCCCTGCATTCACCCTCTAGAGGGGGCTTTGGCAGGGACCAGTACCCAGGCAGGTGTGTCCAGAAGTCCTGCTCTGTGCTCAGCCCTGACCATGCCTGTGGCACATAGCCTGGTTCCTCTCATCCCAGCCCCGCCCATGACCAGCCCCGCCCATGACCAGCCCCACAGCTCCAGTCTCAGGCCCTTCCTCTCTAGAGGCATAGTTAGAGGGTACTGAAGGGAGGGATTCCCAGGTTGGAAGGAAGCCTCCCTGCCATTCGCCATTCAATGCTCAGCCCCAGATGTGTTTGCTGTAATAAATCTTTAATTAGGGTGGCACCAGCTTATTGTTCACCAACAGTGATGGATCGGCTCCTGCTTTCCTCTGTCCCTCTGTTCAGCACCTACAGGTCAGCTCTCCCCAACTTTGGGGGCTGGGAAGGGTACTCAAGAAGCAGCACTCTTTCCGCTGGGTCCCAGACACTGAGGCCTGAACAGCCACAAGCTCTACCCTAAGGGTGAAGCTGTCCTCACAGACGCCTGGGGGTTCCGAGGACTGGCTGGATCCTGCTGCCTCTGCCCAGGGTCCCAGCAAGAAGGCTGCAGCTCTCCTCATGGCCACTAGATGTCTCTCTCTGGTGCACGCTGGCCAGGTGTAGCCTCCAGCAGACCCACATACACACCCTGCTGTCCCTCACATGCTTACCTGCACTTTTCCTGTGTAACCACCTGGGCCACACCCTCCTAACCTGCAGGAGTTGACAACACCCCAAGTCTCAGCTCCCACCTTGGGGTACACATGGGGCGACTCATCATCTCACTCCCATGAACTCACAAGGTCTCTGATCAAGGTGGGGCCTCCACTGCCCACACCTAAAACACCCCAGGCAGCAGGCCCAGGCCCAAGGCTGCAGGTTGTGCCATTCCATGACTGAATGAATGGATCAGTCGTGAGAGGACACTGTGATCCTCATGGGAGGCCATGTGCTGGCTGGGGCCTGTGAGAACAGAGGGACTGTGGTGAACAGCAGAGGCCAGGAAACGCAAGGTTTGTGGGACTAGGAATTCTGATTGGGGTCAAAACCCACACCTGCTGGCTGTGTGACACTGGGTGAGTTCCCTGACCTCCATTTCTTCCTATAAAATGAGGGTTGGGACAGCTCCCTGCCACATACAATGGCCGCCCACATCCATTTCTACATGGATGGTCGGTGGGAGGGGGTGCTAGTCACTGTGGGGAGCTGAGCCCATTTTGGCTGGACCAGTGAGCACTTGGAGCTGGGAAATAGACCCTCTGGTTTGAGGAGACCTTGCCAACTGCAGGCACCACTGGGTGCTGGATGGTGGGGCAGCAGGTCTGTAACAAGGGTGGCATAGGACTTGGGTGCAGCGTTGCACAAGACATATTGCAACAAGGAACTGGCAGCCTCCCTCCGGAGGCTGAGAGTTTCTCCCCAGTGCAGGCAGGCCCTCACTTGATAGCGAGGGAGGATCAAGAGAGGGACCCTGTACCTTATCTTCAGTGCAGCTGGCCTGGGCCTTATCAGGGCTGGCAGCCCAAGAGGCTTCGGGAAAGGTGCAGTTGGAGGGGCAGATGAGTGCATCCCCTGTCCTTCAATGGCCAACTCTACAATTCTGTGACACCCTCCCCCAGGGAACCCGTCATTTCTCACAGAGCCTCCTGGCCCCCAGAGGGTGGCCCTGCAGCACTCCTTCCTCCAGTGACCCTCTGTATCCCGCAGGGACCCCTCCCCAGGGTGACTAGGAGGCCCAGGCTGGAAGGATGAGCCGTACCTAGCAGTAAGTATGTGCAACATTACATATGTATATTGGAGAGTAAATAACCCCAAAAAGCGCCTTGTAAATAGACTCCGAGTTTATCCTTTATTAATGAGGCACCGAGTGCCCCGCTGTTTTAGAGCAGCGAGACTTTCATAATATCAAAACCTAAATTACACTTGCGGCTCTCACGCCCGGGATGAGCATCTTGCGGCTCTGTTTGCAGAGTGAGTAAGCAGGAATCCCTCCCTGCCTGCCTGGGCTTTGTTGATACCTTTCTTCTGTCCAGAGCAAGGGCAGGAGGCTGCATGTGCACATGCGTACTCACACCCGCCCCAGGCACCAGAGGATTCTGGGTTGGCCAAGGCCTCAGGAGCAGAGGGCGGGGGTGGCTGCGATACCAGGTTCATTACCTGCCGTGAGTTTACAGGACCAAGGGGTTACCCCAGGCTCTGGGATTTGGAGGCTCGGGATAGGGCACATTTTTGGGATGGGGCACTTTTTTAGCACAGGGCCATGGACACTGACAGGCTCTGTGACCAAGTCACTCCCTGCCTGTCTGCTTATTTCCTATGTGTCCCATAAACATGGCTGGCATGAGGACATGGAGATGGTACAGTAGCCATGGGTGAAGGCTGGTGTGTTGTAGGTGCTTTAAGTATAAGCAGTGACAGTGACAATGACAGAGATGACTGATTCCTCTCTCTGGGACAGGACACCAGTGTCCGCTGCTCTATTCAGGAAGGGACCAGGCATGGGCCACAGGCCTCCAGCCTGTCCTGGCAGCCGGGTCCAGCCTGAGGGGAACACCAGTCCTTCCCACCTGCATGTTCCAGATGTGCTTCTGGTGCTTGGCCTGGAGTAGGGGCCCAATGAGCTTGGGCCCCCTAGTCCCGGGAGTCCCCATGGCCAAGACCCTACTCAGGCCCCTTGGGGACTATGCCTGTTGTGCCTGAGGCTGGGGCCAGGCCAGCTGGGAGGGCAGGTGGGCAGGCAGGCGCAGTGTGGGCAGGATTTACAGCCTGCCCGGCCCAGCCCCTGGTGCACAGTGGGTGCCGTGTCGGATCTGTCCCATTATATGGACAGTTGGCTTTAATAGTCATTGTGCGTTCACTTGGAGCCCAGCGAACATGGCGGGGCGACACCCCCTCCATGCGAGCCGTCCGCTCCCCAGCCACACGGCCCATCCGTACAGTAAATTAAAAATATGAATCACTTCTCCCCACTGCCTCCCCAAACGCTCATCTTGTCAGCCTCTATGTTGCCTTCATTTGTATTACCTTAATTTAATGTTAATTATGGTCTTCATTTACAAGGAACAAGCGAGCCCTGCTCTGCCAGGGGACCCGCCCCACCCCTCCCCCTCAGCCAGGAGGGAAAGACTGGAGGAGAAGGGGAATTTGGGGGCTGTAGAAGGGATGAGGAGGGGAGTCACAGGGAGGGTGTGAGATGTGATCTGGGCCATCAGTGACTTGTGGCCATTCTGGGAGGGACTGGGAGGACCCCCACCTCCTCCATATACCCTGTCTTCCATCACCTATTCATTCAACACCTACTTATTGAGCACCTAGTATGTGCCAGGCAACAAAAGACCAGAGAGATGAGTGACCTTTCTGCCTAGTCAGGTAAAATGTCATCACCCCTGCCATCCTGAGATCAGTGTGCCAGAAAGCAGCCATGGGAAGACACACCCATGCCCCAGGTAGGCTGACACCTGGGTGGCCCAGAGGACGCTGGACCCAGACAGGAGTCTTCTTTCCCCTCCAGAAAGACAGAAGTTCTTTCTAGAGTCTTTCCCAAGACCCTCCTGTAGCAGATCAGCCAGCCTGAGGGATGGGCAGGAGTGCAAGGGTGACTCCCGGTCTCCACTGTCCCTGGAAGGCTGGGCTACGACGTCTGGAGTCCAGCACCCACCACTCTGCCCAGCCCCTGGCTGTCTCCGTTGCTGTCAGTGGGATACAATCACATACAGGCCTGTAGAGTTTGTGGGGCTCCATATATGTTGGTGGCAGATGTCACACAGGGAGTTGGCCCAGGGCCACCTGCACTGGAGCCGCCATTAACCGCCCCCTTCCCTTCCGCAGGGAGGAGGAACTCCAGCTGCGAATCTGCCTCCAGATGGGGCTGTTCCGAGGCAGCCAGCCTGACCCAGGCCCAGGGACACAGGCCTGGAGGACAGCGCGTCCCTTCCGGGTCTGTGTGCACGAGTGTACGCACATAGCGCATGCAGCAGCCCATGTGCACGCCCCCCCCCCGCCCCCTGGCGCTGTCAGCGGCGCTGATGACATTGGCGCAAAAGAAAGTGATGACAAATGCCCGTTATCAGCGAACGAGGCCGATGACAAATGGGCGGGCGCCCGAGCAGCCCCATTACGCTGTAATAACAGAAGATGGATGGCCAGGCGCCCCCCGCCCACCCCGCCGCCCGCGCGGTAACGGGCCAAGCCACCGCGCCCGCCGGAGGGAGCCAGCCGCCCGCTGCCTATCGCGGGGCCTTGGAGCCCGCGGCCGGGAACAAAGCGGCAGCTCAGCGGGCGCAGGGCGCGGACGGGGGTCCAGCCTGCCCGCGGCCAGGACCGCAGCTGCTCACACACATGGCCTGCACACGCGCCAGCCGCCCGTGTCCTTGCACGGAGCACCTGCAGCTCGCGTCGGGGCTCAACTCTGACCTCACGGGACCACACACGCTCGCGTGCTTGTGCGCCACGCAGAAGCCCACATCTGCCAACACAGGTCTCGCGGTGCTCGGCCACGTGTGCTCGCACCCTCCCGCCCGTGCCAGGCCTACAGAAAGCACTTAGATCCAGGCACACGCCTCTCCCAACACGGCTGCACCGCGCAGGGACGCAATAAGTACACACACAAGTAGCCCTCACCCTGCTCTGGCACACAATACAGGGGATCTGAAAACCCACACAAATGCTGAGCCCAGCCATGACCACAGCACCCGGGCTTCCAGAATGTCAGGTTTACTGGATGGCGGAAAGCAGCCCGTGGGGTCCTCTTGAACATGATGACCGAAGGAAGAGGGAATTTTCTAAAGAAATTGCATTCTGAGAAAATGCAGGAAAACCGGGAAATGCAGGGAATGTCTGGGGCCAACAGGGTTAGGGCTGGGCTAGAGGTGTGGAGACCGAGGAAGGGCCCTGGGTGAGCGTGCAGGAATGGGCCTTGCCAGAGAGTGACCCCAGCAAGGCAGGCTTGGGGAAGAGGCCCTCAAGGGCTGAGCGGAGAGGGAGGAGGCGGCAAGGCTGATGCCACTGCATGCGGCCTGTGCAGTCCCACTGGCCTTGGAGCTCAAAGAGCCTAGGGCTCAGTTTAATCCTTTGTTGTCTGTCTTGAAATTCTTTATAATTTTAAAAATAAGGAGCCCTGTATTTTTATTTTGCACTGGGCTCCAAAAATCGTGTAAGCAGACCTGGAAGTGGGATCTATGGCAGAAGGCGTCATGTGCAGGGGAAGAATTTGGTCCACACAGGGCCCCTGAGCATTGGAAGAGAAGTGAGGGATTGAGGAGATGGGTGAAGATTTAGTGTCCCCACCCCCAAATTGCTGCAGTCCTAT
Source organism: Hystrix cristata (assembly GCA_004026905.1). NCBI lineage: Eukaryota > Metazoa > Chordata > Mammalia > Rodentia > Hystricidae > Hystrix > Hystrix cristata. The sequence goes on from PVJO010000211.1 coordinate 218,980, forward strand.
GCCTCTACCCATGCTCCTCCCTCCCTGCTGTGAGTCCAATGGGGCGCCCCTGGGTGTACACTGCACCTCTTCTATGTACTCTCCTGGTTCACGCCTACATCCCCAGTGCCCAGCACAGGATTGACGTTCAATACTTGTTTGTTGAATGAATACATAAGTGCATTGGTGGATGTCTATCTGTAAGTTCACCTGCACACACATGGGTGAGGGGCATCCGGTGTCCCTCCAGGGGAGCACACAGGCCCGTTGTCTCTGGGCCATAACTTCCTCCAAGGCTGCTCTGTCACCATGGCAATTTAGGGGCAGAATGTCCTTGCCTCAGTGGCCTTCTCAGGTTCTCTTCGAAGAAAAGGCTGAGAAGGAGCTAAGGATGAGGCAATAATCGAAGTAATCCAGAATCCTGGTGTGGGTGAGGCGATGATTTTGTCTCAGCTCCCCTCTCTGCTGACTGCTCCCTTCCCTGCTTCAGCTCTTCAGCAACAAAGCAAGACAGAAGATGGAGGAGCGTTTGCCTTGGTGCCTGGAAGAGCACTGGGCGGCAGCGTCCTTCCTCCCAACTCGGGTTCCCAGGTAACCTCAAACCCCAAGCGGGGGCGGCTTTGGTCCACTTCCAGCAGGAAGCAGAGGGCACAGGAGCCGAGGCGCAGGTTCCGCAGCACAGGGAGCCTGTGGAGACGCAGCCGGACCCGGGCGGGCAGGTGGACCTGGACGGAGGGGGGAGCCAGGGTCCCCCCACTATTCGAGAGCCCGGCTTTCTGCCTGGCAGCCCTTCTTTCCGCCACCTTTGGCCTCGAGACGCTTCTCTTGTCCGCTGTGCACTCCGGGACACCCCCCAGCCCTCCCACCTCAGTCTGAGCTTGCAGACCGCCGAGGGCGGGGCGCGGGCGGAGGGAAGGGGTGCGGCTGCTGGGCCTCGGGCGGGTTTCCCGGTTCCGAAGAGTCACTGACCCGTCCTTAGCGGCCTGGCCGCCGAGCGGGGCGGTGGGGCCAGGGTAGGCGGAGTCTCCGGATCGCTCTCTCCCGCCGGACCCAGCTCGCCCTCCCCGCCAAGCCCCGCGGACCGGGCTGGGAGCACTGGTTCCCGCGCATTCGGTCATCTCACCCACCGGGAGCCAGAACTGAACTGCCCGGGGGAAACTGAGGCATGGACTCTCGGACCCTCAGTCGCTGCCCCCTGCTGGGCGATGCAGAGGGTCCGCCGGCCCCCGGGAAGGCGCCGGGCTCGCCGGGGTCGGACCGCCTGCTCCGCCCCCACCTCCTGTCCCCTCCCGCCTCCCAGCCTTCGCGGCCTCTCCCCCACCCCGTCTTCTCCCCTCGTCCCCCTCCCCGCCCCGCTTCCTCACCCCGCCCCAGGTCTTCCCCAACTCCAGCCTTCTTTCCCTCCCCACTCGCGTCCCATCTCCCCCGCCCCCTGCCGGCGCGGGCTCTCCGCTGGTCCTCGCGCGCCCTCTGCTGGTGACTTCGGAGGCGCACCCGCCAGCCCTGTCCCAGCGCGGTCCCCAGCCGGACTCCAGAAGGCCTGCAGGTCGGCTCCTCCGGTAGGAGGGAGTGGGGACCAGGACTGAGGGCAGGGTCCGCGTGAGCTCCTCACGGACCGCCGGGGCGTCTCTCCGTGGGGAGGGGCTGCACCCTCGGGCCCTGAGAGAGGAGGCCCGATCTGGGCTGTACCCATTCCCAGAGTAGAGGCAGGGAAACCAGCTGGGCTTCCTGCGTCACAGAGGTCTGAGTGAAACCCAGCTCTGATCCGCACACGCTGTGTAACTTAGGACACGTGAAAGAACCTCTCTGGGCTTCATGGGGACATGACAACTACCCGGAAGTGGCAAGATCCATGCGCAGAGCTAGGTTAAGCATGGACTGGCCAGGCCAAGGAGTCAGATCCATAAATGCTGCTAAAGCTTTTTTGAAATAAACCCGACATATGGTGCAGTTAACCCAGGTCTCCTCACTGGGGCTCCTTCCCTAATTTGAAGCGTTAACTAGTTTCTCCAACCTCCAAAGAAGCTGGCGCCCTCCAGTGGGGATCAAAAACATCTTCCCAGGCGCCATGAGCGCATAGTTGGAAAGGCACCAGATGACCAGCCTGCTGGGCTCGGAGGCTCTGCCCGCACCGCGCCCAGCCCCGTGCCGCACAGATAAGCGCGCCTCGTTACCCGAGGTCCGGACTCCGCTGGGCGAAGGGCACAGATGGAAACGCCTCCAAGGTTTGGTCCCAGATAAAACAGGAGGGAGGCGTGAGGGCTTTGGCCACTGGGAAGCAGCTCTAGTCCTTAGAGCCTCAGACTTTCGGTTTCACCCTCTTCCCCTCACCTAAGCTTCCGAAGGGCCTCCCCTAGGCCTTGGCATCTGCTTTTCTGCTGCAGAACACAGCTCCCCAAACTCAGCGGCAAACACTTTCACAAGCCACACCCACTCTGGGAGGTCCCAAGTCCTGGAGTTCGCAGAGCTACCAGCTCTGGGGCCTGCAGGCTGAAATCCAGTGCTAGCCTCTGGGCGTCCGGGAAATCGCTTCCACTCTCATTCCCGTTGTCAGCACCTTGTTCCTTGTGGTTGCAGGACTGAAGGCCCTGCTTCCTTGCAGGCTGTCAACCAGGTCTGCTCCTCAGGGAGTCTCTCTGGACCTTCTGCCTCAACTCTTTCTGAGTTCCCTTTCTACTACCACCCCGAGAAAACCCCGGGCCTCTAAAAGGTTCCCATGGTTACACCACATAGCTAGACGTTCCACCCACACTCAAAGGGAGGAAGAGAGCTGGGCACCAGTCACCCGGGCCATGCCAAGGCTCCTGCCCGTACCCTGCCCCCAGATAGGGAAAGCATCCCTCCTAGTCCCGGCCCTCCTGACCTCTGTGACACTTTGCACCAGTCGCCTCCAGCCTCTGGCTCTCAGTTTCCTCATCTGAAAATGGGGCAAGGGGCTGAATGAAACTGGAAATTTTTACAAGGTCTCACATAACTATGATCCAAGAGGATGGGGAATCCTAACCCTTTGGACTGGAGCGGGGGGTCACACTCCCCAGGGAAGCATGGAATGATGCCATCCTCCCAGCCTGACCGGTAAGAGCCTCTCCAAGAACCAGCCATACAGCAAGGTGCCAGCATAAGGGTCCAGCCACCCAGCTGGCAAGGCTGTGGGAGAGTGGAGAGGCCGCACAGGAAAGGTGGCCTTTGTCTAGGTGGGGGCAAAAAGCGGGACACTGTGCTGCTAAACCCTTTGCCTTGTATCTCAATTCCAGGTGGCCTCAGTCCCTTCTCTCAAAGCCACCCTGTGTGCCCTCAGCCTTCAGGTCTCTAAAAGGCTTTCTAGGGTTCTTGTCCCTCTCACTGGCCTTGCTGGGCAAGACTAGTTGATTTCAGCTCCCCAGACACTCTGCGAGTCTCCATCAATCCCTGGCTGTTCTCCCCAAAAGAAACAGGGCTCCATCTTCCTTCCTCCCAGGGGCCCCTCTCTATTTGGCACTCAGCTCCTCTTTAGTGATCCCTGCCCCCTAGGCTCCTGCCCAGGCCCAGCAGAGGGGCTGGAAGGAGACCCTCCCCAACTCCATCCAAGCGCGGGAGCTGGGTAAGAGGCGGGGAAATGAATATTAATTTATCATGATTAGGCAAATCCGGCAGGGAGAGCCGATTCAGGCGGAGGAGGCTAAAAAGATGAATTTCAGCAATAAAATTAAATAAGGACGGACGGGCAGCCCCTCCTCCCTCCCGCTTTGCTGATCTCTCTCTTTCTTACAATTTATGAGGCCAATTATGAAGATGAGGTTGGAAGTTCCTGGAACTTCACTAAATGCAAACGGCGGTCCCTGCTGTTCCCATCAAATTAATTAACCGCACGCTATTGATGGCCGCTCAAGGCTGACGCAGGCGGCCCACCCTGCGGCCTCCTCTGTGGACACAAGGACCTGGAGCCCAGGGCCCAGGTAGGGCTCCTCCAACCTTCCATAGACCCTGCCCAGACCACCAGGGGCCCTCTCCCTACTCTGGGCTTGCCTGAGCCCTCGATGACACAGGGGGGCCTGCACCCGGAGGCCTAGACAGACAGGGACACACGTTCTCAGATATATCATGAACACGCAGCACACAAACACAGGGCCCAGGAAGGTACATTAGGCACACAAATGACCATGCAGCTAAACACAGGCACATTGCCCGGGCACCCACACATGTGGGTTAGTGGCGGGGACCAGAGGAAGGGAGGAAGTGGTGGGCTGGGGGACGTGCACTATGTTGGGGCCAGGCCCAGGTCCGGCAGGCATAAGCACTGCCCGGGCCACTCACATAGTGAGGGGTGGTCTCCCTGGCCTGGCTTTGCCTCATCCTCCAGTGGCATCCTCAAGCTCCCCCGCAGCCCCTGACCCCAGGGATGACCCCCCCCACTAGCTCTGCCTCGGGCTTGGGCCCAGTAATGGGTTCCAGGTGGGGACAGGGCTTGCAGAGGCCTGGGGAGGACAGTGCAGATGAGACCTGGCCCAGCATCTCAGGCACTCTGGGGTTTTGGCCCTGAGGACTCGCCAAGGCCAGGGGACTTGGTGCAGAGCTCCTAGGCTGTCCCGGCTCCTGCAGGGGTCTGCAGTCTGAGCAGCACAGGTCACCCCACGCTGTAGCTTCTGCATGAGTCCTTTCCAAGAGGAGGCAAGTGAAGAGGGGCAAGGCCAGGCCTTCAGATCCCATTCTGTGGGCAGGAATGTCAAGAGTATGCAGAAGCAGGACCAAGGGGCAGCCCTGGGAACTGTGGGACAGGACACAGGTGGGCGGCGACCTTGCTGTGCCCACTCTGGTGTGGGAGGTTCCTGGCCCTGTGCCCACACCCTCCCTCCATAAGCAGCCAACCTAGACACAAACCTGGTCTACCCGCTCCCCTTTCAGGGCATAGGTACGGCCAAGACCCATATCATCACTCCAGGCCCTGGGAAGCAATCAGGCTGCTGGCTGCCAGGGCCAGGCTGGGGCACAGCAGCCCAGGGAGGGCCTGTATCTTGGGTATGAAGTGTCAGAGGGCAACTGGAACTAAAGGAAGTGCAGATTGAGCCCGTGACAGCCAGATGAGAGGGCGGAGGTCCAAGGCTTGCTGGCCACCCTGCCCTCACCTCTTCTAGGCATGAGGCGTTCCCTTCCTGCACAGCAGCTGCACTTCAGATGAACTGCAGGACACACACCCTCTTGGGACATCTAATCCTAGTCCTCGGGGGTGCCACTGTTGCAGCAATACTGCCACCAGGGCAGTGGCTTAATACAACACGAAGTTATCATCTCACAGCTCCATGGGTGACACGGGTGTCACGGAAGCCTCATGTCAGCAGGGGTGCATCCCTCTGGGAGACTCAAGTGGAATCTGTTGTGTGTCTTCTCCAGCTGCCATAGGCTGCTGCACTTCAGGCTGCTTGCCCACTCCCTCCACCACCAAGCTGGTGTCTGTCTTCCACTGGCACCTCTCTCAGCTCTGAGAGACTCCTTTTCACCCTGAATCCACCAGATAAGCAAGAGAATCACCTCATCTCGAGGCTTAACCTTAATCATGGCTGCAGTCTCTTTAGCCGAGAAAAGTAGTACATTCACTGGCCCTAGGGATTGGGGCATGGACATCCTGGTGGGGCATTATTCTGCCCACCACGTATGTGGCCTGGCCAGGGACAGCCTTGGCTCAAGGACAGCTTGAGGAGGGAGTGGGCTGGGGGAGGGAGCAGTCTCAGGGGCCCTGTCCTCCTCACTGGGATCGGGGGTAACTGGGAGGTAGCGTAGTGGGGTGCTCAGTTGCTGGGCAGGACTCAAGTTCCCATCAGGGCGGTGGCAGGACAAGGGCTGGGCTGACCGACCAGGCTCAGGCCTCGAAGTGGCCTCAGTCTGGGCCCCAGGATCCATTCCTCTCCCGGTCTGGCAGCCTTCCTACAGACACTGAGCTCCCTCCCCTCAAAGGTTCTGCATCAGAGAAGCGGCCAGCGCCAGCCAGTGCCAGCGAGTACCACCCCAGCATGGGTCTCTGGAGGGCTGGGCTCACTCTCTCCAGCCCACGATTTTCTGTTGCCCTTGCCAGGGGTGGGACCAGGAGTCTGCATGGTTTGAAGGCACACCCCAAATTCTCAGTCTCCTTAGGCGAAGGGTTAAGGCAGATGGGAGAAGCATCAGGAGCAGGGTCAGCCTCCCAGTTCGGACAGAGTTTGTGTGGCCTGGGAACTTCCTGTGTGTGGGAAGGGGTTAAACTGGCCAGGTTAACACGTACCCCGCCCTCTTCCCCTAGCCTGGGAGCCTGTTCCTCAGGCCTGGAGCTGCCAGGGACACTGAAGTGGGAAGCAAAAGGTGAGACACAACTCCCACATTTAGACTTAGCCCAGGCTTTGGCTTCTGCTGATCCCGACCCTCACTGGGGGCAGTGGCAGGCACTGTGGAGAATTAGCACCGCTCATAAGCCAGCTACAGGGCCCAGGGAGTCCCCAGGCCCTCTCCTGACCCCCCAGGCCACTGAGGTCTCCTAGGGAGTAGGTCTATAGGAAAGGCTTGCCCCTCACCGGGGCCCTGGGCCATGGATGTGACCCTCCAGACCCCACAACTCCCAGGTCCTTCCCAGCTCACCCATGCAGACAAGGCCCAGGACTTGGCAGCAGGGATCTGGGCTTCAGTTGGAAGCCCGCTCACCTGCTAGGGCCACAGGAGTGTTCATGTGCAGTGTGTGTTTTGATGGGGGTCTCAAATAAACTGCTGAGGCTGGTCTCAAACTCACAGTCCTTCTGCTTCAGCCTCCCGAATAGCTGAGATTACAAGCAGGTGCCACCACACCTGGCTGGGTCCCGAGATTGAGACCTAGGCAGTGAAGGCCAGCTCTGGAACTTGCGGGCTGCCGACACAGGATCACACACACACACACACACACACACGCACACATACAGACACACACATCTCACACCCAGCCCGCTGATGGCAGGAGCCCACTTCTGCTCCAAATCTCCCATGTCATGCGGTGTCTCCAGAATCCTCACTTACACAAGATGGCCTTCTCTGCCCTCTGAATCCATTAGTCTCCGTACTTTCTTCCAGACCCCACCCAACCCCACCAAGTCTCAGGTCCTGCTAGGCCCAGTGCTGACCCTCTATGCTGTCATGAAACCCTGAAGTTGGTTTTCAGTGCTCTCCCAGCCTGGCCTGCATCTTCTCTGAGACCGGTCCTTAATCATTAGACCTCTCTCAAATAGGCTGTTTCCCTGCAACTCTGCCCTTCTTCCTCCAGGCAGCCTTCCCAGGTAACCCATCCCTGATGGTGGTACACAAACAGCCACGCTCTTCCTAACTCCTCCCTTGTCACCTTTGTTCATGTCCCTCGGTAGCCTGCTCCTAGGCAGGGTCCACAGGACATGCTGACAGGAGGATGGGGAAGGGCTCAGTGCCTGCCTCTGACTATCCATTCTAATACCCACCCAGCCTCCGTTCTGGGGTCAGGAGCTGACTTGTTCAGCCCTTTCTAGAGGGCAGTTAGTGCAGCTTTTCTGGGCTCTACCATTTGGCTCCCATCTCTGTCTTGCCTGGATGGAAGGAGGATAGACAGAGGGGCTGCAGTGGCTCACACACGCCAGGCGGACTGAGTGTCCAATGCACTTTACTAGGCCCCTGGGCCTTCAGGCGCTGCCCTCACAGAGCTTGGGGCACCCGGTTCCCAGCAGCCCCATCTGCACAGGAAGCAGCTGACTGGAGGGGGCATATGTGGAATGGCTCATCCTCTCCTTCCAAAGGGTCTTGGCTGATGCTGGACCACAGTTGCTTTCTTCTCCCCCAGCAGCTAGACTTTTCTCAGGGTGGGAAGGGGATGCACAGGAAGCTGGCTTCAAACCAGCCACCCATTCTTCCTTAACATGGCACATGGGGCTGTGTAGGCCATGGGACAAGGGACAGCATAGGCCGGGGCTGCCACCTGGACCTGGAAGTGTACAGAACTCTACTGGGGCAGCAGAGAGGCAGAAGAGACCCTTGTACCCGGGGTACCAGGCTGGCTTTCCCTCAGGGGCTGAGAGCCAGGCACTGATGCAGGGAGCCTAGCTGAGGCTTGAGGGGTGCTGGATGGCCAGGGCGGGCAGCCCAGCTCCACCGCCTCCCTCCAACCCTTTCACCAGTCCCGCTCAGCTGGATCCCGGTAGGGCAGGCCCAGGAGCCTGAAGACATCCTTCTCCGTGGGGGTGGGAAGCACTTGGCCAGGCCCCACCTTAAAGCCTTGAGCGTTGCGGACCACGGCTGTGTGGAGGGCATGCTCCGACAAGCTCATGCCCTTCGTCTTGGCCAGGGCCCGCATGGACCGGTTGAAGTGGGCAGAGCCAGTGAAGTAGAGCAGGGCACAGGCAAATTCACTGTAGGGCACCACAATGATGTCTAGCCGCCGGTGCTGCCGCCCCGGTCCCGGGAGCCGGCATACGCCCAGGTACTTCTGTTGCAGGCCATTGTCCTCCTGGCTCACCAAGTCATCTGTGAGGAACCCTGGCCAGCAGAGGGGATGGCTGGAAGGACAAGGGCGAGGCCCAGTCTGCCTGCCCTCCCAGTCTTCTCTCAGTCCCTCTGTTCTGTTCCCAGCCGCCCGTGCCAAGTGACCCTGCCCTCACCAAGGCCCATCTCCTGATCCATGAAATGGATCGAGAATTCTGTCCACTTCCCCCAACAGTGTTTCCCTTCCTCCTTGAGGGGACTCAGCCCCAAGTGGCTGGGGGTTTCCCACCAACCAGGCCCTCTCCCACCCTGCCAACCTGCTCAGCCCAGATGGTGCATATACCTTGCTGCCTAAGTTTGTCCAGGAGGCGACTGAAAATGCCCTGGTGGGACCGGCCATCTGGGTGAGTGATGAGCACATCCACATCTCCACAGGTCAGCTTCCCTCGCCGGTAGGAGCCACACGCCACACACAACAGCCCAGGACTGAAAGCCTGGGCTGCCACCCGGACCTGGAGGAGGGCAAAGAGAGGTGAAGGGCTCCTCCTCATGGCAGCAGAGGGCCTTTCCTGAGCCAGGGGCCCACACTGCGTCCACAAGCCAATCCTGGAGCCTGCTGCAGGGGAGGGGCTCTGCCCCGGGGCGCCGCTGGCCCTGACTGCCCGGCAAGCAGAGGAGTAAGTGCCCTGGACAGCGGCCTGAGAGCAGAGATACACTACTTTCCCTCAGCCCCACGCCAACTCATACCCACATGTGCAGGTCTGTGCAACTCCACTCAGGACTGGGGGCAGGTGCTGAGAAGCACTTAACCAGGTCCTGGCAGCCCAATCTGGGTACAGATCTGGAGCTGAGGGCAGAGGATGGGATGGGGGCTGGAGCCTGAGCAGCTGGCCTACGAACCTCTGGCCCAGGCCTGGGAGAAAAAGGAGCACAGAAATACAACTGGACCCGTGGGAAAGGAAAGGGATGGAAGCAAAGAGGGGGCCAGCGTGAGCCCTGTCCACATCCCTTTTTGGGCAGGGGAGCTGGAACAAGGGGATGGCTGAAGGAGAAATAAACCCATTAGCCACCAGCCCAGACACTGGGGCCTTTCATATGCAGATCTCTCCCCGCCTCCACCCCAGGACACAGAGATTTCTGGGGTCCTGGATACCAGCAGCCAGGACACCTCCAATGACACCTCAATTTCTCTGACAGGCAGGCTCTGCTAATCCCCTCTGGCCCTTCTTGGGCCTCCTAGGAGGAGGAGGCCAGATGGGTAATTCTATCAAACCCCTTAAAGCTGGAGCCCCATACAGGGCCTAGGGGTCAGGTAGGAAGCCTTTTCTGTTCCCCCGGCCAACCGCGGACGGCTGGGGCATTCTCTGTGCCTGGACACCGTGGCTGAGTGACAGTGTCATTACTAGCATCAATGCCTGGCGGACAAAGGGGCCTGTCCATCCATCTAGCCTGGCCCATGTTCCCAGGCTGGAAATGGAGCTGGAGTCTGATTTCAGCTAACCTGGGCCAGTTCCCTCAGAGTCCTGAACAAATGGCCTACCTAGTCCTAAAGTACCCTGTCTTTCTTTTTTTTTTTTTTTTTTTAAATTTTATTTTAAACCAAGAACACGTATTGGTACATTCTACATACAATGGTCACATTCATTACATTAATTCTGTACCTATACATGATGTATCTTGGTTACCCTGTCTTTCTACTTTAGATTTTACACAAATTTAGTCTTGTAATCCAGTTCTAAGCCAAACCCTTGGCCAAACCTTATTTCTTGGACAACTACAAGGCCTAACTCAATAACCACCAATATCAAAACAAAATAAAACAAACCCTCATTCTGAGGCACAACCTTAACTCAGTCTTGATGGCGCTTTCTCATGACCCCAACCAGGCCAACCAGCCCTGTGCCCTCACACCAACCCAGCCCAACCCAACTAGCCTTTGGTGGGCTTCCAAGAGAAAGAGACAGGTCAAGAAAGACACAGAACTTGTACAGTGTGCGTGTACAGGGGCAGAGTAAGAGTCTACTGCTTTCATCAGGTGATCAAAGAAGTCTCAATCAGAAAGCACGGAGAACCTCTGCCTGATGCACTTAACCAGATCTGTTCACATTCCAACATCCAGGAGTAACTGGGACAATACCTGCCCAGCCTCTAGCCCTAACATCACCCAGCGCTCACACAGTGTGATGCTGAGAACTCTCAACAGAGGCGCAGGGCTGCAACTTTCCCCTAGAGCCACCCACCTCCTCTAGGCCTGCAGCCTCGGTCCCAACTTACTCTTCCCCAACCTCTGGCGACTCACAATGTCCTCTGCCTGCTGGGCTTCCCAGCTGACAGTCAGGGGTTCTTGGCTTGGACCAGAACCTTATTAGCTGGGCCTGGTTCTCGCCACTGCTCTGGGACACCCACTTACTGTCTGCTCGATCTCTGCAGCTTCCTCTCTGGGCATGCGTTCCAGGAAGTCATTGTAATGCTTCAGGCCAATGGCCTGCTGGGTAGTCAGGGAGGTCAGGTTTCGAATGTCTTCCAGGCTCCGGAAGCCCTGGAAAAAAGCAGCAAGAGGGACGCTATGAGGATCTGAGACTGATGGAATGGATGAAGAGGCAAACACAGGAAGCTTCTATTGTCCAGGGTGAGTGGGTCCTACTCAGTGCTCCTGGGAAAGGCAGGGGCATGGAGGACAAGGCATACTCTAAAATGCTGGGCTGGGGGTGTGCCTGGACCTCTCTTCACTGTTATCAAGTTCCCCAGGTGATTCTGGGCACAGCCAGGTTTGAGAGCCGCTGCTCTGGCCATGCAGCCCAGAGGCCAGAACTACACAGGAAGGCCCATGTTGCTCCAAGGGGCAGAGAAACATACTTCCTGTTCTTGTGTAAACCTCAAGGACATCAAGCCATTGGGCTGTCCTGGGCGCCAGGGGAAGGGCCTATTTCAGCCTTGCTGCCCTTGAAAAGTGGTCTCCCGTTAGCCTGGATTCATTCCCACAGGAGTGCAGAGGAGGAAAATAATACCCAGGTCACCTCAAGTACTCAGGGGAAGGGAGCTATAGTCAGGACTCAGACATGGCAATACTGAAGGAGCAGCTGGACCGGGCTGTAACCTGATGGTACCACATCCGAGCAGTCTTGGTCCCAGCTCCCCAGATGTTGGAGAAGAGTTCCAAAATAGGCACACTCTCGCTGATATGGTCCAGCTTCCGCAAATGCCCGCTCTCCAGGATCTCCACGATCTTCTCGGCCATCCGCTTCCCAATCCCAGGGATGCTGCAGGCTTCCTGGAGAAGGCAGCAGAGGTGAGAAAGAAGAATGTGAGGAGGGGTACAGATTGTATCAAGAAGCTGACTTCTTCGAGAGATGTCTGCCAAAAAGCCAGCCCGGCAGCTGTGTGAAGGTTTAGGCACAGCTGAAGAGAAGTATGGGTGGAATACATTCTGTGCAACTTGCCTTTTGGTTCCTAGCTGGATGGAGACTAACAATCATAATTAGTTACCGCTATCATTATCATTATCATTACAATAGTGAGAGCCAACACTGACTGCAGCCTTAATGTACATCAGCACTATGCTACAGGAACCATCTCCTTTCTTCCTTACAGAAACACTATGCATGGGCTATTATTGTTAATCTGGTTTTTTAGGGGGGTGCTAGGAATCGAACTCAGGGCCTTGTGCTTGCTAGGCAAGTGCTCTACCACTTGAGCTAAATCCCCAACCCCTAATCTATTTTTATTGATGAGAAATTTGAAGCTCAGGGTGTTTACACCCCTTGCCTAGAGTCACACATTAATGATGCTGGAATGTTTGGTTTCAGAGTCTAAACTGTTGTTGTAAAAAATGTTATTACATAAAAAACTCAAATGTAGAGAGAACAGTATAATGAACTCTCAAGGACCCATCACCCACCTTTAACAATTATCTAGATTGTGTCAGTCCACTTTTATCACATTCCCATTTTGTTTCTTTTGTGCAAATCTTAGTGTTATGGTTTATATCTAAATGTCCTCCAAGAGTCTCATGTGCTCAGAGGCAGGGCTTTTAGAAGGTGATTGGGCCATGCCAATACTATAGCTGACTTTTTGTTAGGAGGGGGATCCGGTCAGAAGAGGGGGGTCACTGAGGGGATGACCTGGAAGGGTGTATTTCCCTCCCTGGCTTGTCTTTTCCCTCTCTCTGCTTCCTGGTTGCCATGTAGTGAGCAGCCTTCCTCTACTATGCCCTTCTGCTATCTGTTTCTGCCCTGCAGCCAGTGACCATGAACTGTACCTGTGAGCCAAAATAAACCTCTCTTAAGTTGTGGGTGTCAGGTATTGTGTCTTACCCATGAGAAAATGGCTGAAAGACAGATTTTGGTACTAGAGAAGTGAGGTCATTGCTGTGACTGTACCTGACCATGTGGCTCAGAAGTCTTTGGACCTGGTTTGCAGGGAGAGTTTGGCAATGTTTGGAGATGGTGGCTAGAGCAGCCCTAGAATGCTGGAAACCAACTCTGATTCGAGCCAAAGTTCAGCAGACTAGAATTCTGATAGAAACGCAGATGGTAAAGGCCAGGCTCAGGAGGTTTCAGTTGGGAACAAGGACTCCATTGGCAGCTGGACCCAAGACCATGTATGTTATACTCTGGCAGAAAATTTGTCTACATTTTGCTTATTTCCCAAGACTGCAGGAGATTAAGACTAAGGGTGTGGGAGTAATGAATCTGGCTGGGAAAGTTTCAAGGCAGCCAAATGTTGAGGATGTAGTATGGGTACTGTTGGTGATGTTTAGCCATATCACCTGTAAGAAGCAGGATCAAAAAGCAGAGCTGAATAATTTGAAAAATTTTGCTGGTAACCAGAAAGGAAACTCCTGTAAACCTGAGCCCTGTAAAATTGGGGCCTGCAAATTTTGGCTGAAGGCCTGAGCCCTGTAAAATTGGGGCCTGCAAATTTTGGTTGTGAAAAGATTAGCATTAAGAAGAACTCAAGTGCTTTGTATCAGGACAATAGGAAAGATGCCTTGAGGGCATATGAGAAATCAGCAAGACCCCACCCTTCACAAACTCCAGGGTCCAAAAGTGAAAGACTGCTTTGAGAAGAAAGTCCCAGGGAGCCTTGCTTAAGAAGGCCACAAGTTGGAGAATTGGTTCTTTGGGACTTAGTTTACAGTGCTCGGCCATCCAAGCACTCAGAGGCCTCTGCCTGATTCAAGGGGGCCTAGCTACTGCTTGGAGTGGCAGCCAATCTTGGCATCATTCTTATGGTACAGGTTTTATGAGCATGCAGAATGCAAGTTACATGGTCATGGAGGCTTCCACCCAGATTTCAGAAGGACTAGAAGGTGAGGCAGTGTGCCCTGAAAGGGCACTGTGTAAAGTTATGACAGTGAAGCTGAAAATGCAGTGGAGACCCCAGAAAGTTGGAAAATCCAGGAACTTGGAATGTCTGCAGAGGAAAGCCACAGGTAGTGAGCAAAACCTCTCTGAGAGAGGCTATGAGGGCTACAATAGGCAATGTCATAGGGGTGAGGCCACCAAGCCCTTTGGAATTCACATACTGCCACAACTTGCCCCAGGTGCTGGACACAGAGGTACAGGATTTAATGCTCACCCTCCTAGGTTTCAGTCTTTGTTCAGTCTGATTTCTTCCTAACCCCCTGTTCCTTTTGGAATGGGACTATTTACCCTATGCCATTGTATGTCTGCAGTGTTTAACTTTCTTTTTGATTTCTACAGGGGTTCACAGCTAAGATTTGCCTTGAGTCTCAGGAGACTTTGGACTCGGACTTTTCAGCAATGCTGGAATGGCTAAAGACTTCAGTGACTCTTACAGAGAGACTTAGATGCATTTTCTTAAAGAGATGTACATGAGTCTTTTGGGAGTTATAGGCTGAATATTACAGTTTATACCTAGATGTCCCCCAAGAGACTCAGGTACTCAGAGACAGGGCCTTTATAAGGTGATTACACTATGTTGGTTCTATAGCTGAGCTGCTGTTAGGAGGCGGGTGTGGCAGGAAGGGGTGGGTTACTGGGGCATGCTCTAGAAGGGTATATTTCCCTCTCTGGCTTGTCCCTTCTCTCTCTGCTTCCTGGCTGCCATGATGTGACCAGCATTCCTCTGTTATGTCCTTCTGCCATCTGTTTCTGCCCTAGAGCTAGTGGACCATGAACTGTACCTGTGAGCCAACATAAATCTCTCCTCCTTTAACTTGCAGGTATTGGGTATTATGTCTCAGGAATGATAAAGTGACTAAGACACCTACCTAGCTGTCATAAAATCTTAACCACAACACCTCATGCCCATTAGTGACTGGTGGCTAATAAAGAGAAGACACTTGCACACACACATACCACCCTAGCCCCCAGGTACCTGGTAGGAGCTGACAGGCTTATGGAAGCTCTTGAGCGCATTGATGGCTTTGGCATAACCCAGGGCCCTCCATTTGTCTCCCTGAACACTGTAGGCATTGGCCAGCACTTCCAGCTTCTCTGTGATGTGCAGGTTGTGGTTGGTTACCTTCTGGCTGGAGGGCTGTGCACAGACCCACTTATCCAGGCCCTCAGGGGCTAACTTGGGTCCACTATTTTCCTCAGGTGGGGTGGGGTAGTGGCCACTGATCAGAGCTTCCAGATCAGCTGCACTAACCTGGTGCTCCTCCACATCACCAGTCTCGTCATCGGAGCTAGGCTTGAGGTAGGGAAGAAAAGAGATAATGAATTATTCTCTCCACAAAGGAGGCTCCTTGAAAGTGAGTGTTGTCTTTGTAGGAGGAGTCCTAGTCAGATCCAAGGATGAGGCAGGGGCTTTGGCATCAGGATTGCATGGCCTTAAGTGTAGGACAATGTTCCAGGTTGCCCTCCCTAGTGCCAGGCCCTAGGATCCCCAGTGGTATGTGGTAGCCATGGCATTGGTGAAATGCAGGAATGATGAGTGTTGGGAAGAGATAACTGGCTTCATAATCAAGAGACCTCTCCTGTCTCAGGGCCTGGGACTTTCTGAACATCCACCAGGCTCTCCCCATTCCTGTGACCAGCAGAAGGGAACTATGGGAGCTGGGAGGCTCCTGACCTGAGCATGGGTACTTGGTGCCTTTTCTGCCTTTTGGGGAGGAGATACAGCTCCACTGGGAGAAAAGAAGGCTGTCTTCGGCAGAACCTCATTGGTGCCATGAGGAGCAGAAGAGTCTTGGTCTGCCTTGTTGTGTTGTGATTGGTCCAAGTACCTGGGTGGATGGTGACAGAGCTTAAGACACCAAAGGTTTCATCCTCTCTCTGACCCCAATCCTTCTCTATGAACGATTGGTTTTCTAATGTGTCCAATACAAAAATTTAATAGTTACTCTGAATAACTCAAGAAAAAGCTAAAGATGTTGCCACAGAACATTTGAGAGAAGACTGAGACCAGCTCACCTGCTGGGGACAAAGATGCTGAAGCTGGCTGTGTCCACAAGCCTTCTCTCTTGCAGGCACAAGCTCAGCCAGGCTGACTTTACCAGCTGAGCACCTGCGGGCAGTCGAGGTAATCTGAGGAGGCGGAGGGCACGCTCACAGTCCATGGCTTCATCCACTACAATGTGAGTGACTCCCGGGGCCTGGGCAGGGCATATCTGGCCACCGTGCTGGATAATCTGCTTCTCAAAGAGTTCTGCCCGGGCCCGTCCAATGCCAGTGGGCACAACATGGGCCCTCAGGGAGCTCAGCCATTCTGTGGAGGGGACATTCAGATGCCTGTTTTTGTAATTTTTAGATATGATCAGAATGAACCATTTTCAGTCCCCTCTCCCCCAAACAATCATTTTCTTTGCATCCAGTCAGCCTGCTTTCTGGGGATTCTACAACATGCATATAGCCAATTTCCTCATGAGCCACCCCTCGAAAGCAAAGCATAAAGATTTTTACATGTCCTATTCCCTAATGCAACCTAGTACATTGTTGGTAACCTATAAATACTTGTTGAATAAATGAGTAAATACCTGCCTCCTTCCTTCTTGCTTTTTTCCCCCCTCCTTGCTTTGCACTACAGTTTGCCTTATTATTTATTCTTTCAAGAAGGCACATTTCCTTTCTGTACAGTCTAGCAGAACTGATCCCCACTCCCACCCCCTATAAAGTCTCTGCCATCTATTTGGTTTTTTACACGAGGCCTCACTATGTTGTTTAGGCTGTCCATGAACTGTCAGTCTTCCTGCCTTAGCCTCCTGAAAGGCTGGCATTACAGGCACCTGTCATGGCTCCAGCCACCTGTTTGTCGATCTGGCTACAAAATAATTTAAAACAAGGTGACCCAAAGGGGATTTCTTCTGCCCTTAGGACAGCCTGCTGGGGGAGCAGAGAACTCTACTAGCTGTTTCCTGAAGGACCAGCGAGTATTTTCTGGCTGATGAAAGTCATGGGGTGGGGAAGAAGATAACACAGTTAAGTCCAAGACAGGGGACTAAGGTTGGCAAAGGCAGGCACAAGGAACCCGCCCACCCCGGACAGGTAGCAGCAGTTCCAGTATTTGGTTCTGGACAGGAACAATCAAGTCCTGAACAACAGGCAGGCCAAGGGTTCAAGTGTATGAGTTCTGAGGGTGTGTCAGCTCACCTCCTGCTTCTTCTCCTTCTTCCCTCTTGGGAATCTTTGCAGGTGCCTTTGATGGTGGATTGGCATGTATTTTCTTTCTCTTGGGAAATGCTTTCACGACGCCTCTGGGGTCCATTGAAGTATGGTTGGATCCTGGCTCTTCTGTCTAAGGGTTGGTCAGGGTAGATATCATGGAGAAATCCAAAACTGAGTCCCCCAACTCTTGCCGACAGAGATAGGGTCTCTACTGATAAGGCCTCAGGGATTGCAGCCCCAGGAGTCTCTGAAAACCCAACTAAATTTCTGTGCGTTATGCCTACCTCTATGCTCAGCAGCCTTTCAAAGGTAGAGCATTGGGGGAAGCCAGGGAAAGGCCGGGAATCCAGGGTGAGGTCTCCTGAGGGGAGGAAACGATATCATTCTTCAGAAGGCTCACTCTGACACTCAGCTCAGTGTCTGCCGCAGCTGCATCGCACTCTCAAAGGGCTTTCAGGCTCCGGAACGGAGCCACAGCGTTAGGAAGGTCTTCCTCTCCCAGAGGAGGGGAGATGGGAGGGCATCGCACAGAAACCCCGCAGAATTCCGCTCTACTCCCAACGTACTCTCGCAGAGACACAGGCAGTGCAGAGCTTCAGGGGGACACTGGGAACGCTGCCTTCTGCCTCTCTGCTGGGGTGCTGGCCCACAGCTGCTGGTAGATGGGGCGCGGCGGCAGCAGGTGTGGGGTGCCCTCCGGGACGGGGGAGTCTCAGCCTCACAGCTGGGGGCGAACACCAGGGCAGGTGCGCGGCAGCCGCCGCAAGTGCAGCTGGGGCGGCCCACGGACTCCCAGCTGCGAGTTAGAGGAGGTCCCACCCACAGACTCTGGCCCGGGACGGGGTCAACTTCGGGTGGGGCTGTTCACCTGGCAAAGAGGAAAAAACCACTTACCAGGGGAGGCAATGGGAACCAATAAGGGAATGGGAAGGAATGGCAAACGTCCAAACACCTTCCGGGTCAGCCGGAAGTGACTCTCGGTGGAACAGTTGCCATGGCAGCTGCGGGGCGCGCGGCTGGGCGCAGTGAAGATGGCGGTGACTGGCTGGTTGGAGAGTCTGCGGGCGGCCGAGAAGACAGCGCTGCTGCAGGACGGTAACGCGAATTCCCGCGTCCCTTCCCCCTGGGTCCGGGCCTCTGCTCCGGAGCCCGGAGAAGAGCCTCAGGGTCCGGTGGGCCGTCAGCCGGGCCAGCTCCTACATTTGCAAATGAGGAAACAGGCTCAGAGAGATGACAGGACTGGAACCCACTTCTTTGGACACCTTAGTTTTCCCTAAACTCTCTCTCCTCACTTTGAATTTTGTGGCTAATACATTCTTTCCACATTCATTTGCTCCTTATTGCTGTCCTGAGTAGCTAATTTCCCACCTTGTCTTACGAGGAAACTGAAATCCAGGAAGGTTTTAGGCCAATCCCACCTCCCCCAGCCACTGAGTGCTACAAGTGGATCTTGACCTGGACCCCACGAGTCTTAGTCTGGGAGTTCTATGGCTGATGCCAGCCTGGTGTCACAGAGAGGTGAGAAACTGGGCTCTAGTTCCACTCTTCCATTCATTGCTACCACTGTTATCTCTGAGGTCTATTTCACCTGTATTGTTGTGTTTGTAAAGTGAATCTTTAAATGTTCCTTGGGTCATTAGGGGCGATAGGTTAAGGACCAAGGGCTGTGCCTGGAAGAACGGGCACAGAGCTATGAAGCCCACGGTTTTTCCCACCCTAGAATTGGCCTGTGTAGCGCCCCCTCTGCTTCAGGGTTCTTTCCTGGACTTGCTTAGCAACCAGGGTGAATTGGGTCTGAATTTCTGAGGCTTTAAAGCGAACAACTGCGGACTCACAGGTAGAGGCCAATCAAGGAAGCCTGGAGTTTGTGGAAATTAAGATCAGCTGCTCATTTGCTTGTTTATGCAAGATTTAGGAAAACTTTAACTGTGTACCAAGCTCTGCACTAGAGCAGATAGAAAAAGACATGTTCTCCCCACAGTTCACAGAGTGGTCAGGAAAAAGACATAAGTAAATAATAGTGTGTATCAAGTAGAGGTTGGAACTTCTATTTGACAGCAATATAAAAATGCTGCAAAGGGGGGTTGGGGATTTAGCTCAGTGGTAGAGTGCCTGCCTAGCAAGTGCAGGCCCCTGAGTTCGATGCCCAGCACTTCCCAAAAGCTGCAAGAGCAAGAAGATGGACATGATCGTTTCTTTGGAAATAGGTTAGGTGAATATTTCTGGGTCCTGAGGAGTTAATAGGTGTTTAATAAACATAGAAGGATTGTTATTTGAGGAAGAATGACTTAAGGTGCATGTAAAGGCATGGAGGTGTGAAAGTTTACAGCTGGTTATTTGAGGAATAACAAAACATTTATTGGTGTGAAAGCATTCACCAGTCATCACAAACCACCTGCAGAGGTAGTCTACTAGGTGCTAGGATGCAAGGGTGAATAATAACAGGGTCCCTTTTTGCAAAGCGCAATGAGGAGAAATGGTGGAAAATGAAGAGATATTGCAGATAAATTGGGGCATATTGTAATCTCTTATGCCATGTAAAAGATTCTGGGCATTATCTCATAGGAGAGTGGATTTGCTTTTATTTTTATTATGGTAAGAAATATACCATAAAATATACTATGCTAAGCATTTTTAAGTGTGCAGTTCAGTAGAATTAAGTACACTCACATTGTACAACCATCAGTACCATCCATCTCCAGAATCTTTTCATCTCCTTCAGTTGAAAGTCTAACCATTAAACCTAACTCCCCATTCCTTCTTCCACTCAGCCCCTGCTGAGTGGAGGGGCTTTCTGTGTCTATGAATTTGACTACTCTGGGGACCTTATATAAGAACATGAAAGTTCAAATCACACAACACACTATTTGTCCTTTTATGACTGGCTTATTTCACACAGTATCATGTCTTCGAAGTTCATCTTTCTAGCATGTGTCAGAATATCCTTCCTTTTTAAAGCCGAATAATATCCCCACTGCATGTATATGTCTGTGTGTGTATGTGTATATATGGCATATTATTCATCTGTTGGCAGACACCTCAGTGGCTTCCACCTTTTGAATATTGTGACTAATACTGTGAACATGAATGTACAAATACCTATTTAAATCCCTGCTTTTACTGCTGCTGGTCATAGGACAGTGTTTAAACAAACATTTCATCAGCCAGGATTGTGTTCTTTTGTTAGTAGCATCAAAAATGATGCTGTTAAGATTGTTTTCCAAACCAAAAAATAATACAGTATTGACTATATGGCTATGCCTTGTCAAACCACCTAGCTTTATGCTCTTGGACAAGTTTCATGCCCTTTAAGTCTCAATTTTCTTCATCTGTGAAATATAGGAGACATATAGGATTATTATGAGAATAAAATTTGTTAAATCATGTAAAGCGACTGGGGTGACAGTGAATACTGCATTCTGCCTGAACTCAAGACTGGATGCCAAGAAGAAATGATGGTCTGGCCAGATACTCTCAGCTACTCACAGGCCATACTGTGTACCTCTTTCCTGACAGGAAAACCCCTTCCATCTCTTGGGAACCATCCAGATGGTT
This sequence comes from Hystrix cristata, assembly GCA_004026905.1. NCBI lineage: Eukaryota > Metazoa > Chordata > Mammalia > Rodentia > Hystricidae > Hystrix > Hystrix cristata. The sequence continues at coordinate 239,502 of PVJO010000211.1, forward strand.
TAGTGTGGTGGATCTTAGGAATCTGCCCAGAGTATCTGTAAATTTGGGGTAAATTTTCCTGAAATACAAATCAGGAATGACTCAAGGGAACTATGTCCCAAAGGAGTGATTTAGACAGGAAAATGTCACCATAGGACTCTTAGTTTTAAAGCTTATGCAGGGTATGAATCTACTAGGCATTGGTGCCTTTTTTTTAGTCTGAGTAGCCTACCTGTATCTACTTACCTGTCTGCAAAAAGGAGGAAGAAATTACATAGCAGTACTTAAGCAGATGCTTCTGATTATACTAAATGGGAAGAAGAGTTGGGCTAGGAAACTTCCTGGGATTCTTCTATTCTTTCAATGGATGATGCACCAGTGTTTATTCAGTCTTTCAAGACTGGCCTAGGGATGTGTAGTAGAAGACAGAACATACGTGGCTGGGACTTGCTGGCTCAGGACACCCTGCTTGACATCCTGAGCACTTAGGCTAGTTTTAAGAAATGGGGAGAAAAAGACATTTGATGTCGTTCAACTTGAATGCTTTTCAAAATGTCATAGTATGTGATAAATGCGCCACTGTGGCTATGAATGAAGCAGTAGAGAGGCCCAGAAGACGAAATGCTTAATTCTGCCAAGGTGGCTGGAGGTGATGGTTAAGGAAGACTTCCCAGTGGAAGTGATATGTGAGCTGGATTTTGAAGGGTGAGGAGGAGCTCTGCAGATGGGAAGACGTGTGTGCTGTTATTGGAGAGGAAACAGCCGAGCAGAGATGCTCAGAGAAATCCTTAGGAAGGAAGTGAGCTCAGGGACATGGCTTAAAGGAATGGCGGGGGATGGTCGTGGGAGTTCATGGGAGGCTCTGGCATGGTTTTTCAGTACTCCAGGGTGGCTGCTGTTTCCCTGGTAGGTACCTCCTTCAGTAAGGGGCAAGACAAAGGAATGCTCTGAGATGAGGTGCCCTCTGCTTTGCATGTAGGAAGAAGAAAGGTGCATTATTTGTTCCCAGATGGGAAGGAAATGGCTGAAGAATATGATGAGAAGACAAGCGAACTTCTTGGTAAGTAACAGGCTCCCACAGAACCTTTAGGAACACTTGGAGCTGATGGAAGCCTAGAAGGATGTTTCTAGCCTAAGGAAGAACCCAGCAGGAAATGTAGAAGCTGGGGAGACTGAGGCTGTCAGGCAAGATTGTTCCTGGGAATAATCTGGACACTGGGCGTAGGGCAGGAGCCCTTTTGGCCAGTGAAGCCCATCACACCTTCAGACAAATGAGGGGATGAATAATTCTTCTAAATTGCGGAGCAGGGTGTAGAGAAGCAAGCTTCACAGAGAGGATGGTATCGGAGGGAACCTTGTAGCCGAGGAGTGGTAAGGCCAGGGCTTTTGCTTGCTTCTGGTTTTATTTTCTGTGGTCACTCCAGGAGCAAGGAAGTGCCAGGCAGCAGCTTCTGATCTGGCCTCCAAGGCATCATGGTACAGTAGCCCCCTTAATGGGCATCAGGCCACACCCCTGTGATTCCAGCTACTCAGAGGCTGAGGTAAGAGCCTCACAAGCTCAAGGCCAGCCTGGACAACTTAGTGAGACCCTGTCTCAGAATAAAATGAAAAAGGGCTGATGATGTAGCTCAGTGAGAGCCTTGCCTGCCGTGTACAAGGCTCTGGGTTCAATCCCCAGTACTTCAAACAAAACAAAAACTCTTGTCTTTTATTATTATTACTATTTTTCATTAGTATGTGTCTGTGATACATAGTGGATACATTCATTGAGGGTAGTTGGAACATGTACATAACACATTTTAATTCTTTTTACATCCCTTTCCCCTCCCCCACAACATTTCTTAGTCCCCAAGAAATTTGCCAAAGATCTATCTCCCTATTTCCTATCTTATTTCATTTAACTTTATGGATTCAAGGTGCATCCCTTTCCCTACAAATAACTTTTATCCTTCTTTATGCCAGAGTAATACTCCATTGTATATAAATGTCAAATTTCCCTATCTGTTCATCTGACAATTGACATATAGGTCACTTCTACAATTTAGCTATTATGAATTATGCTGCTATAAACACAGGTATGCATGTATCATTGTAATATGACGCCTTTAACTCTTTCAGTAAGATACCTAGAAGCAGAAAAGTTGGGTCAAATAGAATTTTTATTTTAAATTTTTTGAGGATTCTCCACACTGATTTCCATACCTAATGGAAACCCTAATTTACCCTAACTTCATTCTTTTTTATGGCAGAGTACTACTCTATTGTGTATAAATACCACAATTTCTTTATCCATTCATCTGTGATGGTCATATAGGCTGTTTCCATACCTAATGGATACCCTAATTTACATTCTTACCAACAACGTAGAAGGGCTTCTTTTCCCCTATAGCCTCACCAGCATTTGTTATTGTTTGATTTCTTTGATGACGGCTTTTTTTTCTGGAGTAAAACAGTATTGTTTTAATTTGCATTTTTCTAATGGCTAGAGATGTTGAACATTTTTCCATGTATTTATTGGCCATTTGTACTTCCTCTTGAGAAGTGTCTATTTCAGTTGCTTATTTTTTGATTGGGTCTTTTATTCTGGGGGGGCTAATTTTTTTTAGTTCTTTGTATGTTATAGATTTTAATCCTCTGTCTGAGGTGTTGCTGGCAAAATTTTTTTCCATTCTGTAGGTTGTCTCTTCACTCTGTTGATTGTTTCCTTTGCTGTGCAGAAGCTTTTTAATTTGATATGATCCCATTTGTTGGTTCTTTTTTGTTGTTTACTTTTTTATTAGTATGTATTTTCCATACATAGATGTGTTTCTTTTCTTTTCTTGTCTTTTTTTGGTGCTGGGGATTGAACTCAGGGCATTTTGCTTGCTAGGCAAGCATTCTACCACTGAGCTAAATCCCCAACTCCATACATAAAGGTCACATTCATCATAGGGAATTTGTACCTGTACATAGTATGTCTTAATTCTTTTTTTACCCATTCTCTTCCCCTCCCTTCAACCTGTCTTCCCCTCCCCATTTAAAAAGCATTGTTTCTATTTTTTCCTGCCATTTTCATTTTTCCCTTTTCCTTTCCTCCCCTTCTCCCGCACCTTGTTTCCCTTCCCACTTGAACATGTTCTTCCTACTTTCCAATATCTACTCTCCATTTTGCTCCTTATTTTTCCTTTGGGTATCTTCACACAAGAGAAACAATGCAGCTATTTAAATTTGTGTGTCTGATTTATTTCACTTAAAATTATGGTCTTGAGGTGTATCCTAAAATTACCTAGAAATGACTCAACTTCATTCTTTTTTATGGCAGAGTAGTACTCTATTGTGTATAAATACCACAATTTCTTTATCCATTCATCTGTGATGGTCATATAGGCTGTTTCCAAAATTTAGCTATTATAAATTGTGCTGCTATAAACATGGGAATGCATATATCACTGTGGTATGATGCTTTTAAATCTGTTGGGAAGATACCTGGAAGAGGAACAGCTCGGTCAAATGGAACCTTCAGTTTTAGTTTTTGGAGGAATCTCCATACTGATTTCCATAGTGGTTGTACCTTACATTCCTGCCAACGGTGGAAAAGGGTTCCTTTTTCCCCATAGCCTCACCAGCATTTGTTATTGGTTGATTTCTTGATGGCAGCCATTCTTTCTGGAATGAGATGGAATTTCAGTGTTGTTTTAATTTGCATTTCTCAAATGACCAGTGATAGTGATGTTGAACATTTTTTCATATATTTGCTGTTTGTACCTCTTCATCTGAGAGGTGTCTATTCATTTCAGATGCCCATTTTTGGATTGGGTCTTTAAATTTGGGGTGGGGTCTGTATTTTTTTCACTTCTTTATATATTCTAGATGTTAGTCCTTTGAGGAGTAGCTGGTAAACATTTTTTCCCATTCTGTGGGTTATCTCTTCATTCTGTTGATGTTTTCATTTTGTTTTGTTTTTTGCTGTGCACATTTGTTGATTTTGGGGGGGGAGTTGGTGCTGGGCATCAAACTCAGGCCCTTGTGCTTGCTAGGGCAAGTGCTTTTACCATTGAGCTGAATCCCCAACCCATTGATGTTATTTCTTATACAACTGGGGTTCTGTTCAGAAAGTCCTTGCCTATGCTATGACTTGAGTTTTACTTGTCTTATCTTCCAACAGGTTAAGAGTCTCTGTTTTAATGTTTAGATCTTTGAATCATTTTTATTTTAGTTTAGTATATGGTAGGAGAGGGCCTAGATTCAATCTTCTGCATGTGGATAGCCAGTTTTCCCAGCACCATTTGTAAAGAGGCTGTCTTCTTTCCTCCAGCTTTTGCTTTCAAAGATCATGCCCCTTTTTCAAAGATCAGGTGGCTGAATATGTCTGGGGTTGTTTCTGAGTCCTCTATTCCATTGATCCACATGTCTGTTTTTATCACTGTAGATTTGTAATATAACTTGAAATTTGGGATTGTGATGCCTGCTGCTTTGCTCTTGTTACCAGGATTGCTTTTGCTGCTCTAAATCTTTCCTGGTTCCGTATGAATTTTAGGATTGTTTTTTCTATTTCTGTGAGGAATGATGCTGATATTTTGATTGGTATTGCATTAAAACAGTACATCAGTTTTGGAAGTATGGCCATTTTGACAGTACTGGTTCTGCCTATTCAGGAATAGGAGATGCCTTTTCCCTTTCTAATGACCTCTTCAGTCTGCTTTTTCAGGAAAAAAAACCCTCATTTTGAAGAATGAATCAAAGAGAGTAGACATGGTGATTATGCCGCAGTATCATTTCCCCTTAAGAATAGGCTTGTGAACAGGGACTTCCAGCTCAGATTTCTGGGAATTATTTGATTCGTCCATTCTCTCTTCCCAGGTACGCACATCAGCATTAGCCACTTCCCAGAGCAAGGTGCCTGGCTCTGTGACCCAGGTCCTAGGGCTGTCAGCAGTGGGAGTTGTTCTCTTTATTAAGCTGCACCTGAAAGGCGAAGACCAATGATGGAATCATGGGCTGCATTATTTTCTTGTCATTATTCTTGACTTTAATTTCTTCCTGGGCCTGATCGACATGTAGTATTGGTAAGGGAATTTCTTTTTCCCTTTTTCTGACAGCTCATAAATGTCTCAAACTGACAACATGGATTACACTGGTTTGCATTCTCTTAGTCTCCAGTCTTAAAATGTGTGCCCTGCGCATGTTCAGTCACAGAGTGAAGTGTTGATCCCTCCTTATTATGAGCTGCTTGGGTTCTAGTCCCAATTGGTTTAGTCTGCTGCTATTAAAAATCTTGATGTGTTTAGCATATGACACTGATTCGGTGGAAACCAATACAGTAGTAATATCCTCACAATGCATTGTAATTTATAGTGCTCCCAGGGGGTGACAGCCTTGGAATACCTAACAGGGGAGAACGCCTGAAAGCAGGGGTCACGTGGGCTAACCACTACCAGAACTGGGCCAGAAACTGGCCACAGCTTCTCAGCCCAGCCCCCAGCGTCACCTCTCTTCTCTGCAGAACAAATAAAGCGGCTCTAGCCGCTGTGGCTGTAAAAACAAACAAACAAAACCTAGCCTTCTTTGTTGTGCTTGGACATGAAATCAAAGTTAAAAACAAGTCTGGGTTCATTTGTAGAACTCTCTGCCCCAGTATCCCACATTAACCTGTGACTTCTAATGGCAGGTAGGGCAAATCTTGCCCTCCAAACTTGGTTTTCTTTTGGGGGGGGGGGTGTTGCAAACTTCATTTTCTTACAAGCAGAAATGGAGGGAGACACTGCTGGTCTTGGAGAGAGCCCCTCTTGGCTGAAGTTTGCCTAGTAATGACATTAACCCTGTAACTCACTGGGCATCAGGCCAAGTGCTTTACCTGAATGATCACACGTAATTATCTTCATTAAAGCCCTGTGACATAGGTACTGTTATCCCCATTTTACAGTTGGAAAAGCAGAAGCTCAAAGACCTCGTTGAGACTCGCATAATAGCACTTGCATAGCTGATTAGTTTCTGAGCCAGGAAACTTAAGAGCCTGTTCTGTCGAAGAGCCTGTGTTTTAATGTACAACAACATAGTGTTGGGAGTTAAGAATTATTAAATCCTACTCTCTTCTTACTAAGTATTTCCTTCCACAGAACGACCTGAGTGGGGCACTGATGAGCAGTAGGGACACCCCTGTTCAGCCACTGGGCCCCAACCTGCTTGTAATGGATCCATTTCTTACTCTTCTGCCCCAATTCCCACTCAGCTGCCCTTTCAAAACACTAGCCATTGTTAATCTTTTTGACACGGGGCTTCACTCTGTATGCCAGGCTGGGCTCTAGCTCCTGGGCTCAAGTGATCCTCCTATCTCAGCCTCCTGTACAGATGGGACTATGGGGATGCCCCAATATGCCCAGCTATTAATTTTTAAGTATAAATAATCCCAGGGCCCAAGTTGGCTTTTGCTTGTACATACTGTGAAGTAAAGTATGGACATAGTTTTTGTGGCAGTAAATGGAAATAGTTTTGATTTTTCCAACTAACTGTACAAATTTGATAATTGGCCAGACTGGTTTTCTGTTAGAAAAGCTCAGAAGGTGATTTACAGAGGAAGAATTGCCAGTAGGTGTGTATCTATCTGTCTGGGACAAGTCCCTGCAGCGGGTGTTAATAAGCATGTTAGTGTCCTGCCCTGTCAGGGCTATTCATTCCCACCCCCTACAATGAATGCTGTATGTATTCATAGAGGAACAGACCGAAGGGCCTCCTAACAATGATCAGAACATCAAACCAGCCCCTGAAGAACAGCATGTCTGGGGGGCAGAGGCTGGAGGGCAGGCCATCCCCCAGCGATTACATTCGGATTACCGCTTAATCTGCTTTGGTATTTGACCGCCAGCCTATCCACCCCAGGCTACATTCGCATTCGGAGGATATTGAGCACTTTCATCCCCAGGCACTTCAGCAGCTTTATAAATGACCCACTCGATTCCCTTCAGCCTCCTCAGGGATGGGCCGCGGCAGCTGTTTAATAGCCACATAGCAATGTTGCAGTGTTTTAGGGCAGAAAAGAAGAATCCTGCATCCAGTTTAAGCTGCAGGGAGTATTTAGGAAAGGGGAATGTAATTATCCACATTGGAAGTGGGCCAGGCCTTGGAGCTTGGGGGAAAGAGGCCTTTAGGACCTCCACTTTCCAGCCCACCTGAAAGATGAGGCCTCTTGTTGTAGTCTGGGGCGTCAGCATGCTTCCTGCTGATTTAGGAAAGAGCCCCCAGGCACTCCTCCTCCTTACACTCCCCTTCAGACCCTTTACAGGGTCATTGAAAGTGTCCTTCCCAGGGACTGGCCCTGGCTCAGCAGGTCCCAGGGAGCTGCCTTGCCCACTGTTTGGGTTTAGCACATAATCAGATCAGAGTGACAGCAGGTGGAAAGAGTCTTCTGTTGCCACAGGAGCTGTCCTTGAGTTCAGGAACAAAGACGGGGACAAGAAAAGGCAAACTGTATTTTGCATGTGCACGCATGCCCGCATGCATGGGAAAAATAGGACTTTGCCAAAATCATTTATGGGATTTTAACTCTTGAGGGACTGGAAATGAAACTTGTTAGATGGAAACACCTAACAAATTACTTAATTCCCAGGGCACTTAAAAAAAGATGAAACCACCAAGAGTGCCACGCTTCTGTGACCTGAGTACCTTTTAAGGTCAGATGTGAGGAAGCAGCAGGCTTTTGCTTGAGTCCTTCTTGGGAAGGTGTGGGTAGAAACCGAGTATTCCTCCAGGGCCACACGAGACATCCAGTTTACTATGCTCTGTGATTACAGCATCACCTCATGTCTCTGGCCCCAGATAGCTGGCTTTTCCTTGTAATTAGTACTTTTTCAGATAGCTAAACCTTTGCCTTTTAAAGGCCAATATAGGAAAAGGAAATAGGGCTATTTAAAGAAATCTTTTTAAATATTATATACATTTATTGAGCAGTTATAGACTATAGTTTAGCTTTTCATTAATGATTCAAATTCTAGATTGAAAGTTAAGAAAACTAAAATTTATTTATTTATTTATTTTTGGGGGGGTTGCTGGGGATTGAACTCAGGGCCTGTGCTTGCTAGGCAAGCACTCTGCCACTGAGCTAAATCCCCAACCCCTAGAAACTGAATTTTAACTGTAGCTTTTATAAATTGGTCTCTTTGTTCCTCAGTATTTTTTCATACTCTCTACCCTAGAAAACAGTGGCAAGGGTTGAAGGTAAGCAGGCAGAAAATGCTACTTCTTATGTTAAAAACATAGGCACTGGGGGGAAAGATGTAAACATTGGACTAGTTGCTTTCCAAAGGAACTCCCACCCTTCAAACGTGTGGAGAGTATGTTCTGTTATATAGTGATACCATTGGAGACCAAGAGTGCTTGTGTGCCTGCACACTACGTTGTCCCAAGTGTGTGTGTAGTTCTGCCTTCCCATGTAAGCTGTCTCTGATGACTGTGGTCAGTATGTCTGAGAAAAAATTAATTTCCTGCCTTTTTTTTTCTACTGTGGTACTGGGAATTGAATCCAGGGCCTTCACACTGAACAACAACCCCAACCACTGTTTATTTTTTGAGACAGGGTCTCACTAAGTCACTAAGTTGCCCAGGTTGGGCTCAAACTTGTTATCCTCCTGCCTCAACCTCCTGGAGTGTACCACAATGCCCGGCTTCCTACCTTTTTTGCCTGTGTGCGCCAGGGATCGAACTCGGGGCCTTGTGCTTGCTAGGCAAGCACTCTAACCACCAAGCTAAGTCCCCAACCCTGACTCTTTCTATACATAGCTTTTTTTTTTGTCTTTCCTTGTAGTGCTAGACGTCGAACGCAGGCCTCATACATGCTAGGCACCAGCTCTACCACTGAGCTACACTCATAGCCTACATACAGTGCTTCATCTGTGAGGATCCACAAGTGATTTTTCCTATAATATGAGCAGGGCACATGGATCTCATGACAGTAAGCTGCTGCTTGGAAGTATTTGTCACTTTTGAGTTTATGATTATCACAGAGGCCCTCAGACTGCTGGGTTCCAGTTAAGAGAAATATTACAATGAATAAGTTTGGATATATGTATGCCTGGTCACAACCTATTCACTTAAGTATTTGCTTGTTTTTTTTGTTTGTTTTTTGAGACAGGATCTCACTATGTAGTCCAGGCTGGCCTCAAAATGGAGGCTATCTTCCCGCTTCAGCCTCCCAAGTGCTGGGATTACAGGCATGAGCCGCCACGCCCGGCCCACATTTAAGTATTCATGGGAAAAGTTGCCTGTGAAGCATATTTCCAAATTTTACTCTTTATTACTTTTCTTTGTAAACTTGAAGATGTATTTTTAGCGAGAATTTTTGGCCATAAATAATAAAATCACACTGCCAAATGCAGTGGTCCTTATAAAATCACCTATTCAAAGGGGAAGTTCAAACTTCACAACACGCTTTAGTTTTCAGCTTGCATGCCTTCCTTACAGCAGTAGGGTTGGCGCAGCTGCTTGGCAAACCATCTGCTTGCCTGATGTTAAGAATTGGGCTGGCACTGTCCCCTGTAGCATGCCCCATCCAGGGAAAGGAGCCACACGTGGAAACGACTGCAGCTGCGTGCAGGCACTTTCTACAGCACTGCAGAGATGGCTGGTCAGGTTGGAGGGATGGCCCAGATGGCAGCGCAGGGAGTCGGGGCTGTGCCATGGAGAAGGTCCCCCGCACGGATAGGCTGCGTGACAGAACTGAGTAAGGTTCCTGAGAGGCCCAGCAGGATTTCCAGGTAATATCCATTGAACTGCCGTAGTTCTTGGACTTAGAATTTTCTTAACGTTTGTGCCTTATTTTTGTTTGTTGGTTTGTTTTGCCCTTTTTTTTTGGTACTGGGGATCGAACTCAGGGGCTTGTGCTTGCTAAGCAAGCTCTCTACACAGTGAGCTAAATCCCCAGCCCTGTGCCTGATTTTTTAAAAATGCTATACAAACATCTAGATTTTAAAAAGGAAAAATAGATTTTTTTGCACTATAAATTTGCAAATATAAAATGACATCACTTTATAAAAAATCATAGATCTGTAAGTTGTATGTTTAAAGTACAGTGTGTGCCTAAGATTTTGTTTGTTTACTCAGTTTTGCAGTGCCGGGGATGGGACCTAGGGCCTTGTCCATGCTAGGCAAGCACTTTACCACTAAGCTACACACCAGCCCAAGATTTGGTTTAATTATAGTTTCTGAGCTTTTTTTTTTTTTCAAAGCTAGATACACCATTATAAGAAATCACTGTTCCTAGCCCTCAGTTTTCTCCTTGCTTGATGCCTCTCTGGAGGTGTCTCGACTCCCTTTGGCGCCTCACAGAGCTTCATCCAGCTTCTCTGACTGAGCGCCAGTGAGCTGGACTCTCTGGTTGTCTGATCGGACATGATCCGCTCAGGTGCACAAAGCTCCCGCTTTGGTCCTGTTGCAGTGGCCTCTGGAGATGTCGGTGATGCAGTAGGACAGCACAAAGATGCTTTCTTCCCTGTAATCCCATTGCTTCTCTCCCCAGTGAGAAAGTGGCGTGTGAAAAGTGCCCTGGGAGCCTTGAGCCAGTGGCAGCTCGAAGTGGGAGAGCCAGCGCCCCCAGGAGCAGGGAGCCTGGGGCCCGAGCTCATCAAGGAGAGCACAGCCAGTGTATGTCCAGGGGTCTTGGGTGGGAGGCTGCTGGCCCCTGAGGCAGGGACCATGACCTATGTACTCCACGTTTCCAGTGTGCCCACCTGGACACAGACACTGTTGTGTTTGAGTGAATGCCCAAAGGGTTTCCCCAGGGCACCTTGGTCTCCCATGGCAAGGCCTCCAGGGCTAGAATGTCAAAGTTGCTAACCACAGGGGAGCTTGGAGAGCCGACGGCTTCCCATCTGGATCTGGGTAGAGCTCTGGGGTGGGTGGGAGACATCCCTTCCCTTCCTTGCCCAAGAGTGGTTCTTTGGTTGGATTTGCCTTCTGCAGCCTATCTTCATGCGAAAGGATACCAAGATGGCATTCCAGTGGCGGATCCGGAACCTCCCCTATCCTAAGGATGTCTACAGTGTCTGTGTAGCCCCAAAAGAGCGCTGCATCATTGTCAGGACAACCAACAAAAAGTAAGTCAAATGTGGGCACCTGTCTGTGCATGTGTGAGCAGGGAGTGGGTGGGGCTAACTCCTAGGCTGTTTACCTGGGAAGAGAGAGTGGCCTCTTCCACTAGTCCCGAGGGAGGAAGGCAGCAGAGCACTGAAGGTGGAAGGGTTTCTTCTCTGCAGAAGCAGCCTGAGTAATGTAATCAGCTCCATCAGGGTAGCAGAACCTGAACGTGTGTCCTGTACAGTACCTGGCATGGGACTCAGTAAATATTTGTTGAATGAATAAGGGGATGAGGAATCATATGACCCTTAACTTATGATCTCAAGTCATTCTGCTATAAGATTATTATGACTGTGACCTCCTGGCTGGATCCACTCCACTGGGAACTTGGCCTGGTGACATCACTGTCAGAGCTAGCATGGAGCTGGCTCAACTGTCTCACGTGGCAGTTGTGGGACTTTAAATACCAGACTGGACAATAGTAACCTGGTCCCTTCCTGGATAAAGGGATAGTGAGCAGATGCTTTGGTTTCTTGGAAGTCTCTGGCATTCTGTTTCAAAAGGGGTACTCAGCTTCCTTTTGTGGCCTGCGAGGGGAAGGCAGACTGTGGGAGTTGAAAGGACAGAAAAGAAGGTGGCCACCAAGATGATCACATTTGAGTTTCTGGAGCTCTGAGTGATCGCAGAAGAGCCCTGAAATGACGAGTCTGGATCTGGGCTAGAGGGTTTATAGTGTGGGGCCAACTCCCATGAAGTGGCTTGGGGCATTGCAGTGGAAGGTTTTGGTTTGTTTTGTTTTATATTGGTGATCCTAAGGAATGAACCCAGGGCCTTCACACTTAGCTACATCCCCAGCCTTTTCTAAATTTATTTTGGGGGGTTGAGGATTTAGCTCAGTGGTAGAGTGCTTGTCTAGCAAGTACAAGGCCCTGAGTTAGATCCCCAGCAGCTCCTCCATTTTTTTTTAAATTTTGAGATAGAATCTTGCTAAGCCACTAAATTGCCCAAGCTGGGCTCAAACTTGCAGTCTTTCTGTTTGATTTATTACAGGCATGCACCACCATGCCTGGCCAGTGGGAGTTTTTTAGTTAGCAATCCACAAGCTGTGACGCTACCCAATGCACTTCATAGGGTGCTGTGCCTAACCCCGAGGTGCCTGTATCCATCCACTGCTCCTGTCCCTCTCCTGGTGGTGTGTGTGGCTGGTCTCCCTTGCCTCTCCCTTAGGTCCACGAGGCCCACAGGGAAGCAGGGCGACTTTCAGGTTCCCCTAGTGTAGCCCTGGGTTCTGCACTTCTCTTGTGACCCCCATACCCCATCACTTTGGCAGGGTTAAGGGGACAGGGGAAGGGGTAGAGATGAATGAATTAATTTCAAGATTATTGCTGTACATGCAGCCAGCAGCCCCTGCAGTGGGCCTTGTCTATAAATATAAAGTCATAATAATAAGGGTTTGCGTTTATAAAGCACATTGAAGCCCTCAGATAAAAGGCAGTTTATTCCCGTTATTGTTCTCATCATTAACAGGAGTCAGTGCCTAAAGTGGAATTTAGCAATTTCAGACAACAGAGAAATTGCCTGTAGGAAAACAAACTCCGTGCTTCAGCAAGCATTCCCTGGCGTAAGAGGCCCTAGGTCCAAACTGGGAACAAAAATGCTTCTGATAGCATTTGAATCTGCAGCTTAGCACTTTGTGGAGCTGGCTGCTGCCTCCTTTCTGTCCCCCAGAGGTCACTGTCGAATACAGATATCAGGCAGAAATGTGATTACAAGGGAGTGAGAGAAAAGAGGGTAGCTAGCTCACCAAAAAATTCATCTGCGGGCAAGTCCTCTGGGTCCCATCTCCTGCACTCATCTAGCCATAGGTGGCGCTGTTGGCCTGGCACTTCATGGCCAGATGCCCATTTCAGGCCCAAGGGCAAGAGTCAGGGGCATTTTTGAAATGCCGGGGAAGCCAGGTGGGGCAGGACTGGTGCCCTGGGAGCGAGGGGCTTTACAAAAGGCAGAAGAGTATTTTGGGGCCCACTTTTTTGTTTTAGAATTTTTTGAGACAGAGTCTTGCTTTGTAGTCCAGACTAGCCTTGAACTCACAGCAGTCCTCCTGTCTCAGCCTCCCAAATGCTAGGATTGCAGGTGTGTACCACCAAGCCCAGCTTTTGGTGCCCACTTTGGAGCATATGCTGCACTTGTGGCCCAGTGTCCCATCCTGGTTCAGCCCTGCTCCCTGCAGGACCTTGTGTTAGGAGGTAAGTTGAAGAGGCCACAACACCCTTAACCAGATCTTCCCTGGTTGAGGATTTAGCTCAAGTGGTAGAGTGCTTGCCTAGCAAGTACAAGGCCCTGAGTTCAATCCCCAACACCAAAAAAGCAAAACAAAACAAAATACCAGATCTTTCCTGAGTCTGGTTTTCACCTTTACTTGTAATGTGTTCTATACCTGTACACCCACTCATTGAACAAAACTCAGTGGCTACTTCTTCCAGCAGGGTACTGTTATAGGCTGTTTTCCGATCATCACACCATCCAGAGTAGGCAAGGCAGGTATTTCATTCTTGTTGATATATTAACAGCTGTATGAATGACACATAAAATCAGCATGAAGGATCAGCCTACTGAGAAGAGAGAGCTGGTGCCCTTCTCACTTGATGCCCAGTGTCCACCACAGCATGGTATTTTTCTCTGATCCAACCTTTCTTTACCTGCAGCTTCCATGTCTGTCCCAGTTCAGATATTCTAGAATGTATCTTTTGGCCACAACCAGACAGAGTAGCCTTGTTGACACCTGCCCTATCCCTGAAGAACTGACCTGGCCACTTGTCTTGAAGGAAACGATTCTAGTGTATTGTGTCCTTGGTCTCTGCTAGTGAGAGATGAACCAGGGAAGGAGCCCTGTGTAGCACCACCTGACCCTAATAAAAATGTGTAGAAAAAAGGTTCCTAGTCTCAGCCCAGAATCTGGTAGCTGTAGGTGGGATGAGCCAGGGTGCTGGAGTAGGAAGATGTTGGCTTGAGTCTGGCTGTGCCACATTTAACTCATATTTGGGCAAGGTTTCCTCACCCAACACAGGAGCAGGCCTACACTACCTCACAGACCACGAAGATGCCTAGAAGTAGGGCTTCAACAGTTTTCTGGAAATTGGGATCTGAAGATAGCTTGGTTGATTGAACATCGGTGGTACTTATCACTGTGGGAGGTGTTAGTCAGCATCACTTGAAAAAGGGGTTCTGTGGTCAGACAAGTTGAGGACAGTCTGCTCCCACAGGCTTCCCTTTGGTAGGCTCTGAGAGCCAGGAATGTGTGTGGGTGTACACTGTGACTTGTAGCAAGGGTACTGGGAGTTGGGGACCCAGTTTACTCAGAGCCTTGAGGCTTAATATTCACCTGCTGCTATTCTCAGACACCTACGTCATGCCAGAGGTGCAGAGCAGGGGTGTGTAGGGCAGGGCTCATAGCCATCCTCCAGAGCTTTCTTGCTGAGGGGCCTGTGGATGAGGAAGGATGGGAGTTGGGGAGGGGATAGAGGAGAGAAAGGGGTGGAGGCAGGAGGCCATTTCTGAAGTAGCCAAAATGAAGGCGCTGTCCTGGACCCTTGGACAATGGCTCATAATTTATTTAGTGTAGCTCCTTGATTTGAGGAAGGAATTTAGAGGAAAAAAACTGAGGCCCAGAAATTAATTGGCCTACAGGGTCAGGAGTCCCACTCTAAGTCTTTTGAAGACTGGGGACACTGAGAAAGGATGGCCACTGATATGCTGGAGAGAGTGTCCAGGGGACCTGCAGGTGGTTGGATTCCAAGGCAGACAACTTATCCATTCCTGAGCATCCTCACTTTTGCACCGATTCCCTGTATCCTTGGACAGATGCAGGGAATCTAGACCAGGTGGTCAGAACGTGGAGCTACAGAGGGTAAGAGATTTGGGGAATTCACTGATAATAAAGGCTTTTTACATGTAACAGTTTTGTGATTTGGCACGCAAACCTAACTCTGTGCCTCCGTGTCCTCTTCTGTAAAAGTAACCAACCTGACAGGGTTTTTAGGAGGATTAAATGTGTTTGCGACAGTGCTTTGCACAAAATAAGCATCAAATTAAGGAAGGTCATTCCTGGGTTGGGGGTATAGCTCAGTGGTAGAGTGTGTGTTTAGCATTGCGAGGCCCTGGGTTTCATCCCTAGCCCCAGGGGAAAAAAAAAGGAAGGAGAGAGAGAAGGAGGGAAGGAAGAAAGGAAGGAAGGAGAGAAACGTCATCTTTCTTTGGCTGGGACTGAGAATAGTGAGGAAGTGGGAATGGGGAGAGTTGGTATCTGTGGGAAGCTGGGAACTACTCTGCTTAAGGGTTAGCTTTTAGCAGAAACAGAAGGAGGTCTAGGGGATGGAGATTTAGTTCAGTGTTAGAGCAACTGCCTAGCAAGTGCAAGGCCTTGAGTTCAATCTCCAGAGCGTGCGCGCACGCACACACACACACACACACACACACACACACACACACACACCCGCCCAAAAAGAGGAGGTCTATACAGGCAGGCATATGGTCTTGTTTCTTTTTTACCCTTAAATCACCAGTTCACAGCTCAAGGCCCTAGTACACTGTAGGTGCCGAATAAATATTAGCTGCTCACCTAGAGCTGCCTGAGGCTGACAATTCTGACTTTTCCAGAGCACAGTGGGGTCCCTCTCTTGTCCAGGTGCTAATGAAAAAGTCAAGTGCAGATCCTGTCATGGCAAATCCAAGGCTGGGGTACAGACATGAGAAGGTGCTGGGCTAGGAGAGAAGCCATCTCTTACCTCCTAGAGCTCGACTGTCAGGAGTCTCTAAGTTGTTTTACCTCACCCAATAAACCAAATCTATTTCAGGAGACCTGTAACAAAGCTGAGCCTGGGGGCCTGCAATGCTTCTGTTTCCAGTCTGGTGGTAGGAGCAGGACAAGGAAAGGGGGGCAAGCCATGCACCTCAACTTCCCTCTGATCCTGATGTGGCCACTGAGACCAGGCCCTGAAATTCTTTGCCCTTCAGACTACTCAGTTTGGGGAATAGCTGGGGTGGGGTGGGGTAGGTGCTACCTCTCTTCTGGTTCTGCTTTTTGTGTATATTTGCAGGGAAGATGTTAACACTTCCTAACAAGTCTTTGTGTTCACGTAATCTCTGCTGTTTAACCTTTGACTCCCCCCTATTATCAGTGTCTGCCACCTTTGCTGGCCAGACCAAGGGCCCCAGGAAGAGCCTTCAGCCTTGCTGGCTAGGAAGAGGATGTGGCAGGCATTCCACCCGTTTGCAGGCAGATGGATCGCCTTTCCCTGGGGCAGAGCTTTGGAAAAGAAAGCAACTTGTGGTGCCATTAGGATCCCCCCAGCCCCCACGCCTTTTGAACTGTCAGCCTCTAAGTAAACATTCTTTTCCTGCCTGGGTCCCAACACCTTGTGGGGAATGGGGAAGGTGGGAGGAGAGGGGCCCCAGAACCTCTGCTGAACTGAGGGATTTGGGCAGGGAGGATGGGGGCAAAAGTGCTGCATTGATGTCAACTTTCTGAGTCCCCAGGGCATTGTGGCCTTTGAAGTGGACTCAAGGTAGCTGTCACCACAAGGACCAGGACCCTGTGAAGTATTAAAAGCTGTCCTCTCCAGGCTCCTCACTTGAGTTTGTTTGTACCTGCCTGAGGCGTTTCCCTCTGCAGCCCACACAACCTCTGCTGCAGAAAGTGATGCCTTGCCTGGGACAGGTCTGACAGCCCTGGCCAGGGACCAGGCCATATGTTCATCAAGGAAAATGCCAAATGGGCCTCCTGTTAGAGATGAGGGGCACTGGGCAGGAGTGAGGAACTGTCCACTGACCCTGACTCTGAATCCACTGGCACCTGGCTGTGAAGCAGGCCAGACATTGTCTCTCTAAGCAAAGGGCTCAAATTCCCCGGAAGTCCATTGATCATATCATGGGCGTGGTGTTGCTATCTCTTTTTGTTTGCTTTACTAAAAGAGATCATTAATGTCTGACCTGGTATCTGAAGATGATAGGGACCATGTGTGGTTCGGTGTGGTGTCAAGGCCAGTGAGGTAGTCTAGGACCAGAGATCCACCTTCTGTGATGAGTCATTGGGTTCGTCTTCCCAAGGAGATTTCTGTTACAGATGTACTTTTCTTTGTGATTTAGGAGTCAGACTAACAAAGCCTTTTTTTCTTTCTTTTTTTTTTTTTTTTTTTTGTGCTGGGGATCAAACTCAGGGCCTTGTGCTTGCAAGGCAAGTGTTCTACCTCTGAGCTAAATCCCTAGCCCCACAAAGCCTTTTAAAAGACCCTCGAAGAGACAAAGGTTGCTGAGACCTTCAGTGGAAGTCCCATATAAAAAGCAGCTATAGAGGCCCAGCTTTGGGAAATAATCCCCAAATACTGTCTTTATTGTCCCTTGGTGGATCATACATCCCATGTTCTGGTGCCCCGTGAGGCTTGGGGTGCAGAGAAGGTCCGGACTGCCTGGGCTCTTTGCATATCCCAGGAGGCATCTGTCTTTGGGAGTCTGAGCCCTGTGGTGGGAGTTACTTTGGGCCCCTGGTCTAATCGTGGAACTATTAACTGGTTCTGCGCTTCTCGTGTCGGGTGGGCCGTAGGGCCAGCATCCTTTTCTCCACCAGCCACCAGCCTCTAAAAGGTTGCTGCTCTAACTGGTTTCCCTTCTGCCTCTGGCTATGTGGAAGGTGGGGAGAAGTGTGTAGAAGCTTGGTGCAAAGCATCTGGTACCCAACTCTTGGGGCCACCTTGCTGGATTCCCCAGCGGCCTCTTGGTGTCCCCACAGGTACTACAAGAAGTTCTCCGTTCCTGACCTAGACAGACACCAGCTGCCCCTGGATGGTTCCTTGCTGAGCTTTGCTCATGCCAACTGCACCCTGATAATCTCTGTAAGATTCACCCAGATTTCTCGGCTACTACATGGGGGAGAGGTTCCTCTTTCCCCACCACTTCCCCGTCCTCTGCATCCCCCAACCCAAGGTGCCTGCTAGAGATCAGGCATCTCCAATCCAGCTGACAGGAAGGAGGCACAAGAGCACAGCCAGGTCATACACTTTACAGCTTGGTGAGGGCACAGGTAGATGGGGACGTGGTGGAAATCTCAGGACTTGGGTTCCAGCCCAAGGATGCTCCTACCCAGCCACATGACCTGAGCAAATCACTCAACCCTATGTGCCTCAGTTTCCTTCTGTGCAGTAAGGTGATCAGAAGGGGCCCAAGTATGAGTGTATAACTGAATTATGTCCTTTCTGGCTCTATCCACAGTATCAGAAGCCAAAAGCGATCTTGGTAGCTGAGTCAGAGCTACAAAAGGAGCTAAAGAAGGTCAAGACAGCCCACAGCAATGATGGAGATTGCAAGACCCAGTAACTAGCCCTTGCCTTATACCTCCTCAGTGGAGGATTCTGTGACACTTCCTGGCCTGGCTTTGCTGGCATGGGGTAGCCACCTGTCTCCTAGGAGCCATCCAGAGCCTTAAGAACTGCCCCAGGAGCACTGGTAGCTCCAGTTCACAGTCCTACTTCCCGAGTAAAATTCTTCTGAGTTACTACAGGTGGATTGCCCTTCTGTCCAGCTTTGTATGCTGCATTCCCCGGGCCCCCTAGCCTCCCCAGGGAGGGTACTGGTGTGACATCCCCTTCTCTATACTGGAGACTTTCAACGTAAAGGTTTCTGCCTCAAGAAGAGGATGGGAACCCATGACCCAGCAGGGCAGGGCATCTCTTCCAACCTGTCTGCATAACTCTTGAAGGAGTCTGGGTGGAAAGGGCCCTTGTACCAGCTTGGCTGTGGAAGTGGCTCAGAAGAAACCCCTTAAGGTAGGCATGGGCAAGAGAGAACTCTTGAAAACGCAAAAACCTTGGAAACAGAATATTAAGGTATTTTGGGTGAAAAGTCAGAATAAGGGTCACAGTGCTTGTTACAAGGGGTAGGGTGAAGGTCACCATGGGTGACAGCAGCTGAGCACCTCGGCAGCCTGGAGCCCTCCCACTGTCTCCTCTCTGAACCCCACAGGTTCCCCCCATCAAAGCTAAAAAGGTGGGTGGCCCATGGGCAGTTTTCCTGAAGAAAAGAAACCTTTGTTCTTTGGGACACAGCTAAGGCTGGTCCTTCCTCAGCACATGCATGCCCGAGTTTGAATCTCTGTTCCATCTCCCTTCTCCTCCATCTCTTCTAGCACAACCTGGCCAGTGAAGAACTAGATCTGTGAAACAGTCGAGCTTTATTTTTACAAAAACGATAGTAGCAGCATGCTTTCACAGCCTGCCTGAGGTGTAGGGCTAGCTGAGAACCCATCATGAAACCAGGCCATAGTGCCCCAGAAGGCTGGCCAAACTGAGGAGGGGTCTGACTGAGGAGGTGGCTGGTGCCAGTGAGGGCAGAGGGCCACTGTGAAGTCAGCAGCACCTCTCCTCCTCCTCCAAGCTGCCCAGGGAAGGCAAAGATGGGCAGAGCAGGATTGGCTTTTCCCAGGCAGACCCTCACCCTGGCCTCCCTGGGGTACGAGCATATTCCTACAAGCAGCAGGTCCTATCTGCTCACAGGTTCCATGAGCGCCCGTATCTTCAGGGCTTCAGGTGCCCCAGCACTGTGGCCACAGGTCCAGGAACACAGCAGGGTTGAGGAGGAAGCATCACCACACACTCCAGGCAGAAGAGGTTCCTGAGTTGCTGGGTTCCCAGCCCACAGGCAGGGGCAGTTTGTCATGGGTTTTTAAAGTCCAGGACGTGGAGGTTGTAAGAGAGCGCGGCATAGAGATGTGTGGTAGTGAACCTCAGGCAGTACACAGGACTGCTGAGTGGCGTCGACGTCAGTGGGAAGGCCTGGAGGGGAGGGCACAAGGAGTGGAGACCACTTTCCAAGTGGGAGATGGGGGTTCCCTAACCCAGGATTCCCAGACCCAGTGAAACAGGGTCATGTGCCACTGTAGGCTTCCTCCAACCCTCTCCTGGCACATCGTGGTGCAATGGGGGCACGAGGTAGGGAGACACTTACATGTAGGCAGCCCCTCTGGCGCCGGTCCCACAGCCGCACAACACCATAGTAGGAAGAGCCTGTGGCCAGCAGGTGGTTGCTGTCTGTTTGCAGGCAGTAGAGGGTGCTGTCGTGGGGCTCCTCCCACTCCATGACACATTTCCTGTCAAGGGAACACAGATGCAGAGAGGTTGGGGTGCCTCCTCAGGGGCCTGGGGGAGCTGGGTGGAGGGTTAGGGGAGTTGGGAGCCACTCTGGGGTGGGAGAGAGACGCCTGAAGCATCACCCCCCCCCCCCGGCACAAGTTGCCACTGGGGACTGAGCTACATCCCCACCCCAGCCCTTTATTTTTCATTTTGCAATAGGGTCTCACTAAGTTACTAAATTGCCCAGGCTAGGCTCAAACTTGCAATCCTCCCATCTCAGTCTCCCAGCGTGCTGAGATTACCAGCACACACCACTACACCAGCTCACCATCTTCTTTAGCCTAGACTTAACTGGAGAAGATGTCTTCTGTAAAGGACACTCTCCAAGTCCTGGACCAGAGCAGAAACATGTTTGTATTTTCACACAGCCAGCTACTTGTCATAGGACCTATAAGGGTGGGAATAAAGGCCTCAAAGGCTGGGACAGAATGCTAGGGACAGGCTCTGAGAAGTGCCCACCCTTATCAGGGCCTGTTGGCTAGTCTCCTGTTGGCCCAGGGCCGCCCACTGGTTGGGAGCCCAGCTTGACATGACCGTGCTGGACCCTTCCTTCCCAGCGCCTATCCGTAGGGCTGCCCAGGACTGCAAGGAGGAGCAAGACTGGCACTGGGTTCCTCCTGTGTGTTCTTCCAGCACACTCACCGGACACTGGTGCGGAGGTCCCAGTAGCGAACATAGGTGTCATAGCCACAGGACAGCAGTGTAGAAGGGGACTCATACGTGACGTCCAGCACCCCAGCCCCTGGGGGGAAGTTACTGCCCAGATGTGTCATCAGCTGCCCACTGAGGAGGGAAGAGCAGGGTGAGCGGCTGCCCCACCTTGGCCTGCAGATGGCACCACACTTCGGGAACATGCAGCTCTCCTTCCTCAGCTGATAAGACTCCCACCCCACCCCCTAGCTGAAGCCTCACTGCTGGACACAGCAGCCCCTCTGTCACACCTGCACACAGGCTGCCCACCACCCGCCACTCCGCTGGGGCAATGAATGGGCCTTGCTGAAGGGGTCGCCCCCTCCTGCGCACACACTCAGTTACTTTATACTTCTTGATCCTGCAGGTCATGCAGTTCTGAACTGCCTGAGTCCAATGCCTTAATTCCTGCCTGTAATCTGGGGCTCAAACCTCATGGGGAATAAAGACCACACAAAGGGAGAAGGGGAGTCCCAGGAGATGTTAAAACAAGCAAACACCTTTGTGTCTGGGGAGAGAAATCGCTGAGAAAGCAGCTTAGTGTGCTGGTCCCTGGTGTTCTGGCCCTCTGGCCCCCAGCCCGGGGCCAGCACGCCTCTGTGATCACAGCCCCTGGCCTGCTGGGCTCCAGCCTGCTCCCCCACCCTTACCCCACCCGGTAGCTGAGAGCAGATTACTGAGAAGAACAATTTCTTTGTGACTGTGTAATTCCCTCCGTGACCGCGGCAGTGGGCAGACCCCTTGCCCCATGCCAGACCCCTAGCAACCATGTAGGGGGGCTCTGGCCCTAGCAACTACCCCTCAACATCAGGTGCACCCGATAATTCCTGTGATGAGGGGACAGGTGGACATACTGACTTCTGCAGACTGTTGAGGGGAATGAAGGCGAAGGGGCACCCTCTAGGCTGGTGCTTCGGCTTGCTTTGCCTATGGCAGGGGAAATTCGCCACAGACACTTCACAGAGACACTTGGGTAAGACCCTGGCAGTGGGTGGAAAGGACTTCATGACTTCAGCAGCACAGCTATAAACAGTGCTCAGCAAAAGACCTGAGGTACACAAGGCTGCCAGCCACCTGACTAATGCAGACTTGAGCTCCAGGCCCCAGCACGCTTGGATTCGTGCCCTCACTGCCATCGTCCTTAAAGTCTGAGGCATGGAGTGAAGGAGGTGGCTGGGTTTCCTATTTGCCCACTCAGCCTGTCCCCTGCAAGCAGCACTACTGCTGTGTGGTACAAGGCTAGGTAGGCCTCAAGTCAGCACCCCTGTTCCCAGCCTCCTCCCAGGAGACAGTCTGGTCTTCTGCCCAGTGGCCAGGTGCAGGGTGGGGAGATGACAGGCCTCTCCGTGGGGGTTCTGAGGTCACTAACCTTGCTCCTAAAGTAGCCCTATGATAGCCACGTGGGACAGGATGGGGGTGGGGAGTGTGATTTGATCTCTGTCCTCCACAGTACACACATTTGTGCATACGAGGTGGGGGCTGCTGTACTCCACAATTCTCTTCCCTCACCTTCCAGATTTGGGGGCCCTACTCCCTCCATTAGTGAGGCCATAAGAATGATTGAGGAGTTCTCCCCTTTAATCTGTAGAAGTAATTCCATGTTTGTCTGTTTGAAATAGAAGATGAAAGGCAGAGATTAGGGGGAGGAGCACAGCATGGTGCTACCTGCCCACCTGATCCCAGGGTTCTCAGGGGAGAAGAGCTGGGCATCGACATGGGGCTGCCCAGGGCTGGCAGTGTAAAGGGGTACACCCAGACTGTGCTGCCAACCTGGGTCTGCCTGATCTCACCAACCAATAAGAAATACGCAACAGCCTGAGGGACCCCTGTCCGCATGGGGAGACTCAGCGCCCTCTCAGCACCAGCCACTAGGGGTCAGAACAAGCCCCATGAGCCCCTTTTCTGCCAGCTTGGCCTGGCCAAGAGCTGGGGAGCTTCTGCCATGTTCTCTGGTTCTCTGAAATGACCACACACACTTTAAATGGGCCAATAAAAAGATACAATTTCTTTTACCTCTGGGCCCAGGACCCTCGAGGCTCTGTGGTACAGAGCTTGTAAGGTTAAGTTCAGAGCATAAACGGACACACCAGGCTCTGGGAAATGGCCTGTCTCTTCAAATAGTGGCCCAGTGGTGCCATAGAAGTCCTGCTGGGGCTTTGATTTGGGAAAACAAACAGAAATGGCACTGTGGGCCCTCAGAGGCCTTCACTCCAGGCCCAATTTAACTAGAAAACTAGCTGCACTGCTGTGGTGGAAGGAGAGACTGGCCCAACAATAGCCCCAAACTTTGGGGGGAAGGTGCACAAAACCAGCTGTCTGTCCCCCTCATCCTCTCCTCCTGGGCTCCTTTTCTTAGTGCAAGTGTGTTCTTGTAAAAACAATTAGATTGCAATTGGTATAATGTGATGACCCCCAAATTCAGACGTTTCACCCCTTTTCTCTGGAAAGAATGTTAAGAATGCCTCTCGGTCTCTCCCCATGGTGGTGGTGGGGGGGTGCAGTCTTGGCTGTTGCACAGCTTGTGTGGGAAGAGAGCTACCACCCAGAGCCCCAGCCAAGAGAGGAGTGCAGGCCAAATGAAAAGTCCCTTCCCTTGCATCACCTGCAGACAAACCCTGGGCTTCCAGGAGCCACTGAAGGCTGGGGGTCCTCCACACCCCAGCCTCCCCAAGCCTGATTCCAGCAATTCACGCTTAACCCAGGGGAAGATAAAGACAGATGCAGCTGCCTGCTGGTCTGCAAGGGCCTAACGAATGAGCCGGCAAGGTGGGACAGCCTATACCTGGGCAGAAGGAAGCATGCCAAGTGCAGCCACATCCCTGCGTGGTCTCTTGTGAAAGAGAACCAGGTCTTCCTAGCCTGGTGATGTCAAACTTTTTAGAAACCAAGCGCCCAAACCAACCCAAAACCCCCATTATATATTGCAAAGTGCCAACACTGCAATTAAACCTGAATATCCAATGCTTGGGTGCTAGGGCAACTTGGCTCATGTGGCAACAGGGCTCTTTGTGCCCACTTTGGCACACATGCCATAGGTTTTCCACCACTGCTCTAGCCCAGGTCACCCTGCTGCTCAGGTCACTGCAGCTGGAAGGGGAGAAAAGGGGACCTGATGCCAGTCAGTGAGGAGGAAAAATAAATAAAACACTGACAACCCACCACCACCTTTGTGGGGCCAGCTAACTGCACATAGGTGCTAGGTCTGAACACAGATGGCCCATCTGGGAGAGGCCCTGAGTGCCAAGTTGGAATCAGGCACAGAGGCATCTGCCCCTACTCCCTCAGTCAGCCCTGCTAAGCCCTCTTATCCCAGCTCCACACATACCCCTCCCATACCACAGTAGCTCCCGCCTCCTAGCCCCCAAGTAAGGATGCCAGTGGCTCCCACACCATCTTCCAGCCATCTTTAATATACTGGGCTACTGATGATGCTCCCTGGAGACCCCATGAGTGTGCACTCCTGCTTCTGTCTGGGCATAAGGACACCTGGTCTGGCATACGCTACCCTGAAATGCAACAATGGCTTTTGGAGAGAGAGAATAGAAGGGTGGCAGTTTACCTTCTTACATCTCCTCTGTTTCCCAGAGGACAAATGGCCTGAAGGTATAAGCTAAGCCCAACAGAGAGAGAGGGAAGTTTCTCTCTCTTCCTCCTGTCTCTCCCCCCAACAACCATTAATTGTGCACTTTCTGTACACAAGGCATAGTGCCTAACAGAAACTACAAGGAGATGTGAGCTGTGACAGGAGGGCCTATCCCTGCCTCCAAGGAGCTTTCAGTCCAGGGAGGAAGTCCGAGTCAAGGAGGCAACTAATACAAGGCACAGCCTGCTGGGTACTACAGGCAGACAAAAGTTCTTGAGCGGAAAACATTTCTGGCTGAAGGGAATGGCTGACTTCAGTGAGTGACAGGATTGTGTCACAGGCAATGACAGGACAATGAGAGGGCCCAAGCAGAAGTGACAAAGGTGCAGAATGGGAGCGACCAGGCTGCTTTGGCAAAGGTTGGCAGCGTGAGGGGAACACGCAGCAGGACCCGGCCTGCAGACCACGGGGCCTTCAGGCACACCTCCTCACCTGGCATGAGAGCGGTGGGCCCAGTCTTGGTCCCTAATTGCAGATAAGGAAACCAAAGGCTACAGAGGAAGTGACTTTCTTCAAGTCATACAGCAGGAAAGGGCAGAGCCTGAGTCCATGCTATGGGCTGAGCTGGAAAACCAGGTAGCAGCATCCAGGCTGGCAGGAACAGAAAAGTCGAAAGCACATTCTCTTATGTGTCTGCTTAAGCCGGGCGATGGCTTTGCGTGTCACCTGGTAACAAAGTAGTTACCATACAGCAACTCACCTAGAGGAGTCTGTAGGCACCGGGCACTGTGCAGAGTGCCCCAATGAACCAGTTCACACGATCCTCTTAACAGGCCTACAAGGTGTCTATTTTTGAGACAGTCTTGTAATGTAGCTCAGGCTAACCTTAAACTCATGACCCTCCTGCCCCAGTGGTAGGATTACTATGCGGTGTCATAACCCCACTTTACAAACTGGAGCTCAGAGGTCACACATCTAGTAAGCAGTTAAGTCAGATTTTTACTCTTGCTGGTGGCACTCCCCATTTTCAGCATGGCCCCTGGTCAGTCCCCTGGACATCACCTTCCCCAGTAGACACCCAGGCTCACCTGCAGACCCTCACCCATGCCTCACATGCATCTTCCTGCCCCAGTGCTCAGAGACTGACCCTCCAGTGGAGCCAGTGAGAGAATCGAGGGAACAGACAGACTCCAAGTGTAAGGACACAAGAGTGACTGGAGAGGAAAGGAAGCCCACAGGAGCATCCCTCACCCCAGCCCCACCAGGTAAGAAGGAAAGGGACTTCTTCGTGCACATGTGTGTGTGCACCCCCAGCACCCGCCCATGCACACATGTTCCCACACAATGGCTCAAAGGCCAGGCAGCCGGGCAGCCCACTTTGTACTGCTAACAAGGGGGCCGTAATTACAGGAAGGGGCAGCCGGGCAGATAAAAGGATACAAAATTTCAACATCTGTTGCCATAAAGGGATAAGGAGAAGTGAAACGCAAAGTATCAGTTTGGTGTCAGCAGGCAGAGAGCCAATTTCAAAGAGTTCAGGGAAACAGAGGGGACAAGAAAGAAAAGGGGAAGGGGTGGGGGAGGAGAAAGAAAAAAAATTACAGGGTTCCTTAAAGAGCTAAGGAAAAAAGAGAATGAAAAAAGCTGTTGGTAATACTTTCAAAGGAGGAGGCAGGTACTTTAAAGAGGGGCAATTCCCATAATCACTCTGACTGAGGGCTGGGCCCCTACACGATGTCGGGGAGGAGAGCCAGTGGAAGAGACAAAGCCACACCTGGGTGGGATGGGCATAAGTGGTGCCCTCAGAGTGGCTGACCTGCCCTCAGCCACTCCTTCCTTCTCTAACCAGGTGCTCCACGCCATGCCAAAGCCGTTACATGCCCTGTATCCTGTACCCTGTGCTCAGTGCAGGGAGACCACACCTGGTTCCCAGCTCAGAGAGCTGAGCACCTGTGGCGGGCAGGCAGCCCTTATGAGTAGGCTAAGGCGATGCTCAATGGGAAAGGCCACCAACTCCAGCCATCAGGGTTAGATCGGGGAACACTTTGTGAGAGGCACTGTGTATGCTGATGGTGAGCAAGTCTGAGTTGGCAGCAGATGTGCTGGGTGCCAGGCAGAGCACTGGTTTGAGCAAAGCCTTGGAAGGGACATATAAAGCCCCTGCCAGAGTAGGTGGAAAGCTTCTTCCACGTATGCCCTCGCTAAAGAGATCTAGGGGCTTTGAGATGGAAATGGCGACAACACAGGGTCGGGGGATGACCCTGGCCTGGAGGGGCATCCACGCACTTACACACTGCCTGGCAGCAGTATCTAGCCAAAGACTCTGCCCTTGAACAGCTAAGTCACCAAAACCTCTTACCCCTTTCCCTAGCCCACACTTCCCAGGAAGGTGTAGGGCTGTGGCTGGACCCACTCTGATACCTTCAGGACTGGGGTCAGAGTCCTCCACCCTGAAGTCCAATTACTCAAGGCCACCAGGTGCCCTGTTGTGCCCTGTGCCAAATCCAGCTCAAATGGCCCATGGCAGAAAAGATAAAACCCACAGTGGGTAAGCCCACAGGGTGATAGGGTGGTGGTGATGTCAGGCTGGTCAGCTGAGAGGTGTGTGCCCAGCAGTCACACCTGGTGCCTTCCCTGGAGACTGCTCAGGGGCCCTTCTGAAATGCAGAGCATGCAAGATGGATCCAGCCTCCTTCAGGCCCCAGGCTTAGGAGCAAGATGGTTTTAGGAGTTTCTCTGGTCCTCACAGGACCACAGAGTCGAGCTAGGGCTACTTCAGTGGTGGGCTGTCACCAGAGTCTGTCAAAATGGGGATGCAGGAGATTCCAGCACTTGAGGAGTGGGGACTGAACTTGAAGACCATTGACTAAAGCAGGAGCTCTCTGGCACCTCACCATTGAGTGAAGGACTCCATCTTCCTCATTTAGACATCTCCTGTCCTTGGCCCAACCCCACAGTGCCCAGCTCCAGGATATAGAAGGCAAGGAGGGAGGGAAGGAGAGAAGGAGATGGACATAGCCAAGCTCCTTGCCACCTAGGCAACAGCGATGTTTGGCTGCCTTCTAACCTGTATGCACTGCCCCCCCAGCCCCCCAACCTACTCAGCCCATGGGAAGAATAGTCCCCTAGAGGTATTTGTGGATGAGGGGCTGAGGGAGCAGGAGACCCTGAAAGGGCTCTCCAGGCATCCTAAATAGTATAGGCTACCTGCAGAGGGACCCTTTAGAGACACAGACATGGGTGTGGCTCAGGAAAGGAGTACAGGTCCCCAGCAGAGTGCCTGTCCCTCCGAGGGTCACCCATATGCTCAGAGCACAACTGTCCCTCCAGTACCCCCACCTCTGAAGTCACAGCATACACATAAAAGAGAAAATCCAGGCGCTGCTCAGGTTTCAGCAGTGACAGGTTAAAAGCCAGGAATCCAGCCAGCCCTGTGCACCACGGCCGGGCCAAGCCCTGCCGGCCGGGCACTCCTCCTTGCAGGCTGCCTGTCAGTCAGGCTTTGGCGTTATTGAAAGATCAAACTTGGCCCTGCCTGCTCATTATCTTAATCCTATTTTCTACATGGCTTTATTATCTGCTTGGGCTTCTCTGGGAAAGACAGCTCCGGAGAGTCATCCTGTCTATCTGTTTCACCAAAAGCAGAGGCCTCCACCAGGGCATCTCCCCTCACTGCCTGCACACAGGACAGATGTTCACACAAGGCCTGGCTCTCTCCAGGGTGAGGAGGGGCAGCTAAGGGCTGGAGGAGGGGCAGTACCAACTGATGCCAAGGGTGGTCCTGCCACAGGAAGAGCCCACAGACTGGCCAAATGATGTGGTGGCCATGTCTCATCTGGCTCCATTAAGAATCAAGACCACAGCTGTCTTGTGCCCATTCTCGTTTGGGTTTGGAGTTGGTGAGATCTAGGGATTTCATAAGAGAATCAAAGGGCTGGTGCCTTAGGACTCTATCCTGACCTTAAGTTCCCACCAAGGCAGCCACAGACAGCTCAAGATGGCCTGGGCCATGGTTGCATACCTAGACCTCCCCTCCACCAGCTGTGCACCACCCTGGACCCGGACAGGTGATGGTGCCAGCTACCTGACTAAAGGAAATGGGCTCTCAGAAGAAATGCCCATCTGTGACCTGTGGCCTTACTGGCCAGAGCCTTCTTTGTGCCATGAGGTCAGCAGGCTCCTCTCCCTCTCCACAAGTGTTCTGAGGATTAACAAACCGCATGGTACCAATGTGGAAACAACTGTGGGGGGAAGAGCAGATGCTTGTGTGGGTTTAATGCCCCCAAGGTGTCAGGCACTGTGTGGTGCACTTTTTCACAGTCATTTTGTTCACACAGTTTTGTTAGACAGGGATAATGAATTCTCATTTTTCAGTTCCCACCATGGAAACTGAGGCCCAGAAGGTCCCCAGATCATTGGGATAATAAATGGCAGAGTAGTGATGGAACCCAGCACTGTCTGGCCACACAGCAGCACTCTTCCTGGAGCTCCTCACAGCTTCCCAGCACACCACCCAGCACACTTCTTCCCCTCCAGCCCTATTCAGAAGGACGAGCTCATTGCAGGAGTTGGGCAGGGCAAACTCAGGAGATAAGGTTCACAACCTGCAGGATGCCAATATCCCGGGGGGTCAAGACCAAAGGAGCCCTGGGCATTGCAGCATCTAGCCTGGCAATAGTATGATGTGACCACTATATTAACAAAAGGAGATCTCTGGGTGTGGTGGTGCACATCTGTAATCCCAGCACTCAGGGGGCTGAGGCAGGAGGATTGTCATGAGTTTAATGCCAGCCTAGGCTCTATATATAGTGAGTTCAAGGCTAGCCTGGACTACATAGTAAGACCCTGTCTCAAAAGAAAAAAAAAAAAAAAGTAGATCTCTGAGATGGGGGTATAGTTCAGTGGTATAGCACTTGCCTAGCATGTACAAAGCCCTGGGTTCAATCCTTGGTGCGCATGTGTAACATGCATGCGCGTGCACACACACACACACAAAACACTGAACAAAAGTAGATCTAAAATGAGGGTGGTGATAGCATTTGCCCTTCATCAGACCCCACCTAGTCTGTTCAGAGCTCAGGGGGATAAAACCAGACAGAGTAACAAGGGAAACTCTCAGGTGAGAGCGGGCCTGAAATCAATCAGGACCAACACTGCAGGGACCATTCAGCCATTCCTCACATTGTTTCCTGTGGACCAAACCCTGATTCTGTGGCACCGCTGCCCTCTTCCTGCATGGCCAATGCACAAGAGAAGCTGAGCTCTTCCTCAGGCAGGGAGGGGACTCAGGACTGGTTCTTCTGTTCCCTTGCCACAGTTTGCTTTAGGGTGAGCCTTGGAACACAATTTTGGGTATTAGCTGTGAGGAGGTCATTTTAGGGGCTCCTAGAAAAGGCTTCTTCACCTTAAAAAGGTGACACCAACAGAGACACATCTTCCCCCCTTTGTCTCTTTAGTGTTGCCTTATGAACTTGTGAAGCTGCTCTACACAAGCCCCAAAGCAGGAGCAAACACCACCACAATGTGGCTGGCAAAGCAGAAGCTGACAGAACACAGCACTCATGGTCTTGCTGTCGGAAACCATCAACTCTGGAGCCACCCAACCCTCAACTTCTGGGCTCCTTGTCATCTGAGATCCTAACAAACCCATTACTGTTTAAGCCACTTTGAATTAAGTCTTCATTACTTATAGCCCAAAAGCTATGACTGACTGATCTTCAAGGCTTGTGGGAAACAACTGAAGAACCTAGAATGGGGCCTGGAAAGAGAAAAACCTGGAAGAGGAGAAACAAGTGTACAGACATCTAAAGTCCTGTTCTGTACGGGAGAGGTTTGCTTGCTTCTTGTTTAGGAAACAGTCACCCTGGATAAAGGGAGGGCAGTCTGACTCTCAGAGCCACCCAGAGGGGCAATGTGCTATTTGGTAAAACAAGTTTCCCATCCCTCTGCCTGGATGATCATCAGAAGAGAATACTGCAGAATCAGAAGAACCGTGTTTAATTAAAACATCTCCTGTAAGAGAGAAATCTTTTGGAAAAACCAACTATGGAACAGACTTTTCAGAAGGAAGACATGGAAATACTTCCCAAGGGAGACGGAGAGAACAGGAGAAGACAGAGAGCAACTGAGAAAGGATGCAGGCAAGAAACACACTTTAGTCAAGTGTGGTGCACACGCCTGCAATCCCAGCACTTGGGAAGCTGAGGCAGGAGGATCATTATGAATTCAAGGCCAGCCTGAGCTATATGGTGAGTTCAAGGCCAGTCCACACTACATAATAGGACCCTGACTCAAAAACCCAAAAAGAAAAGAAAAAAAGAGAAACACACACACACTCTTTAGCTGCGACTGTAAATTGTGATCTTTATGACTGAGTGGTACCTGAAGAGTTCTTATACTTGATGTCAAAAGCATAACTGATAAGAGAAAAAGCTGAAAATTTGGACTGCATTAAAATTTAAAACTTACAGAAGATACTCTGAAAAATAGTTTGGCAAGTAAAAAACTAACATACATTTATCAAATAATCCAGCAATTGGACTCTTTGGCATTTATTCCAGATAAAATGTATGCTCACGTAAAAAATTATATACAAATGTTAAAAACAGCTTTACTTGCAGTAATCAAAAATTGAAGCTGGGTGTGGTGGTGCACATCTGTAATTCCAGTTACTTGGAAGGTTGAGGTAGGAGGATAGTAAGTTCAAGGCCAGCCAGGGCAACTTAGCAAGATCTTATCTCAAAATAAAACATGAAGCATGGTGGTGCATGCTTGTAATCACAGCACTTTGGGAGCCTGAGGCGGGAGGATCTTAAGTGCAAATCCTGCCTGGGCAATGTAGTGAGACCCTGTTTTAAAAAATAAAAGGGGTTAGTGATTGAGGATTTAGCTCAAGTGGTAGAGCACTTGCCTATCAAGTGCAAGGCCTTGAGTTTGATTCCTAGCATCCCTCCAAAAAGGGGGTGTGGGGCTGGGGATGTAGCTGAGAAGTAGAGCATCCCTGGGTTTAATCTGCAGTACCATAAACTAAACTAAATTAAA